>BSBM01001102.1:6452500-7052500 GCA_027924585.1 Larix kaempferi
CCATTCATAGATTTAATACATAATGGACATTCGCATCAACATGATCAAACTACTCATTTGCATGAACAGAAATTACCCAACCACAGTGTATTAAACATTTTGCAAACATTTGTATTCACCATCCAGCAGAAACAAAGACAAAAGATAGAACCATAATCGAACATTTTCATGCATTCATCAAAACCTTCGGAATGACCTTCGCAGAACAATCAATACATCATAACGCAGATACAAAATAGATCAAAGATCAAATATGGATCAAAATTGGATGTCCTTAGTCTTACAATCATACTCCTATTTATATGATACTTAATGTTTACAAAACGGTCCACATGACCCATTTCTAACAAACTAAACTACTTTCGCACTTTTGTCAGCTCCTTGTTCTCCGCAATTGGACCTTTCTTCGTGAATGGTCCTTCTTCGCATTGTCGGCTTCCGCACTTCATGCAAACTAATTCCATGCCAACAACTATTGTCAACGATGGTTAAACTAAGGGCTACCATGCTTGGCTTGATTAGCTAAGGTTAACCACATTTCATCATCATTGACTATGGCTGATGATGGGTGAAAATTTATGGTTGATCATCGTTCAATGTATTTGAACATAGTTGATAATGTTTCACAATCGTTGACCTTGTTAAACTATGGTAGACAATGCTTGTTATGATTTGTTATGTTTTATAGGGATGCTCATGTTTTAATATGGTTGGATAGTAGTTAAACATAGTTAACCATGGTTAGTCGTGTTTGACTATGGTTCACTTTGGCTAACCATGGTTGGTCATGTTTGATTATGTGACCATGTTTGATATGGTTTTTGTGGTTGATTTGAGTTAACTATGGTTGTCTAAGTTTAACGATGGTTGGCTAAGTTTGACCATGGTTTGATTAAGTTTAACCATAGTTGACCATGGTTTGACAATCAGTCACCAAGCTTGACTAAGTTTGACTATAGTAGACTATGGTTTAACAATGTGTGACAAAGGTTGACTAAATTCGACTATATTTATCCATGGTTGACTTTAGTGAACCATTGTTAACTATGGTTGAATTTAGTGAACCTTGTGTGATGCACCTGCAACAATTAATTAATATGAATATGCGAAATAGCTGAAATGACAGAACTTAGAATCACTTTTATATTGATCACAAGCCACTTCCTATGAGCAAATTCAATACAAATAACTTCACCGTGCCTTCATAGGTCTCAATACACACTTATATACTAAGTCTAGGCGCCAATACTATGGGTCAAAACCATGGGCCACTACAAACTATGGATCAACAATACTACGGGCGACTTACAAAGCATATGCGCCAACAACAATAACACAAACTATTGATCAACAAATACTACGGGACGACTTACAAAGCATATGCGTCTAATAACAACATACTAACAAAGTAAAGACATGGGTTCCTAACATCCCCTCCCCCTTAAAAAAAGCTTTGTCCTCAAAGCTTTAGATGTGGAAATTGTTGTTGAATCTGAAGGAGTGGTTCCCATGTAGCATCCTCTGGTTGCATGCCGTGCCACTGAATTAAGACCTCTGTGATAGAGCGAGAGCAAAGCTGACACATGCGCTGATTGAGGATGGCCTCTGGCTCAAAAAGGATGGATCCTTCATTATCCAGTTCGGGTAAAATCGTTTGTCCACTGATGTTGGTGCCAAGAACTTTCTTCAAACAAGAGACATGAAATACTGGATGAATGCGGGAAGAAGGAGGAAGTTCCAATTTATAAGCAACGGACCCAGTCTTCTGAAGAATCCGATATGGCCCATAGAATTTTGGAGCGAGCTTATGACTCTCTTTAAGTTTTAAGGAGGATTGCTTGTACGACTGGAGACGAAGAAAAACCATATCGCCGACTTGAAAAGTGCGCTCAGAACGGTGCTGATCAACTTGTTGCTTCATGCAATTTCTTGCCATGTGAAGATTGTCCTGCAAAATGCGAAGAATCTAATCGTGGTTTCGAAGGACCGTGTCAACTTCCTGAACTGGTGAACTAGTGGGGGTGTATGGAAGAAGAGCTGGAGGTGCCTGACCATAGACTGCTTCATATGGGGTCATTTTAGAGGCAGTGTGGTAAGAGGTATTGTACCACCATTCAGCGAGAGGGAGCCACTTTGCCCACTGATGTTGCTCTTCCGAGGTGAAGCAACGAAGATAAGTTTCCAAGCATTTATTGATAATTTCAGTCTGACCATTTGTTTGTGGGTGATACCCTAAACTCATCTTCAGTTTGGTGCCAGTGTGGCAAAATAGTTCTGTCCAAAAATGACTGGTGAAAGTCGCATCACGATCCGAGACAATGGAAGAAGGGATGCCATGAAGACGATAGATCTGGTCCACGAAAATTTGAGCGACGGAGGAGGCTATATAGGGATGGCTGAGAGCACAAAAATCGCTATATTTGGAGAGGCGATCAACCACAACGAGAATCAGTGTCTTCTCGCCATATTTAGGGAGCCCTTCAATGAAATCCATAGAAATATCTGTCCAAATCCGTGTAGGTATGGGCAAGGGTTCAAGCAATCCTGGAAGGAGTGTTGTTTAACCCTTATTGCACTGGAAGGTATCACATTCGGCCACCATTTGTTGAATTGTCCTTTTCATGCCCTGCCAAAAGAAGTTACGCCGTGCTCATTCATACGTTTTGAGGAACCCAGAGTGCCCTGCCGATGGAGAAGCATGGAGTTCATAGAAGACATCCTGTTGAAGATCTGTGCTCTGGGGAAGCACCAGACGACCCTTGTATCGCAGAGAAGCACCATCCCAAGAGTAATGTGGTACAGTAGAAGGGTTGTTGGTCAAGCATTGGATGATTTGAGATAAGGAAGAGTCATTGACATAACCCTGTTGAACAGATTACAACCAATTTGGAACAGGCATAGAAATAGCTGAAAGAGAACCTTGGGCATCAAATGTGTGAGAAAGAGCATCTGCCACAATATTGTCTTTGTCGTTCTTGTAAGTGATCTCATAGTCATAACCCATGAGTTTGCTAACCCATTTCTATTGTACCGGGGAGGAGATACGGTGGTCCAAGAAATATTTCAGACTCTGGTGATCAGTCTTGATGCAGAAATGATTCCCTAATAGGTATGGGCGCCACTTCTGTACTGCATGCAAAATAGCCATCATTTCCTTCTGATAGGTAGAGGCAGCTAAATTATTACCTGAAAGGGCTTTGCTGGTGAACGCAATGGGGTGTTCATCTTGAAGGAGACAGCACCAAGTCCATTGCTGCAAGCATCACTCTCAATAGTGAAGGGCTTGGAAAAATCGGGCATGGCTAGCACAGGTGTAGTACACATAGCTTGTTTAAGTTTGTCAAATGCACACTGAGCAGCCGGTGTCCATGTAAAAGCATCCTTTTTCAATAGAGCAGTTAATGGAGCTGCAATCTTCCCATAATTCTTGACAAACTTGCGGTAGTAGCTCGTCAACCCCAAAAAACCACAAAGGCTCTTGAGTGTCTGAGGATGCGGCCAATTGTTCATGGCATCGATTTTGGTAGGATCCACATGAACCCCTTGTGCTGAGATAATGTGCCCGAGATACTCAACTTCCTTCTGTCCAAAAACACATTTAGACTGCTTGGCATGGAGATGATGGTAAAAGAAAAGTTGCATGACAAGATCCAGATGCTGGAGATGTTCATCCCATGTTTTACTGTAGATGAGGATATCATCAAAGAATACCAGAATGAATTTCCGCAAGTAGGGTCGAAATATTTTATTCATTAAGGCTTAGAATGTGGAAGGAGCATTAGTGAGGCCAAAGGGCATGACCAAAAACTCATAATGGACATCATGTGTGCGGAAAGTTGTTTTAGGGATATCATCCTCATGAACCCGAATTTGATGATACCTAGAACGAAGATCCAGCTTGGAGAAAAAGTGAGCCCCATGAAGCTCATCAAGAAGCTCATCAACAACAGGAATTGGAAACTTATCCTTGATGGTGAGGTGATTAAGTGCTCGGAAGTCAATGCAGAGGCGCCATGACCCATCTTTTTTGTGGACAAGAATAACTGGAGAAGAAAAGGAACTAGTGCTTGGGCGAATAATACCTTGCTTCAATAAGTCCCGAACGAGCATTTCAATCTCCTTTTTTGTGTGAAATGGGTAGCGATAGGGCCTGATGTTGGGAGGAATGCTGCCAGGAAGGAGCTGAATACGATGGTCTTCTGGCCTGGAAGGTGGCAATCCCACTGGTTCAACAAAGACACCTGTATATCAATCCAGAATTTGTTGTAGATCCAAAGGAGTAGTGGAGACCGCTGATGGTTGCATCTGAATGGAATGGATCTGAGTGATGACACCATGTGAATTCTTCTTGAGGATTTTTTCCATGCGATGTGAATTGATGATGCTGAGAGAACCTAGGTGTAATCCTGTCAATGTGTTTTTTTGTCCATTGAGGGAAAACTGCATCCAAAGTTCAGCAAAATCCCATAAGATAGGGCCAAGTGTGCATAGCCATTGAGCACCCAAAACCACATCACATCCGCCTAAGGGCAAGGAAAACATGTCAGAGCGCAAGGTATAATCTCCCATAGAGATATGCACATTTCGACACTTCCCTTTGCAAGGTAAGGTGCCCCCATTGACAACCATGACTTCAAAGTTGGAGCACGGATGGATAAAACAATCAGCTTGTTTGGCGATCCGAGGGTCAATGAAATTATGAGTGCTACTAGAATCAATGAGTATTGTAAGAGGAAGCTTCTTGAAGTAACCCCTGACCCGCATTGTTTGGGGGGTGGTGATTCCAGCTAAAGCATGGAGAGATATCTCTGACTGGTCATCCTGAGACTGTAACACCCCCTTCCATCATCAAATGCAAGGAGGGAAAGGAAACGTTAACAACACACAGGGATTTCGTAAAGGCTTAGCCCCAATACTTTGACTCACAACGCATGCAATTTTAAAAACTTATGGGTGTAGACTTAAACTCAATAACTACACAGCGGAATTAAACATCACATATGCACATAGTCTCATCAGGAATTCAACAGATAAACAACAGTCATTAATTAAATTGTTTGCAGAGCATAGAATTAACATAACTCAACCATACATGTAACAGTCATTGATTATCATATTGCATAAACATGATGCCTTTCGTTTCATTAACATGAATGCATTGCAAAACACAGACTGCATATAAATTAAATCACAAGAATACTCATCTTGAATTGTAACGGCCCAAACGACTGGCTATGGAAGAGCAACGTTCCTCCCAACCATAGACCTCTGTCTAGCTTGTGTTCTTTCAGCTGAGAGGTCACCCCCGAGCTGTGCTGTGTATCCACTAAGGAGGACTAGCTGGGTGCTCTCACAGCCATGATTTTAGTCAAGCATCCAAGAAGATAGAGGAGGGTAATGCTAAGCCAGTGAGCTCAACCACAGGCTACAGGCCCCTCAAGTGAGTTCAACAGTCAGGCACCCACATTACCTACCACAT
Organism: Larix kaempferi; assembly: GCA_027924585.1. NCBI lineage: Eukaryota > Viridiplantae > Streptophyta > Pinopsida > Pinales > Pinaceae > Larix > Larix kaempferi. The sequence continues at coordinate 6,457,980 of BSBM01001102.1, forward strand.
CCAACACAAGGAAGATCCCCTTCTCTGTTACACAGTCCCTCAGGCAACTCTTCCCTCCAGTGCTCTTCAGGATGGGCATAGAAAGGTCCAGCTGTTAATCCTTGAGTTCCTAGCCTTCACTGGGTTTATCAAGCACACCCAACCTCTGCATAGTCATTCCCAACTTGATTTCTCTCCATCCTGCTCACCAAGTAGCTCAAATCCGTCACTCGTTTTCTGGGTTGCAAAACCTGGGTTATCCTATTGATTTCGGGGTAGCTAGTGCTCCAGAATTTGCCCCAAGGTTCATGCTAATGGATTCCCCATTGGATTTCTTTGTCCCCTGCCAAATCTGGGCATTTTTGGTCTTTCAAAATCTGGGTTCTCTCAAGGTCGCGATTTTTCTGGTTTCCTCACTGTTGGCTCTTGTTTTTGGATGGGAATGATGCTAGGTAGTTTCACAATGGAATGGGGTGAGAATGAAGCAACCTCCCATGAGGTTGAGTGACTTCTTTCCCAAGCCAATAGAGCCCATGCCCACCCGTATGAATTTCAGGGCTGCCCATGCTTCCATTGAAGCCATGGGCTGAAATCTCAACCACCTTCTTACAACAGGCATTAATGTCACCTAGGGAAGTCAATGGGTTCTCCTAATGACAAATGGCAGCCTAGGGTTTAATCCCATAGCCCCCTCACCACTCCCTAGTGGATACACGTGGCCCCTTCTCATTCGTTGCCTCCATAGCCAGTTTTTGGTATTTTATTTCAATGTTAAATATTTACATCAATTTACAATATCCCATGGCTTAATAGCACGTGGGTAACAAAATATCAAGCATGTCTAATTTAAATAAAATCTGAGCATAAACTAGCGGGGCCTTGGCCTTGAGCTCCACACTAGGGAAACATACAACGTGTGTATACAATATTTACATTAGAGCCAATATTTCCTAAGGGTTCAAAATTGGGGTATTACAGAGACGGAGGGTCAATAGGCGGTTCCTGAATGTCGACCGGATCATCTAGTCTTTCTGGGTCTTCGTCACCAATTTCAGAGGCAGGCGGAGACTCCACATCCAAGAGATAGAGCTTTTGCTGAACACATCTATGTCCCTGAGTGAATTTCTCATCATAATTATAGCAAAGCCCCTTTTCTCTGCGTGTTTGCATCTCTGTTTCAGACAAACACTTGATAGGAGTCGGTCGAGAAGCCTGCGGTATAGGTGGTCGCTGAGAACCCATATTTTGGAAGGGAACAAAAGTGGGCTTGGAGTGTTGTTGGGCTGCAATCTTGTCTTCTGCCAACTTATCCAACCCTAGGGCTTCCATCATTGTGGTGGGATAGAACATTTTGACCTCAGAGTGGATGGCATCCTTTAGACCACTGATAAAACAACTCTGGTAAAAGTCATCAGACAATCCTTTGGTGTGGTTGGCTAGGTTCTTAAATTCGGTTTGATACTCTCTCATAGTGCCAATTTGGTGAAGTTTAGTGAGGGCTTCGGTGAAGTCATCAAAAGCATTAGGACCAAATCGTTGCAAAAGGAGCTGGCAAAAGTTTGACCATTTGGGCTCTAGATGAGCCTTGATGTACCAACGATACCATTGAAGAGCTTCCTGTTCCAAGTGAAATGATGCCAGTGGAACTTTGTTGACATCAAAAGTATTATGTAGACTAAAATACTGTTCTATACGATAGATCCATCCAGTTGGATCAGTACCATTGAAGCGAGGAAAATCAAGCTTCGGACCACGAAAATTGCTGGAAGAAGAGAACCCGTTGCCTGATGAAGACTCGGACTACCGTTTGTTGTTCATAGCTGAATGTTCAAGATGGAGGTCGAGAAATTTTTCATCCAGATCTTGGAGTTTGGCTTGGATGGTTGCAAGTGCTTCTTCCATGGTTTTTGCTTCTGCATGGGTGACAACCATAACCAGGAGTTTTTTTTTCTTTGTTAAATGGGTAGGAAAACGAAAACAGAAACTGCTTCAGTAAGGGAAAATCTGGATTTGGGAAAAAATATGAAGGGTAATTGGGGTTTGACTAGGTGTTGGACACTGTCGACTTGACAGGGAAGCCAAAAATGAGGATTTCAGAAGCGAGGTGAAAGAATGGGAAAATTTGGCAAAGGGGGACAAAGAGGCAGAATTCAGAAAGGAACTCTGTGGTAAAATTTGAAGGTGATTAGGTGAAATCTGAGGAAGTTATGGAAAACCCTAAAAATAGACAAATGTGGGCTTTCAGGCTTTGGGAAGGGGAATTGGGGATAGGGTCCACAGGAATGAAATATGCAGAATGGGATGACAGGGGTTCCCCGAAAATTTCAAGGGAAACAGAGTGAAAACAAGGGAAATATGGACAAAAAACTGAATTTTTATTTATTTTATTTTATTTTATTTTTATTTTTTATTTTTTATTTCTTATTTTTATTTCTTATTTTTTATTTTTTATTTTATTTTTTATTATTATTTTTTTTTTCAGACTAGAGCGGCTACGGCTCGGAAGGAATCTGGAATAGCGCCGAATGGATTGAAAACGGTTGGATCTAGAACGGCTTGCAAAATGGATCTGGAACGGCTTGCAAAATGGATCTGAAACGACGCAGTAGTGATCGACAATAGTTTAGATGAAAGTAGATATGGACCCCAAGTATGTGCGGCTTCCTAACAGTTCAGGGGTTTCACTCGACCACCAATGCTGTCTGACGGCTTGCGTATTGGGGCAGCACCCCTCACTCCACGGCTCAGGTAAAACTGATAACCGCTTTGCCACAAGCGACAGCTCTTGGTTTACCTCACGGGTGGGAACTAGTCAATCAGGTAGGGGTCGTTGCCCTTTTCGCTGGCAGGTCCTCTCAATGGGCCAGCTACTTCGGGGTTCCTATGGTACTCCTCACAATGAGTTTTAGGGCTTATGCCCAAGTACTTCCTACAGTTAAGCGGATAGGGATTATTCCCAAATCCGAACCTGCAACAGATGCGGAAAAAAAATTGCCAAAAATTTCACCCAGCGAGCCCAAGAAAGTGCTCTGATACCAGATGTGATGCACCTGCAACAATTAATTAATACGAATATGTGAAATAGCAGAAATGACAGAACTCGGAATCACTTTTATATTGATCACAGGCCACTTCGAGGGGGCAACCTCCTATGAGCAAGCTCAATACAAATAACTTCACCGTGCCTTCATAGGTCTCAACACACACTTATATACTAAGTCTTGGCGCCAATACTATGGGTCAAAACCATGGGCCGCTACAAACTATGGATCAACAATACTACGGGCGACTTACAAAGCATATGCGCCAACAACAATAATACAAACTATTGATCAACAAATACTACGGGACGACTTAAAAAGCATATGCGTCCAATAACAACATACTAACAAAGTAAAGAAATGGGTTCCTAGTGCCTTGGCTAACTATGGTTGAAAAATTATGTATGCTTTCTTTATTTTATTTACATCAAGAATATATGCTTCTACCACATCATCTTCTCTTCTACAAGTTATCCCAAGTTAATCAATTATTCTTAAGGGGAAAATAGATACAATTTATTGTTTTTAAGGGACATTTACATATCTAGACAGTATTAAGGTCCACCACCATGGTTTCTCGAACATGTCCCCTCCATATAAAACCTTAAATCCCCCACCTTAGTAGTGTATTTTATTCCTTTTCCTCCATTATTCTAACATGTCTAGTCCTTAATATTGCATTTTACATTTCCCAAACAAGAACATCTTCCTTGATCCCGCTTTCTTAATTTTGTGTGTGTTACTACTGGAATGTCTGCTGGTTTAAAATTTGTCATTCTAAATCTTTTCAAAAAAGATTTAGCATACTTTTGTTGACATATAAATATGCCATTACCTGATTGTTCAACTTCAATGCTAAAAAAATATTTCATTAATCCAAGATCTGTCATTTCAAACTCTGTTTTCGTGACTGATTTGAAATTTTCCAACATTAAATTTATTGTGTAAATCATATCATCTACATATCGACATACAATCAAAATTTTGTTTTGCTGATCTATTTTTTTGTACAATGTAAGTTCATATTTTCTTCTATAGAATCCATTTCTGATTAGATATGAGTCAATTCTTCCATACCATGCTCTTGGTGCTTGTTTCAAACAATACAGTTCATTTTTCAGCTTATAAAATTTATGCTCTTGATTCTTGACTTCATACCTAGGTGGTTGATTGATGTACACTTCTTCTTCCAAAATTCCATTTAGGAATGCTCATTTGACATCTAACTGATATACTTGCCATTTGTTTTGATCTGCTAATGACTGCACTATTCTAATGGCGTCTAACCTTGCCACTCGAGAAAAGGTTTCTCCATAATCAATAAGAGACCGTTGTTGTGCAAATCCTTTTGAAACTAACCTTTTCTTATGATTCTCCACTTCTCCTTTTTCATAGAATTTAGTTTTATAGATCCATTTGACTCCTATGCTATCCTTACCTTCTACAAGATCTACAAGATCCCAAGTGTCATTCTTTTCAATTACATCTATTTCTTCATTCATTGCTTGAATCCATTTTTATTCTTTGATGGCCTCTTCAAAATGCATAGGCTCACAAGAAAATAATGCAAAATGCACTTTCATATCTACTTCATCATCTTGATTGTAAATTTCTCTTAAACTTCTTGTCTTTTTATTTCTCAAAGAAGCTATTATGGCATTCGAAACACTACTAGAGTGAGGACTGTTACCTTGATGTTCTCCATGCCTTGAAGTTTCACCTTGAATTTGCAATCTTGGTAATTTGGATGGAGATCCTTTTGTCTTGTTGGTTCCATTTGATTTTCTATCGGTAATAAGGGGGTTGAATTTCCAGTTTTAGTTGACTGTTCACCTTGAATATTCCAAGCTTTTGCTTCTTTGAATTCCACATCTAGAATTTTGAACGCTCACTATACCCTGTAAAAATGCATTTTTCACTTCTATCATCGAACTTTCTTCTCAGCTATTTGGGAACATGTGCATAAGCAACACAACCAAATACTTTGAAATATGAAACACTTGACTTTGTTCCACTCCATGCTTCTTGAGTAACTTTGTTTTTGACACTCTTTGTAGGTGATCTGTTCAAAATATAGACTTTACATTCAACTACTTCACCCCAAAATTCATTTTGAAGTTTTTTTTCTTTGAGCATAATTCTAGCCATATTCATTATGGTTCTGCTTTTCCTTTCTACTATCCCAATTTGGTGAGGATTGTATCTGGATGTAAATTGTATTTTAATGCCATGAAATTTGCAATAGTTTTCAAAGTCTTTGGAATCATACTCACCTCCTTTGTTAGACCTTAAAAATTTAATGTATAGAACACTTTGTTTTTCTACTAAATCCTTGTACTCCTTAGACTTGTCAAAAGTTTCATATTTGTACTTTAAGAAATATACCCAAGTCTTTCGACTGAAATCATCAATATCAGTCATAAAATAAAGGTGTCCTCCTAAGGACTCTGTTTGCATGGGATCACATAAATCTATATGCACCAGCTCCAATGGTGCTCTTGCTCTATAGGATGCAATAGCTAGAAAGTTATCCTTGTGTTGTTTTCCCAATAAGCAACTCTCACAGGAATTTGTTGGTTCATGTATTACTGGAAAGCCTTTAACCATTTGTTTCTTCTGTAATCAATTAAGTCTACCAAAATGTAGATTACCAAATATCAGGTTCCATAACCAAGACTCATATAGAGTGGTGACATTGTGAACACATGAAGCTAAATGATTGACATTCCTTAAAGTTAAAGGAAACATTATATTCTTGGTCATCTTACTCATGGCAAGGGGTTTTCTACTTGGAAAATTTTCCAATATTATACATCATTATTCGTAAAGATGACTTTATAACCATGCTCGGTGAGTTGAACAACACTCATCAAATTGCACTTTAGACTAGGGACTAGATAGATATCAGACATATTCTTTTTCTCATTCTGCTTCGTAAGAAAACTAACTGTCCCTTTACAAACTACATTGAGAACTTTATCATCTCCTAATATGACATAAGACTTGACTAAGTTGTCTACATTCACAAACATAATTTTATCTCCTATCATATGGTTGCTACAACCACTATCTAACAACCAAATATCTTTATTATGTTCTTAAGCTTCATGGCAGCTTAAGAACATGGCCTCTAAGGTACTTTTAGATGTATTAGAAACATTAGCCATGTTTTTGTTAGGACTTCCCGCTCTTTCCTACAATCATTGGCTAAATGACCAAAGCTTTTACAATAATAGCACTAAGTTTTAGATTTGCCATGCCTCTTGTTTTGCTGAGAGCCTCTGCCTCTCCTCCTTGAGCTTAGAGGGTGTTGTTGTGGCTTTTCTTCTTGTTCAATAATACGATTGATTTCTCTTTGTGAACTGTAGTTGTTAGATCCACCCATGCCTCTACTATATCTTCATCTACCTCTGCTAGCAGATACTAACAAATGTTAAAGTGATATATTTTTACTGTCACCAAAGGCCTTTTTTGTAGTATGTGACATTAGTACATTGTTGAAGGTCAAATTTTGATGGCATCCTTCATCAAACATTATTTTCATGTATATTAAGACGTAGATCCACTTTGTATCTATTTGTGGCTAAGGTCTATATTTGACATTGATCCACCATGTATTTTTTGTGCCCCTAATTTTGGATTTTAGATGGATTTGTAGTGTACTTGATTTAACAACCATGTTTGTTTTTTTCAATTGAGCATGGGTATCCCTACTTCAAGTAAGAGAGAAATCTACTATCATGGTCTTTTTTTGTATGTATTTTTCGATTTAAATTTTGCTGCACTTCAACTATTTTCGATCATCATATTCATATACAATTTTAAAATGTATTTCGACCATCAACTTCCCTTTGTACCTCATACATTAGAGGTCCATATATTATAGAATTATCAATTCAATGTTCACTTGTGATCACGACCTAAAGTTTTTAATTATTGAGCAACACTTCTTAAAAAAACCTCATTTTCCTTGATATATGCACCTTTACTTCAAGAAATATGTGGGGCACCATGTCTTTCCTTAAAGAAAAGTGTGGAATATTTCCAAAAATTGCAAAAATATATAAAATAAAATTAATTGCATGTTCTTGAGTGGGGTTTATGGGATTCATAGACTTATACACCATTTAAAACTATAACAACTATCTAAACTAATACCTAAAACTATTTAACAAGACAAATTGTTGGAAAGGGGGAACACCATGCTATTGAAGCACCCTTCCTTTGGGAGATTGAGAATCAAATATAAGGATGAGGTTTTTATGGTGCATCCCTTCCTCGGAAACTCTAGTTTATGGGTTATGCTTTTTTTTATCAATGTTTTTTTTCGTAAGTTCTAGGGAAAAATTATATTAATATATACTAGAGTACATGCATGAAAACCAAGTTATCAGTGTGGCCGAAGAGAAACTATCCCCCTTATCAGTAAAAAAAAAGAACGATTGTCAATCACCGGCTTGACCTTGTGAGGGAAACCAGACCACCAAAAAATAGAGTTTAAGGACATACTCATAGTCAAGATTTCATGCTTACAACAATTCTTTGAAATAAACATAAAACTAATTAAGCTAATTAACAAGTGGCATTTTTTGAAGGCCATGACCAAAAGCTAAAAAAAGAGATAACTCGGAGAACCTAGAATTACTCATGGGGGCGACTTGGGGTCGCCTCTTCTGGTTTTTCCTCTATAATTGGGAAGTGGTAGGTGCCCAATTCGGAGGAGAAGTCTGTGGGATCCTTAATAGGATGAGGAGTGGACTTGCTGAATGAAGGGGGTTCATCCAAATTGTGGGGTTCCACATGCTTCCTCTGCTGAATGCTTGATTTCTCGATATCGTCCACCATTCCTCTATAATTGGGAAGCGGTAGGTGCCCAATTCGGAGGAGAAGTCTGTGGGATCCTTAATAGGCTGAGGAGTGGACTTGCTGAATGAAGGGGGTCCATCCAAATTGCGGGGTTCCACATGCTTCCTCTACTGAACGCTTGATTTCTCGATATCGTCCACCACCTGCATTTGTTGAGGTTTCTTCCGACATGATAGTTTCTAGTCATGTGGAGGCTCTGGCTGAGGAGAAGGAATTCCCAAAGAAAAAGAATGAGCAGAGGAAGAAGGAGATGAGGGATTTCTTTCTGTCCTCCCCCTAGGAGTGTGCAATAGGTTCTGAACCAACAAATTTTTGACCTTCCAATAGTTTTTTTGATGCTTTCTAGCTCTCTTCCCTGCGAGTTGTTGAACCACCACTTCCTCCTCCCGGTCATCAAGCATGCATCTCAGGTGTCTAGGGACTAAGTTATCATAACCTGTCATTGAAGATCCTCTGAGGCCCAAGACACACGTGCGGCCATGTCCCCCTCTTCCCCTACGTGGATTAGCTCACAAACCTCTCAACATGGTTGCTTCCGAGGGTAAGTAATCCAAATATTGCAATGCAAAATAAGCTTGAGACCACATTGACATCTTGTGCATTGAAGAGTGAACTGCTCTAGGGAAATCCTATCATAGAAGCGTCTGGAGATGACGCAGCTAGAATAATTCGTAGAAACCACGGAGAGCTAGATATAACCAGAGCGGGAATGGCTGTTTCTATCTACTGATGGTGTTAAAATCCCATTCGAAATCAGAATTATTGTAGAGGTATAGAACCACCACCTTCGCGAAGTTCGAAATCCCAGTCAAGTGAAGAGAGAAGAGTTAATACGCATGGGGGGAATCTTGAGGGAGATCCACATGGTGTGGCTATGACTTCCTCCTTCCAAATCCCACACATGCCATGAGCTGTTGATTGGAACCCACATCCGAGGTTCTTTTTTCAATTTTGGGATCCTAATATCCTTTGATTATCTCATTCCCTTTATGGATGAAAATTTGAAGTGGAGAAACATGCCATGAGTGGTCCATGTTGGAGGGACCGAGATTATGGTGAAAAAAGTGCCAATTATAAATATCAAGTATATCAATATATTGTTTCTTTCATATTTTGATTTTAAAAGACATAGAAATGTCTCTCTCCTTTCCCAAAATCCTATACTATGTCTTAGATTGTGCATATTGAATTGTGTATTTGGAGGAAGAATTATTTTCTTGATAGTAGTTAATTTTAGTTAGTTATGATTTCATCTTGTATTGATTGTCATTTATTTGATGTTGTGAAAGGTTTAAGGAAGTTGCTTTGTTGCTTGGGTGCTGATTTTTTGGTAGATTGAACATGCAAATGACATCCTTCCATGGGATTACAAGTTACAACAAGGAGGCTAGCCAAGTAACTAGATTTGTTCCTCTCTTTTTCTTCTTTGTTATCTTTGACTACATAAATAGGAATTTAGATTTTTTTTATAATCTTACCTACTTTGTCAATTCCTGACCTTTGGTATTTGGAACAAATTCCATAAATACGTAGTGTTGATATAATATAGAAATATTATAAGCCCATAAATTATAAAAATAACCCAAAAATATGCAACCAATTGATACAGACGGATGTCTACATGAGGGTCCTAATTCTCAATTGTGTTCATCATATAAAGGATTCATGCAATCTCAAGAAGGGATGAAGGTGCAAACTTAGTATCGATTTTTCCTTTCAAATGAGAGTTTCCAAATTATCAATTTTGAATAGATTTTTTTCCTAACAAGTCATCAACGAATACCTATAACACCCCTCCGATACCTATAAAATATTTCTCTAGACCACACACCCACTCACCCACCCCCTTAATACATATAAACCTACATCAATTAAAAAATATCTATCACCCCCTTAATATGAAACAATATATTAACTTGATTTTTCACAAATTTTAAACCCCCGTTGTGAATGAATGTGATAGGATATTGGGGAACAATGAACCTCCATGAATGTGACAAAATGGAGTATTTGGATTTATAAAAGTAATTATCTACTATTTATTACTGTAGAGTTCACACATAAGTTTTATTGGACTTGCTATTCCAATTTGTTGATTACCTTATCCATTTAGTTGAAGACATCCATACAACAAAGAAAAAACCCAATCCAACATGTAAAGAACCCAACAACCAACCTATGACTTTGAAGAGAGGCATACAAATTGTATGGATCCATGAAACCTGGGGGAGGTGTAATTATAATGTATAACTTCCAGGGACGAGGTTTTTGCTATGTATGGCCTTAAGAAGGAAGAATTGGTAATATACGACCTTTATATGGGAGTGTATGGTCTCAAAAAACCAACAATGGTTATGTGAAGGCTTGCTAATAATTACTCCATGGACACTAATTTTCAAATATTCGAAGATATCGAAATCAACATAGTAAATAAAACATTGATCTTAAATCTTCCAAATAAAACTAATAAAAATAAATTTCTAAATAGAACTAATAAAAAATTATCATAGGATTTATCACTATAACCATAATACAACTAACACTATAACCATAATACAACTAAGAGTATCATACTAAACACAAATATGAAAACAAAAAATTACCCCACATAATTTAGCACATACATAAGAGCCCCAATGATTCTCACAAAATTTACCACAATCATAAAGAAATTCATGCCAGAATGACATAGTATCATGTTATTAAAGATTTGCATGGGCACGACCTGTCTTTGTCTAACTAATAAAGTTGTTTTACAAATGTTTTAGCTATATACACGCCTCCTAAAGATATATTTATATTAATGTAGTAGTTTGCAACGATAAAAATGATTTTGATAGTATAATTAGTAAATTTAGTAAATTTTAAAATTGTAAGTCATGCAATGTTCATTTAAGATTATAATAACATCGATCATATGTAAATAATTTTTATAATTTTTTTTTAATTAAAAATATGAATACAATTTTTTTAAATATTTTAATGTTTATGTTTTGGGAAATACTAATTATTAATTAAAACAAAACAAAATTAATATTATATTATAGACACTTAATTAAAAAAATACCTTATACAAAGGATAATCAATAAGAATGCAATAGTATTCATAAGAATGCACTGAAATGATTATTGGTATTTAATATGAAAGGTAAATGATGGTTTTGTACATTTTCTTTTCAAGGTTTTCAAATATTATGTTTTACATTAATGTATATATATGTGGGTGATATTAATTTTTTATTTTTTTATTTTGTAATTAATTTTAGTTTTGACAAATCTAATTTAAATGATATAAAAATGATAAATTTAAAAATTTAAATTAATTAAAAATTAAAAAATTATCTTAAAGTTAAATTAGTTTGACTAAAAGTTTTACTATTTCAAATGGAAAAATTTGATTTTTCAACAGTATTTTGAAAAAATACAATTTTAAATGGAAAATTTTGATTTTTATAACATTATTTTGAAAAAATATTATATCAACTTTTAAAAATTTTGGTTACAATTTTCAAACTTTCAAATTTTAGGTGCTCCATCAGCTTTTGTTGGTGCTGAATCCATTTTTACCATCAAAATCACTATTAAGTCGCCATACCTAGAAAAATAGTCTTTATTGAATCACATAATTCAGATTCTGCAAACTAAAAAATTACTATATTCTAATAAAAAACCCTAATGCAACCCAACTCATCCAATTTATTTTTATACAACTTGCTCCTTATTTGTGTGTAATGCCATGATTTCACCGAGATATATGGGAATTGCAACTTAAAAGTCGCCATACCTAGAAAAATAGTCTAATTGCTTTGTTTCAACTCACCTTCACATTTCGCTTCTGATTCCGTTGCAATAGTTATTTTGTAGGCGGGAGGGTGAAGAGCAATTTATGGCATTATTTGCAATCTAAATTGTTGGAGCCAATCGATAGGTAATTTAGCGCAAGAAACATGTAAATTGAAGTCAATATCTACGCATTGAAACATTTTCGTCGGAGCAGGATGAAGGTCTTTCTTGCATCTATTACATCCTCGTATTGGTTGAGCAGTTGGCAGCAGTCTTAGCATATGTCGTGGATATAAAGGATGTTGTATACTATGAGGCAGATATACACACGATATATGGAAGTCTATGAGACACTGACGACAGCCATAACTTAGACGTCCATTTACTTTCTCTCCACAAACCTTGCAATAACGTTCTGTTGCAATTGGCACTAATCGTTTGAGGTCAAGTCGGTGTTGGGAATGAGTGCAGCCGCCGTGATCGGGAGCAAGCACATTTGCAGCTCTACAATTCGAATAGATTGTGAGTTTATTATAGTTGCTAGATCCCTGCAGATTATCATATGGTATCAGAGCAGTTAGCATCTATTCGAATTGCAACAACAACAATTGCAGCATTTCTTTGAGCAGCTATCTTTCACTTGTGCACCAGAAGCCTCTGAGTTTCCATAGCAAATCCTGGTGCTATTACTTGAATTCATTGGAGAAATCTAGTGAGGTCTAGCCAGGTGTGAAGGACTTAGTCTATGTTCCAAGTGTCCTTAAGGTAGTGTTCAGTTGAAGTGTAGCATTCTCCATCAGCAAAAACTTCTCTTGTTTTGCAGGTTTATTCACCCGTTCGAATTCTTCTTCAACTATTCGACTTTCTCTGTTCAGATGGATCTAAAGCTCACATATTCCAACTATGTTGAGTGGAAATCCAAGATGCCTCTCTTCATGAGAACCAAGCGCTTCACCCGAATACTTAACAGAAGGATGGTAGAACCTCTCAATGAAGTTGAAAAGTCCAAGTACTTGGATAGGCTTGATGAAGCAGTTGGTCTCCTCCTTCTCTCAATTTGTGAAGATCTTCACTTCCATGTCATCGATCTTACATCTCCTAAAGAGGTTTGGGACAAGCTCGAATCCCTTTTTAGACAAAAAGATGATATGAAAGGACACAAATTGGAGAATGAACTCATATGTGTGAGTCCTGGCAGCTTCGAATCTATCAATGCATTCCTCACCAAGTTCAAAAGCTTGATATCACAGTTGAAAAGATATGAGATAGTGAAAGAAGACAAGAAGCTTATTCTTTCCATTCTCTCAAATTTGCGGCCAAACTTCTCATCTTTTGTCTCTACTTTCCAGTCAGCTAAGATGTTCATTCCAAAATGGAAGTTTCCCTCACTTGATGACTTCATCCAATCTCTTACTCAAGAGGAAGAGAAGTTAATCTCCATGGGAATGATCAAACCCAAGTTGGATTCGTCCCTTATAGCTGCTGAGGCCAAAAGGGCGAATGGTAAAGACAAGAAAAATATTTTTGATAAGAGATCGAATGATACAAAGCCTAAAGATAGTCCATATCAGTCAAATGGGGCTTCAAAATCAAGGAAGACCAAGCATTCTCAGAAGGAAAGATCCAAGTGCACATATTGTCATAGAGGTTTCCATCCCGAGAGTACTTGCATGAAGAAGACTATAGATTTTATGGCTCATATACTTGATAAGAGCAATCTTCCTGTACCTGCATATACAAGGAAGAAATATCTTGGTATTGAACCTTCTAGATTAGAAGACAAAGAAAGATGTCATTCCCTCATGGCAAGAGCATCAAAATATTCTTCCTTCATCATAGATTCAAGAGTATCAAGACACATGTCTTCCTTCAAAGATCTCTTCTCCAGTTTCGAAAACTCAGTTGGCCCTTCCATGAGTTTGGGAAATGATTTAGAAGTCTCCTCTCAGGGGATTGGAAGAATCTATCTTGACCATGGTTATTTTTCTGATGTGCTTTATGTTCCTTCTCTTGCAGCTAATGTTCATGCTTCTTCACATGAGATTTCAAGTTCATATTTTGGATGTGATGATGAGTGAGTTGTAGATGCATCTTCACATGATATTTCAGATTCAGAATCTGAAGATGGAGATGATGATGATGGAATGCTAGATCCAGATCCACAAGAACCTGAAGGTCTAGCAACTGATGATGAAGATGAGAGAATGGGAGATCGAGATCCACAAGAACCTGATAATCTCTCACATGATATTCCTCCTCTTCCTCGATGGGAAGCCACTACACTTCAATATTCCGGTGATTTGGTTGGTGATCCACATGATCATAGAAGAACCAGATCAGATTTTCAAAATGGAAGGTTCCATCCTTTTGACATTGCTGATCCATTTCATATTGATCGAGCCTTCTTCGGAAAGGAATGACACTTACCTCCTTCAGGGGTGAGAGATGATATGCTACTTTAGCATCCTTCGGTCTATTTTGAGGGAGGGATTTCTTCCCATTGGGTTTTCCCTCTTTCCTCACTTAGTTTATTTAGATTGATTGTACGAGGTGACCTTTGGTCTTAGTCACCAGGGCCATATTTTTTTGTTTTTGGTTATTATCTCATAGTATAGTTTGTGGGGGGGTGTTGGAATATTCGCAACATCATTTTTATATTTTTCATGCCTACATGCAAATCTGCATGTTTTGCATGCTACTACATACATCCAGTCATCATTGTGGTGGTCTCCCCAGCACCTAAAGGTTGTTTTTAGCTCTCTAGAGCTTGTCTACAACCCCCAATTGGCCTCCTACCTACCTAATGCACCCTTCTTGATTGTTGTGCATGGCAAGTGCGCCTTTCTCACCTACCACTGTCAGTTAGAGCACCTTTACTCACCTAACTTCAGTTATCACTTAGTTAGGGCGCCTTATCTCACCTACCAGGAGTTATCATTCAGTTAGTACATTGATTGAATAGATCTTCCACTGATTTCTCATGCTGACTACTTGTAGCTTCTAGTTAGCCAGTTCTGGATTTCCACTTGACTATTTGATAGCCTCATGCGCGATAGCCTCATGCGCCCCCCTTGGAGTCTCCATTCCCTGATTTATGCCTAGATGGTTCTGTTAGACTCAGTTAGACACACTTAACTGAGTATTACCATTTATGATTGATACTACTGACTAGATGATGTCTCCATTGTTATCCAAGATAGACTTTGAGCTAGACAACCTCATACACCCTCCTTAGAGTCTCCATTCCCTGATTTATGGCTAGATGGTTCTATTAGACTTAGTTAGACACACTTGACTGACTCTTACCATTTATGACTGATACTACCGACTGGATGATGTCTCCATAGTTAGACTTTGAGCTCATATTCGAATGCCCTACTTGGCTAATTCAAATCCTATATGATGCCTCATCATTGATTATTGTACTACATTCTCTACATTCATTATTCATTGTATGATATTGACATTGTCCATTATTCTGTTTTGATGAGTGATTATTGAATGCATGCTTCTTCTTCTTTGCAAATAATCTTGAGAGTTAGATTGTGAGTTTGTTATAGTTGCTAGATCCCTACAGATTATCATAGTATACACCACAACAGAATGGTATCGCAGAGAGGAAAAACAGAACCATTATGGAGATGGAGCGCAGTATGTTGGCAGCCATGCATATGTCAAATGAATACTGGGCCAAGGCAGTGGAAACTACTGTATACATCATGAATCGATGTCCGACAAAAAGTGTGAAGAACAAAGTTCCGCAGGAAGCCTGGACATGTATGAAACATAGTTTTTCGCATTTAAAAGTTTTGGGTTGTGTAGCATACGCACATGTTCCAAATCGGCTAAGAAGGAGATTAGACAATAAAGGATAGAAATGCATTTTTATTGGGTATTCTGAAGACACAAAATCATACAAGTTGTATGATCTTGTCATAAGAAAAGTTATTATCAGTCAAGATATTCAGTTTGTAGGAAATGAGGCATGGGATGGAACTGTAGAGAAAAATGTTAAAATCGTGTCACATGTCGAACATGATGACATTGCAGAAAATGTGGTTGAGACTCCGCATGTGAATCAGAACTTAGTAGCTCCGTCTACTCCCAGGACAGTGTAGCATGTTTTAGCATGAAGAACTTCGACACAAGTTGCAGTTCAAGCTAGTTCATCAAGCACACCAAGTGCGCATCGAACTCCATCAAGTAGTTCACATAGTTAGACACCGGCAACTCCGACAAAGATAAGAAGTCTATGTGAGATATATGATACTGGTACACCCAATTCGTTTTCAATTTTTGCATTATTTTCTCAAATTAATGATCGTCTAACATTTGAAGAAGTTGTTGAAGATAAAGTTTGGACACAAGCCATGGATAAAGAAATCGAATGTATTCAGAAGAATTAAACATGGGAACTAGTTGATGTTCCTAAGGACAAGGATGTGGTAATCGTGAAATGGATTTATAATACCAAGCAAGATGCTGATGGAAATGTGTATAAGCACAAGGAAAGATTGGTAGCAAGAGGATTCACACAACAACCTGGCATAAACTTCAATGAAACCTTTGCACCTGTAGCACGAATGGACACTATCAGAACATTTTTGGCCATTGCAACACATAAGACATGGCATGTTTATCAAATGGATGTTAAGTCCACATTTTTAAATGGATATTTGGACGAAGAAGTATATGTGGAGCAGCCACAAGGATATGAAGTCCTAGGACAATGACACAAAGTATACAGGTTGAAAAATGCACTCTGTGGTTTGAAGAAAGCTCCTAGAGCTTGGTACAGTCACATTGACTCTTACCTCATTCAAAATGGATTTCACAGAAGTGAATGTGAGCCAACATTGTACACAAAAATCAACAAGCAAGGTAATAAGCTAAGTGTCTGCCTGTATGTAGATGATTTAATATTTACTAGTGATTTTAGCATAGAAGAATTTAGATCAATCATGAAAAATGAATTTGAAATGACTAACTTGGGGCTTATGAAGTATTTTCTGGGCATTGAAGTCCAACAGACTGAAGAGAGTATATTTACATCTCAATCAAAGTATGCAAGTGATATCTTGAACAAATTTAAGAGGTTAAACTGTAAGACATCTCCAACACTAGTGATAACAGGTTTGAAATTGAGCAAGGATGATGATGGATCCAAAGTAGATCCTACATTGTTTAAAAGGCTTGTTGGCAGCTTTATGTATCTTACAACAAGAAGAACATACATCATGTATGGAGTCAGTTTAATCTCAAGATTCAAGGAGTCTCCAAAAGAATCTCATTGAAAAGAAGGTATAAGAATTCTGAGGTATGTAAGTGGAACAAAAGACTTTGGTATTTTTTATTCAACCTCAAAAAATTTCAAACTCATTGGATACACAGACAACAACAATGGAGGCAGTTTAGATGACAGAAAAAGCACATCTGGAAATACATTTTATGTAGGAACAAGTGTTGTATCATGGGCTTCAAAGAAACAACTCATAGTAACTCTTTCTTCAGCAGAAGCAGAGTATGTCGCAGCTACAAGTGCTGCATGTCAAGCTGTTTGGATGCGGAGGATGTTAAGTGATCTGTCACAGAACCAGCAAGAACCCACAGTCATTTACTGTGACAACAATTCAGCTATCGCACTATCAAAGAATCATGTGTTCCACAAGAGAACCAAGCACATCGACACAAGGTATCATTTTATCATAAAATTGATAAATAAAAAAGAAATCTATTTAGAATTTGGCAGGTCTGAAGATCAGGTAGCAGACATATTTACCAAACCATTGGCAAATGACCCATTTCAATATCTGTGAAGTTGTTTGAGAGTGACAAGTTCTGCACAGTGAACTTCGTCATGCACAGAGCATGTTTCATCTCTGAAATATTTTGAAATATTTTAATTTTGTTTAATGATCCTCGTCTGCTCATAATTAAGGGGGAGTGTTGGAAAAACGTAATTAAGAGCTATAGCGTATCTAGTTAGCGACGGCTCTGTCAGTCAGTCAGTCATTTTTTTTGTCAGTCTACAATGTCATACAGTCAGTCAGTTTGCAACCAATCCGACTCACGTCAAGTTAGTATTTATGTAACCGCATTAGTAGTCTGCATATAAGAATGCTTAGGTAGAAATTAATTACAATCTTAAATGTATTAGAGTAGCTTCAAGGTGAAGCGATCTTAAGTCAGTGGCTCTACAATTCCTATATATAGAAGCACATAGTTGAAACTTAGTGAGAGATGTGTAAGGGAAGAAGAGAGGAAGTGAAGAGCCCAAGCTCTATGGAAGGAGAAATATCATCTCTGTCTAATTCCGTCAAGCTGTTATGGTTTAGTGCAGTAATATATAACTTCATAGTTTTAACCCATCTTCTCGAGATTTACTTCCATGAAAGTTATTTACATTTACTATTTGTAAAAGAAATCGAGATTTCCAAATAGTTCACCATAGTGAAAGTTCTTTTTTACAAAAAGTAACTGCACATATATTTCATTGTAAATGTTTGGGTTCTTATGTCCAAGACTCTCATTTACTGCCCAATTCATCTTTTCAATGACACAATAAGTACTAAATATAGTGGT
Source organism: Larix kaempferi (assembly GCA_027924585.1). NCBI lineage: Eukaryota > Viridiplantae > Streptophyta > Pinopsida > Pinales > Pinaceae > Larix > Larix kaempferi. The sequence continues at coordinate 6,476,231 of BSBM01001102.1, forward strand.
TACTCTCGGATCTATTTTAAACACACAAAATGCATAGGCACATTCAGATTTTATTAGTGTGGAAAGCCATGATTTCACGGAGATGAGATGTCCGGGATTGCAACTTAAAAGTCGCCATAGTCTAACTGCTTCATTTCAACTCAGCTTCACGTTTCGCTTCCGATTCCGCTGCAATAATTGTTTTGTAGGCGATTTAGTACAACAATGCCTGCATTGCTTGGAGTCTAAGTTCTTCCATCCAGTCGACAGGTAATTTGCGCAGGAAACGTGTAAATTGAAGTCACCATCAACAGATTGATACATTTTGTCGGGAGGAGGATCAATCTCTCTATTGCAGCTATTACAGCCGGGTACTCGATGCGGAGTTGGCAGCAGAGCTGATGCTGTGGATATAAAGGATGTTGTATATTGTGAGGCAGAAATACACACGATATGTGGAAGTCTATGAGACACTCACGGCAGCCATAAATTAAACGTCCATCTACTCTCTTTCCACAAACCTCGCAATAACGTCCTCTTGGGAATGGCATGCGGTCAAGTTGGTGTTGGGGATGAGTGCGGCGGTTGGGATCGGGAGTAAGCACTTTTGGAGCTCGACCACACAACAGGTGGAGCTTGAAGTTACAGGGTTCGCATTGATATCTGGGACCAGCACCACGTTCATTGCAACCATTGCATTAGAATTCATCTGCGAATTGGCGACGGATTAGCTGGTGTTGAGGATGCAGGCTGACATGTCGAATCCACAACATGCTCCAATTTCTAGTGATTGCCCAGAAAAAGAGAAGCGAAACGTTTTTAGTGTGTCCAGTGAACGACTAGTTACGAAGATTATATACAATTTTAGGTTGAAATTCAATTCAACCATATACTTTGGCGACCTCTCAGCTCGTGCCCAGGTATCCGAAGCGAACGGCCGCAATCGGGTGAGCTCAAAGGGAATGCGCTGAAAGCTCGGGGCTGTTTTCCACATTCAATATCAGTTCATCTTCTTGCTCATTGCAGCTATAGAGCTTTTCTTTGAGTTAGCACTGAGACTTGACCTCTCATTCCCCATTCACGATTTCTATGAGTCTTTCTTTGAATCCATTTCGACTTCATGAAGAGGTGGTTTTTTTTTCCAATATTTTATCAAGTGGTCATGTTCATGTCACTAGTCATATTTAGAAATCATGATATTTAGAAATCATAGATAATAGGCTTTGGTGGTCGTTGGTTGATTTTGGTTAATTATGGTTTTACTATATTTAACTATGATTTGATCATAGATGACCAATCTTGATTAATGAAATTGTTTGATATGTTAATTGGTGTCAATATTAAAAAGGATGGAAAATGACTTTATAGATATATTTCAAGCTCGTTCATTATGTGGTTGTGCTAGTTGAAGATTGTTATCCATGGTGATGATTAGTATAATTCTTGATTAATTATCAATATCAATAATATTAATCTATCTATGATATTTGACTATGGTTTATTATGGGCAATCATTGCTAGCCATGTTTGACAATGGTTGAGTATGGTTAACCATGTTTGGCAATGATTGACTATGATTGACCTTGACTAACCAAGTTCGACCATGGTTCACTATGATTGACCATGCTAGATTATGGTTTGATCATGGGTGACTATGGTTGACCATGCTAGATTCTGGTTTGATCATGAATGACTATGGTTCACCAATGTCCATCGTTGATTATTTTGGTTGTGATTGATGCCTATCTTACCATTATTGAATATATTTGACTATCATTGACCATGTGTGGTTGTGGTTAACTATTGTCAACCATAGTTAAACTAAGGGTTACCATGCTTGGCTTGATTAGCTAAGGTTAACCACATTTCACCATCATTGACCATGGCTGGTAATGGGTGAAAATTTATGGTTGACCATGGTTCAATGTATTTGAACATAGTTGATAATGTTTCACAATGGTTCACCATGTTAAACTATGGTAGGCAATGCTTGTTACGATTTGTTATGTTTTATCAGGGATGGTGATGTTTTAATATGGTTGGAGAGTAGTTAAACATAGTTAACCATGGTTAGTCATGTTTGACTATGGTTCACTTTGGTTAACCGTGGTTGGTCATGTTTTATTATGTGACCATGTTTGATTATGGTTTTTGTGGTTGAGTAAGTTTAACTATGGTTGACTAAGTTTGACCATGGTTTGATTAAGTTTAACCATAGTTGACCATGATTTGACAATCAATGACCAAGCTTGACTAAGTTCGACTATAGTCGACTATGGTTTAACAATGTGTGACAAAGGCTGACTAAGTTCGACCATAGTTATCCATGGTTGACTTTAGTGAACCATTGTTAACTATGGTTGAATTTAGTGAACCATGGCTAACTATGGTTGAAAAATTATGTATGCTTTCCTTATTTTATTTACATCAAGAATATATGCTTCTACCACATCATCTTCTCTTCTACAAGTTATCCCAAGTCAATCAATTATTCTTGAGAGGAAAATCGATACAATTCATTGTTTGTGAGGGACATTTACATTTCTAGACAATATTAAACCACCACCATGGTTCCGCGAACATATCCCTTCCAAATAAAATCTTATATCCCACCTTAGTAATGTCTTTTATTCCTCTTCCTCCATTATTTTAACATGTCTAGTCCTTAATATTACATTCTACATTTCCTAAACAAAAACCTCTTCCTTATTTCTAGTCTGGTCTCCACACCATTGTCAATTATGGATTTACTACCTAAGTTTGAAGAAGCTTTTTGTATGCAATGTATTAACTCATTTTTCAATAAGTTTATAGTTATTTCAACACCCTACCCAAGGATCTCCCCCTAATATAAGTCTATTTCTTTTCCCCACCTCCAAAACGAGCCACCTCCAAATCAAGGAAATGCTACTACCATAACCTTCTAAATTATTGATGCATTCTGGCATATGTCTTTATCAATTTCATAATTTAATCTTCTACCCTGCAAAGATATGTAGGGTTGTGAACTACTTCCCTTACCATGTATAAGCATCCAAACACGCTTAGCAAACAGACCATTACAATTTTTTGAATTTTTTTCAAACTCCACGACTCAAATTCTTTTAGAATTGTATTTGTCTACCATTTTAACCACAATATGCCCATTTTTCATTTATCCCTTAACTAAAAGAATCTAAATATGATTATATTTACCTTCTCAAGGAGACATTTCATTATGAATCTAATAGAAATATAATAGGGATGTATTCCAAGATGGACTTGACAAGAACAAGTCGTCGTCATCCACTTGATAACCACATGTTACATCAAATTTTATGTTTTCTCTCCATTTTTACAATTACGCAAACTTTATATTTATAACATAGTAATTTGGTTTTGTATAGAATCATAGGTACTTTATTTCAATATCCAAATTAATCTCCTAGGAATGGACTCTAGTTGGGTATATACAGAGTTAAATGTATATTTAATGAATTAAATGTAATATGTGATATATTTATTTTGATGAAGAGTGAATATGTGCAATGAGTGAATATGTATACATAGACTTCATTTAGTCAATGTTGAAGAGAAAGATGTGAATTGGATGTACGAATGTGTTGTGGTATTTGGAGGAGGTTCTCCTACTATGTAAGGAGTTATGGTATAAATTATTTATCCTAACTATCTTGAGTTGTTCTTTACATTAAATTTTTGGTGCATTGTTTGTATTCTGGTTTATTCTACTCTCTTGGGAATTTGTTTCGTAACATTTGGTTTCATGTCATATGTTCCTTGGCTTGGCTCCTTCAAAACTCATGGCATTCCCATCCTCAATATAAATTGCTTTTTTTGGGATGTTTCATATATAATTTGTTTAAATACTAGAGAAAAGACAAATTTATGTACACATGGAAAAAATTTCATATCATGGTTCACTATAATACATATCATGGTTCACTATAATATAATTGACACATTCGATGGAATTCATAATTTTTTACTAGTCCAAAATAGTTGTTCTAGGTAATAATTCCATATCTAAATATTTATAGATCCAAATCGAGTGCCACTAGTTGCATTGGATAGTAAACATGCCATAGTACTTCAATAAAACATTTCGAAAGATCTTCAAAATTGGACACATGGAATTCCATACAATTTTTCTGTCTTGAAGGACCAAAATCAATAAGTTTTGGAAAAGTTATCACACCGTTCTCTTAGAACATCAAAGTTTGGTCAAACCTACGTAAGTGCATATATATATATATATATATATATATATATATAGTACTAGGAGAAACGAAAATTGAGGATGGTGTTGGTACTTGCGTGACATGGGGTCAAAGAATCCAATCCCGCTACCACTATACCCCTAGGCCCATCCGTAGGGCCCGAACCATGGTACACGAGTAACTTTGTGGGGTATTTCAACCTAAGACCTTCTATTTGCAATCATTTAGAACTTTTCATCTTAACCACTTTCTCTACCCCACGAGCAAATGTGTGTGTGTGTGTGTGTAAAAGCATGGTAATGTTTCTCAACTTTTTCACTTTTGCTGCAATAAACTTTTATAAAAGCTAATAAACTAAAATAAAACTACAAATCTATCAAAACTAAATAATAGTGTAATGAAATAAAAGTTTTCATTGTGAATGAGATTTTATATGTTTTTTTTTTCCAAATTAAAGAAAAAAATGTTTTTTTTAAGGCTATTTATTATTATTTCAGGCATCTCATAAGCAATGACAAAATAGTGATCCCCATATCTATCTTCATTTATTTTTTTATTTCCAATTTTTTTGAACATGTTTTTTATAGGAACTTTTAACATTGTTGTATTTTTTTTATGATAAATTTTAATTTATTAATATAAATAATAATTCTTATGTATATATAAAAGCACGATAAAAAACTATTATTTTAAGACTTCAAAATCAATATTTTCTTGTATAAATATGGAAATAATAAAGTGATTGTTAAAATTATTTTTACTATTTTTTAATTTTTATAATAAATATTTTAAATAAAATTATAATAACATAATAAATTTATCTTTTTTGTATACTAAGACACATTACCATGCTTTTAGCCATATATATATATATATATACATATATATAAAAAACTATTACAAGAAGAAATTTTAGACTCATAGGGGTTAGAAGTTAAAATTTTACTTAGGTGGAGAGGGGGCTAGGAAGACACTATCCATATCATAGGTTTAGAAGATCCATATCATAGGTTTAGAAGGTAAGTTATCTTAAAGTTACCATAACTTTTGACTATAATGTTGAAGATAGGTAAGTGAAAAGCTAGTGTGTTGGAAATATCAAATTATCTAGTTTTTGTTATTTTGAATATATTAAGGTCTTAATTCTTTATTAAACCTCAATTAGGAATCAATGGAAATACCTAAATTTAGCTGAGGAATATGAAATTGATTATAAAGAATGGATAAGGATTGTGAAGGAAAATGTTGAAAATCCATATTTAGAATGTATTTATTTAGAGAGTGAATCTCTGTTGGCACCTTGTCATGTCCCCTTCCATCAATCCGATGCAAGGAAGAAAACGTGACCAATTTACCGGGCTTATTTGACAATCTCACCCCCATACATTACTCATAAATTCATAACAATTAAAATCTTTTGTGTGTAGGCTCATACTCAATATAAACACAGCGGAAATAAACATATTTGCAAGCACACAAACATTAACGCATCGTCATATCTAACATAGGCATATGATGGTTCATTATGCAGAGAATTCAATCTCGTACTCATGCTATGCACAGACTTCATGTCGATTCCATTAAGACAATCATTTTATTTCATTAACATGAGCAATTAGCATTCGGAATTAACACACTGCAAAACACATAATGCATATAATGTAAATCACATAAAACACTTATCTTGAAGATGAAGCTTTCCAAACAACTGGCTATGTGAGAGAAACGTTCCACCCAACCATAGATCTCTGTCCAGCTTGTATTCTTTCAGCTGAGAGATCACCCCCGAGCTGGGTTGTGTATCCACTAAGGAGGAACTAAACAGGCTCACTCACAGCCATGGTTTCTCTCAACAACTATGCTAAGCCAACTCACAGTTGGGTTTATCAACCATACAACCGACAAAGGAGGGAAATGCTAAGCCAATGAGCTCATCCACAGAGCTACAGGCATCTCAAAGGAATTCAACAGTTCAGGCACCCACATTACCTACCACACCCAACACAAGGAAGGTCCCCTTCTCTGCTGCATAGTCTCTCAGACGTCCCTTCCCTCCAGTGCTCTTCAAGATGGGTATAGAAAGGTCCAGCTTCTAATTCTTGAGATTCTAGCCTTCACTGGGTTTATCAAGCAAACCCATCTCTGCTCAGTCATTCACAATTGGATTTCTCACAATTCTGTTCATCAAATAACTCAATCTCGTCACTGATTTTCTAGGCTATAAAAACTGGGTTTTCCAATGGATTTCGGGGTATCTAATACTCTCACATTCGCCCCAAGGTTCATATCTATGGATCCTCCATTGGATTTTACTGTCAAATACCAAATCTGGGTGTTTTTGGCTCTTCAAAACGTGGATTCTTACAAAGTTGCGATTTTTGGTTTTGCTCATTGCTGGAAATTCGTTTGTGGATGGAAAATGATGCTGGGTTCTTCCACACTGGAATGAGAATGAGGAAGAAGCAACACCCATGAGGTAGAGTGACTTGTGGTACAAGAAAACAGAGCCCATACGCTGCCATATGAATTTCTGGGCTGCCCATGCCCCACTAAAGCCATGGACTGAAATCTTCAACTACTTCCTTACAACAGAAATAAATGTCATCAAGGAAAGTCAAATGGGTTCTCACAATGACATTTGGCAGCGTATGGTTCATCCCCACAGCCCCCTTACCACTCCCTAATGGATACACATGGCCCCTTCTCATTCGTTGCTCCCATAGCCATTTTTTGGTATTTTATTGCAATATTAAATAATTACATAAATTTACAATATCCCATGGCTTAATAGCACATGGATAACAAAATGTCAACTGTTTGTCCATTTAAAATAAAATACAAACATATATTAGCGGGGCCTTGGCCTTGAGCTCCACGCTAGGGAAACATACATCGCATGTACACAATATTCACATTGAGAATCAATATTTCGTAAAGGTGAAAATTGGGGTATTACACACCCTAACTACCTCTTAAAATTTTGCAAAATTAAGGGGCCTACATTCATATACATTCATAATTTTGTGAATACATTGATTTTTATTGATTTTGATGTGTTTTTCCTGCTTTCCTAGCATCCTTTAATTGTGCAAGCTTGATCTTTTGCTCTTTCTCGATTCTTAGGATCATGTGATGAGGTGTTAGTGATTATGCTTGCATACCCTTATTTGTGGTTTCCAAAGTTAATTAAATTCTCTTAATTGGCTTATTTAGATTGTTATTATATTTTGATAGTTATTTGAAACTTTGACCTTCATTCAACTATATGTTAATGTATGGAGGCGAATCTTTATTTCGATAATTTGTCAAATTTCCAAGCATTAAAATTTGTACTTTTCACAAATCTAAATTCAGTCCAAGCTTCTTCATTTACATCCATTATGGGCTTTTAAAAGAATTGATGTCAAAACGTGAAGACAAGCTTAGAAATTCTCATATGAAGAAAAAGGTCAATAATATGTAATTCTTTACTCTTGTTCAAATAGTAATAGTAAGTTTGATGACATTAGTTTACATTTGAAGGGTCAATATTTCAAAGAATATTTTTGTTCTTATCAATGCAGTGTTTAACTTGATTTTTGTTTCAAAATTATATAATTGTTTTTGAAATTTTTTTCTTTTAAATATATAAATAATTATACTAAAATATTATTATTCAAAATTTTCATCATTATATTCTATTGAAAATATTATTATGACATTAAGTTTAAGAGTTTTGATGACTTTTTTTTATTTGTCAAATAAGCAATTAACTTTTATCTTCTAAAACGAAAAACTTTTTAGAACAAATAGTTAAACTATGCATCATTTATAAAAAAAAAGTAAAATACCAAATAAATAAACAATTTTGTGTGATGTTTCAAATCATATTTTTAAGCATATTTTGAGATGGGATCATTATCCTATACTCAAAATCAATATATCAATTCACATCTTCATTATCATGATATACTTGCAATTTTAAAATTAGATTTCATCTTATATTTTTTCCTTTGGACTAAAGGTTCTGTCCTTTAAATGTTATGGAATCACACTATGATCAACGCATAAATTATAAAAGACTACAATTTTTTTTATAATATTTTATTCATTAGTTTTTTATAACTTTAATAAGTGTGAGCTTTGGGATTGATATTGTTTCACCAATCACCATTGATAGCCCAAATCATTGGGATAAATTCTTTACAAAGTAGTCCGTTCAACACGCAAGCAGATCATAACATTAGTTCATGTGAAAGAATCAAGCTATTACAACAACCAGAAATCGCTGCCAAGCTATTACAACAACCAGAGATTGCTGCCAGATCGATGCCTACGTTGCCACACATTTGTCTTGAAATCAAAGGGATATTTTCACACATATTAAGTTTTTATTTATTTTTAGTTATCGATTGTTGTGTGGATTTAGAAGAGATTGCAGGCGCAAAGGTTGCGATGGATTTTTGAACACAGATTCAAAGTGTATTCAAAGTATAGTGTAAAAAGGGCTATTTTGTTTTATTTTTTTTAATATTTTTTGATGTTTTTTCTGATTTGGTAGACAGTTTCAGGGAAAATTTTAAGAACCTCCCTTAAATTTATGTATAATAGATGGGGGAATCCCCATGATGTATGGGAAATTTTTAAGGTTATTTTATCAATAAAAAATATGTACATATGGTTTTTTGGTGAATCTTTGCGAGAATTATAAAATGTAATAAAATTTGGGCCAATCTTTCGTATTCTATAAAATCTTGTAAAATCATGGCGAATATTTGGCAGAATTATAAAACCTTGTAAAAATTTTGGTGAATCTTCCATTGAACTATAATTTTTTTTGTTTGTTAAGTACCATGCACCTACTCAATTTTAGAAATATTTAGGGAATTAGGTATAGTCATTTGTTTGTGTCATACATATATAATTTATGATGTGTCATGTTTGATTTTTAAATTTATTAGTTTTTTCTTTTTTGGAAAATGTTTTGTATTTTTTTTAAATATACTTTTGACATCCCATAGAAATTTGGGGAAACTTTTAGCTATTCAAAACCAATAATACTTGTCATGTCCCAAAACTTTGCATCGGGTCACAATGGCCTAAGCCCTTTGGCCATACTCATGATAGTTTGTCAAATTGATGCTAAGGGTCAAATAACTGCCAATAATGATGTCCAAGTTAGTAATAATGTTAAATTAGATCCAAATGGAAAATGTGGCTCACATTAAGAGAAACTTCCAATTCAAAGTTTGTAATATACCCATCCAAATGAATTGTCATGGAGGAAAATTACTAGTTCCCTAGGTTGGGGGTGGAAGCATTAAAAGTTGGGATAAGGGAGCTACAAGACCCAAAGTGACCTTAGGCTTACAAATTTACATTAAATGGGTCAAATAAATAATAATGAAAATAAAATAAGGTGGAACTTGGTCATGAAGACACATTGGTGGTGTGGCACTCCCAAAAAGCTAGATTCTCCATGCCACATGGCATTCCACTCTCACCCATTTGAATCCAAGGTGGATTCCACTATACTTGGGGGAGTTGGAAGGGAATAATACTTGGCATGACTCAATGGGGTCTAAATATAGAGGAAGAGTAACTCCCATGGAAGAGGAAGAGGCAACTTGGAGATAGTGGGACACTTGGGCTAGATTTCCTAGCTCTATGACAACAATGATGAAGATGCTATGACACCTATGACACAAATCAGACCTGAATGCTGACATCTTACATATATGACATGTCAGGTCTAAAAATATCCTCCAAGAGGGCACTCAAGGGAGTTAGGGAATCCAAAGTGACACCTATTCGAATTTGGTGGAGGAGGAGGCTAGAATTGGAGGGACAAGTGGCATACATTGGAATCTCTTCCCAACTTGAGTTGGCATGAAGCTATTGGAAGGAATTCAACCCATAGAGGACCTTAGAAGTTTATAAAAGACAACAACAAAGAAGGATGGTGGCTTTTGATCATGTTTAGAATTTGCATTTGAGATGAGAGCTGGTGGAGTGCTACTCTACTTGCCTTAACACCAATTTCGAGGGTGAAAGATTCCCATCCTAGTTGGTAATTGGAAAGGCCATTCAGACCTTTCATTTGGAGCTACAATGGAGTATTTTGTTATAGGTTGAAGCTGCAGGGAATCTCATGGTCCCATCTCTTTCAACTGGCTTCTACAACCATTCTTCCATTTCTTGGCATATTCTTGCTCCTTGAGGAGAGGCACACATGTTGAGGTGATGAAATATTTGTGATAGCTCTTGAGGCCCCATATCTTTTTAATCTGATATATATACTCTGTTTTTAGTGCTCATAATACTTTCAGGTCGAAAATCCAATATATTTGATGTAAAAATGCTAAACTATGAATAAATGGTGTCATTTCCCCAATACCTTGAACTATTTGCACTTGAAGTGGTATCAAATTTGAATCGTTTAGTCAATATATGATATATTAATGCTATATGGAGTGACATTAATATGCTTAAGAAGTTTCATATTCATTATACAAACATTTGGAACAATATTCTCAAGTTTCATAACCATTTGTGAAGATTTACTATCATTTCCCCCTATGTTGAAGCTAGTATACAAACATCTAATTTATGGAAGTTGCAGAAGCCTTTAGGAACTTCTTAATGCTTCATTTGGGTTTCCATTGAAGTCATATATCTTATCCATGTCTCTGTTCTGAAATTTGGGAGGTGCGTACTGCATTTGGGAAGTCATTAGTGACCTCTACCTTGGGGGTTTAAACCTCAAAATTAGTAGTAAATTCCTCAATTTCTCCTAGATACCTATTCGACCTTAAAACCACATATAATTATGCACAAATACCCTCCTTAATGTCCTTTAATAGAGCCAAGTCTAAGACCAAGAATTTGTGAAGGTCGTACAGTGTTTGGAAGAGTTTTTGTTACAAGACTTGGGGGGAATTTCCACTTCCCAAATTGACTAGTCTTGTCCCGAAACTTCTTCCCTTGTAAATTTCAGATCATGGATGGGTATATCAGTCGATTATATGTCTGATATATGTGTTTATGTGTCCTCTAACCCCTCATGACCTTCCTCAGCAAATTCCAAAGTAATTGGAGGTGTTTGGAATCAGTTGTAAACCATATACCTAGAGTTTAAATTTGGTGAATTTGAGCAGTTTGGGAAATTTGATTAGAAGGGACATTGCAGTGGTATCAGAGCATGGTCCTTGCACCTGTCAATTAATATCATACATTGAAAAATAATTTGCAGCTATGTCTTACTATTATGATGAATCATATGAGTACAATTCTTATGAGCAATATGAAGATGATTATGAGCAATATGAAGCAGAATGTGAATGGTTTGAGGAAGAGGTGCCATCATGCAGCACTTATTACAATGTCATAAGGAATAAATATTATTATTATGACCCTAGGTATGATAAATATGAGTGTGTCACAATACCAAAGGATAATTCTATGAATGAGTTACAAAGATGGAGAGAAACATATAAAACCTTTCCCCAACAATATGAGGCATATCTTGATTTGTATAAGGGAAATAAAAAAAATCCCCCTCCTTTCAAAGACTTTGTTGATTGGGTGTTTTCAAATAGGCCCAAAAATGAATATGTGGAGTTAGTAAAGAAAGGTTTACTCCATTCTTGTAAAAGACCTTGGAGAGAAAATTATATGTGTGTGAGTGAAAAGATTAATGAAATATTTGAAGCTTCAGGGAATGCATGTATGTCCTACTTGATGAGAGTTTTTGGGATTTCTTCAAAAAGAGATTCAAAATGTATTGATCTTAAGGAAACCAAAAGGAAAAATGCATCACCTTTCTTGAAGGAGCAAAAGGAAGAGACACATTCTACCTTGGACACGAATCAAAGAGCATCTACTGATGGATGCTTAAACTATGAAGGAGTACCTACTAATGGGTGCTCACACCTCTATGTTGGTGACATAAAGATACCTTTTGAAAGTGTTGCTGCAAGCCAAACTTCCATTAAGAATGAAAATGAATACCTTTTATCAGTTGAAGATGAAACAAGATCAACTTCCCCATCACCACTTGAGGTTCATGAAGTTGGTCCATGTAAGAAGGAAGAAGATCAGGAGGTTTATTTGGAAGAGCCTATTTTTCTTGAAGGGTCATTAAAGATGAATGAAAAGAAGATACAAGAGACCCTTAGCATGCTCCATGACACTCAAGCATTAATGTCAAAGTCTTGTTGGAAGGTTTCTTCATTGAAGGATCCATCATTCCTTGAAGACATGGAGAAGATTCAAAGAGCAATGTGCAACATCAAAGGTAATTTCATGTCTTTGCTTTTTGATAGAAACAATTTGGTTGAGTTTAATGAATTGTTACATGATGCATACTTGAAGAATGATGAGGATATTCATAAAATCAAAATTCAAAATGAGCCACTTCTTGAAAGGTTGCAATATACTTGTTCTTCCTCCTATGTTTGAAATTTTCAGATGGTAGATTGCATGGATGATTCTCATGACATGGTAGATCATGAGAAACATGGAAACTTGTAGGGGCTTGATGTGTTTGAATATGAGCTTGATGATATCCAATCACTTTATTTGGTGGAAGAGGAACTTGAGTTTCCTCTTGGAAATGGTTACACATTTTTTGAAGAAGTTGATTCCACTACGTTGGAACCAACCTATGAGGAATTTTTTTCACTTTTGAGGGAGGTGCATGATCCTACCATTATGGAGCATTCACATGAGGACACTTATGCACTTTCTAATCATTTGGGTGAGTTGGTTCATTCTCCTACATCCTACACTTCCATATTTTGCGGCATTCATCCTAATGAAGTATGGGTGAAAGGTTTAATTTTTATGGTGCCACATGAGGAGTATGAAACTCCTATCTCTCCTTTATATGATGACATTAGTAGAGCCATTTGTTATTTACATTTACAGCAGCATTCTTTGTTACCTTATGATGAAACTGTTATGTTTAAACTAATTTGACTAGCAAGATCACTGAAAGAAATATAATCACAAGATAGACAAAGATATTACCCTGGGAAACCCTCATGGGGTAGAAAACCTAGCAAATCTTTCCTCAATAAGATGATCAACCAAAATACAAGATGTGCTCCAAGACTTGACCTCCTCTACCTCCTATGCAGACCTCTCAAACACAATTGTGCTACTTTTTGAGCTAAGCAAGTGTGTGATAAGTGAGGAGCAATCTCCTCTACTTATACTAGTTCTCGACTGAATAAATTCCCTTATGGGGCCGACCTCTCCCAATGAAGTCTAATAACCCCTAATTAATTAACTTAGGGCTGACCCCTACATGGAGGATCTAATAACCTCAATTACCACAGTTCATCAGAGGAATAAACATCTTCGAATACATAATAGGATCACCTTGGAGGGATGAAACATCTCCGGAATAATAAAGTACAAATATAATATTCTTAGAAGTTACAATATTCAACACTACCCCTTAACGAGAAGGATATTATAACAACATCTGTAGGAGCAAGGAGTCATCGACTACATCATACATGATACATCTATAAATCATCGGAAGCTTTCTTGAATACATCATCATCAGTAACTCAACCAGTTACTGGAACATCAACATCATCATCATCGTCATTGCACAATCATCAACATCATCATCTCATGATCATCAGCATCGTCATCGCACGATCATCAGCATCGTCATCGCACGATCATCAGCATCGTCATTGCACGATCATCAGCATCGTCATCGCACGATCATCAGCATCATCATCGCACGATCATCTACATCATCATCGCACAATCATCATCATCGTCATCGCACGATAATCAGCATTGTCATCGCACAATCATCAGCATCGTCATTGCACGATCATCAGTATCGTCATCCCACGATCATCAGCATCGTCATCACACGATCATCAGCATCCTCATCACATGATCATGAATATCGTCTTCGCATGATCATCAGCATCGTCATCACACAATCATCATCATCTTCATCACACGATCATCAGTATCGTCATCGTAGCATACTCTGCAATACACATGATCCTTCCTTTTGGAATTACGGGATCATGGACAATCCTTCCTTTCGGAATTATGGGATTCTAGTCCATCAACTCTAGTGATCCTTCCTTTCATAATTATGGGATCATGGACAATCCTTCCTTTCAGAATTACGAGATTCTAGTCCATCAACACTGGTGATCCTTCCTTTCAGAATTACGGGATCATGGAAAATCCTTCCTTTCAGAATTACGGGATTCTAGTCCATCAACATTGGTGATCCTTCCTTTCAGAATTACGGGGTTCTAGTCCATCAACATTGGTGATCCTTCCTTTCATAATTACGGGATCATGGACAATCCTTCCTTTCGGATCTACAGGATTCTAGTCCTTCAACACTAGTGATCCTTCCTTTCGGAATTACAGGATTCTACTCCATCAATACTAGTGGTGCTAAGATAATCCTTCCTTTCGGAATTATGGGACCCAGTATTTACGGAGCTATCACGCTTGGACGATCCTTCCTTTCGGAATTACGGGATCCTTGTCCACTACGGACTTCATTCTCAAAGACATAGGTCTACGGATCAATTCAAGGGACCGAATTCCGGGGACGATACAATCCCCACCTATATCCTCATCAATACAGATATCGTTATTACATCACTAGTACAAGTACATACAAGTATCCTCATCGATACATGTATACATATCATCAAAACATGTATTCTCATCAATACATGTATACATATCATCAAAACATGTATCCTCATCAATACATCAATGTAAAAACAAGTAATATAAGTATTCTAAGTATAAGTATCCTAAATCTAAGTAATCTAAGCATATATAAATATCTAGGTGTGATAAACAGGTATCCTCATCATCGACCTTGCTATCGATGAGGGAAATCTCATCATCAGTGACTAAATCACTCCCCCCCTTTCGAGGAGGGTCCTTTTGAACTACACCAAGCTTGTCTCGAAAATATTCCAATTTCACTCGAGGCAGAGGTTTGGTCAATATATCAGCAATTTGTTCATCAGTGCTCACATACTCGAGTCTAATAGCTCCTCTCTGCACCATATCTTGTATGTAGAAATAACGGATTTCTATGTGTTTTGACCTATCATGGAATACTGGATTTTCTGTCATCTTAATACAACTTTGATTGTCACACATGATCACAGTGGGATCCATTTCTAAGTCATACACTCCAGATAATAGTTTTCGAAGCCACACTGCTTCACAACTAGCAGAGCAAGCAGCTATATATTCTGTTTCAGTAGTACTGAGAGCCACACTAGATTGTTTCTTGCTAAACCATGAGATCATGGCAGATCCAAGACCATAACATCCACCTGATGTACTCTTTCTGTCTGAAACACTTCCCGCCCAGTTAGAATATGAGTAACCATGTAATATGAGTTCATGACTTCCAAGATAATATAGACCAAAATCTAATGTACCCTTTAGATACCTCATTACATGCTTTGCAACTATTAAGTGAACCTTTCTAGGTTCTACTAGATAATGACTCAGGGTATTTACAACAAAGCATATATCTGGTCTAGTATTTGTTAAATACATCAGTGACCCAATGATTTGTCTATATAAAGTTGCATCCACTAATTTTGATGAGTCATTACCTAATAACTTCAAGTTGGAGTCCATGGGAGTGGCCATGGCTTTACACTCCAACATATCGAATCTTTTTAGAATCCCCACAGCATACTTACCTTGATTTAGAAATATTCCTTTTGGTTCTTGCCATACTTCTAGACCTAAGAAGTAGTGCATTAATCCAAGATCTTTCATCTCGAATTATGAAAAAGGATTCTTCTTGCATTCAATAATTTGATTCTTATTTCCTGTTAGAAATAGATCATCTACATACAACAATAATATAACAGGTTCATCATCCATAACTTTGAGGTAAAGATTAGGATCAACTTTACTTTTGGTAAAGCCCATGCTTGTTAAGAAACTGTCAATCCTTCCATACCAAGCTCTGGGAGCTTGCTTTAATCCATACAAAGCCTTTTTCAGCTTGCATACATGTGTTCTTCCATCTTTAACCTCAAATCCTTATGGTTGTTCTATGTACACTTCTTCTTCAATCACAACATTCAGGAAGGCTGTCTTAACATCCATCTGGTGTAATTTCCACTTCATCATAGATGCAAATGCCATGATAGTTCTAATTGAAGTGTACCTAGCAACTGGTGCAAATGTTTATTCATAGTCAATTTCCTCTTTCTGAGAGAATCGTTTGGCTACAAATCTTGCCTTATATTTTTCAATGCTACCATTTGCAGCATGTTTTATCTTGAATATCCATTTGGAAGAAACTACACTTTTATCTTTTGGTTTGGGAACTATATCCCAAACATCATTTTTCATTATTGACTGGTATTCTTCTATCACTACTTTACCCACTCTTTCTTCTGAGCTGCCTCTTCATAGCTAGTAGGTTGTTGATCCACAAGATCAAACATCAAGGCCACATAGTTTGATACTAGATTTGGTTTCTTTCTTTCTCTAGTGGAGCCTTCAGGAGCTCCATATTTTTCAGCTCCTTGAATAATGTCTCTAGCCCATGCTGGCCTTCTTTTTCTAGATAAATTCATAATGGGGGGTTCTTGTGGTTCTAACATGTCATGGTCCTCTAGTGCATCATCTTTAGGGATGGGTACAACTTCTGTGATTCTAGGAGATGTATCTTCTTCATAGATTTCTTCAAATTGGCATTTCCTATATTTCTTGAGGGTTGCTTCTTCATCAAAAGTTACATCTCTACTTATTTCCATATGATGAAATCCAGGTATGTAAATTCTGAAAGCTTTGGATGATTCACAATATCCAACAAATATTCCCTTCTTACCAGAAGGATCCAACTTGGTTCTCTTTTCTTTTGAAATGTGAATGTACACAGGACATCCAAATATTTTGAGATGACTTACCTCAGGCTTCTTTCCTGTGAACACTTCTTCCGGAGTCTTGAATTCAAGAGCACTATGGGATAGTCTATTTTGTACATAGACTACTGTCCTAGCTGCTTCAGCCCATAGATACATGGCTAGATCTTGGTCATGTATCATAGTCTTTACGGCTTCCATGATAGTTCTATTCTTTCTTTCAACAACCCCATTTTGTTGGGGATTGTAGGGAGTGGTTAGTTCCTTCTTGATTCCAGCTTCCTTACAAAAGTATTCAAAGTCCTTTGAAGTATATTCTCCACCATTATCTATTATGAGAATCTTGATTTTCTTTCTGAGAGATTTTCTATTAAGGCCTTGAACTCTTTGAATTTTCCAAAGACTTCATTCTTTCCTTTTAGAAAGTATATCCAAGTCTTCCTTGAATAGTCATCAATGCATGTGAGATAGTATTCAAACCCACTTAGGGATGTGGTGGGCATTGGTCCACATACATCTGAGTGTATTAACTCCAGAATGTTCTTAGTCTTTGTTTCACTCTTTGGAAAAGGGTTCTTGACATTCTTCCCCTTTTCACATTCTTTGCATGAGCCATTATGGTCAATCTTTAAGTTTGGTAATCCTATGACCACCTTGCTCACATAGGGTAGGGCCTTGTAGTTAATGTGAGCAAGCCTTCTATGCCATAGCTCACTGGGGCTAGTGGTTTCATGGACAAGGGTAGCTTCTGGGTGAACCTTGAGTTTGTAAAGACCTCCTTCTTCTTCACCAATAACAATTGCATCCTCGATTGATTTTACTTTGGGCCATATAAGTACTTGTCCATCAATAAATGCAATTCTAAAACCTTTCTTATCTAGTGCTAAGATAGAAAGTAGGTTCTTCTTCAAACCTGGTACATATAAAATTTCTTTCATCTTTAAAGGTGTTCAAGAATCAAGCTTGTAGCTTGCTTTACCAATTCCCTTGATGGGATATTGATAATCATCTCCTAGAGATACATTTTGTGGAGAAGACTTTTCTTCAAGTCTTGAGAGAGTTTTATTTTGACCTATCATGTGCTTTGAATCACCACTATCAATGAGCCGTGTATCTTCTCTAGGAGACACAGATTCAGAGAGTGCAAAAAATAGAACATACTCTTCTGCATCTTCTTCTTCATTCCTTCTAGATCTTTTCCTAGGGAGGGGCCTTTCTTCTTCTTTTTCATCTCTTTTGGATCTTTTCCTATGAGGCCTTACTTCCTCTTCTTCTTCTTCTTATTCACTATCATCTTCTACAAGATGTGCTTGATGTCTTTCGTAGTGAATATTTTTCTTCTTCCTTGAATGACAAAATCTAGCAATGTGTCCTTTTTTATGACAATTGAAACATTGGAAAGAAGAGAATTTTCTACTTCCTTTCTTTTGAAATCTTTGTGGAGATTGAGACTCCTTGTGATTATCCTTCTTGAAATAAGATTGATTCCTCCTTCTCTTAGTGTGTGTAGCCAAGGCTTGGTCATCCTCCTTGAGAAGGGCTTCTCTGTTGGATACCCTAGCTTATTCTTGAACACAATCCTCCCATACTACATCAAACTTCATACTTTCTTTTCTGGCACACATAGTTTGTATAAGTGACTCCCAAGGTCTAGTGAGACCATTTAGTGCAGTCATTACAAGTTCATCTTCATCAAGAGTATCACCAATGGCATCTAGTTGTTCCTTGATTTGGGAGACCCTTGAGAAGTAGTCTTGATTGGATTCTCCTTTGTGCATATTGGTACTCTTCAACTGAGTTCTTAGGTTCATCTTCCTATTGATATTCTTTCCTTCATACATTCTTCCTAGGGCATCATACATTTCCTTTGGAGTCTTCTTGGAAGCCACTTGGGAAATCAAGTGGTCTTTAATAGAATCAGCTATGATTCTCTTTTCCCTAGTCAAATCCTTCCTATGCTTCTCTTTGGCTTCACCTCCTTCAGGTTCTGCAACTTCATCCTTGATATAATGAACAAGATCATTCTCTTCAAGAATGAGACCAATTCTGTATTTCTATGCCCAGAAATTCTCTATACCTTCAAGCTTAGTGCTTCAAGCCATCTTCTCTTGGGGGAGTCCAAGAGATAAGAAATAGAGTATTACTTACTAGGAAACTTTACCTTTTCACTTTTTCGGATCTGCAAAAGAATTTCTGGTTTATCACACTTTTGGTAAAATTAGGGTTTGACTTTCCTGGAGTTCTACCCAACCAAAAACCTCAATCCAAGGCTCAAAAGATAGATCTTTAGAAGGGATATTCAGCCATACAACTAGAATCCAAAAATACTAACTTTTGCATAAACCCTAATTTTGGGAGAGAGAGAGAAAGATAATTTCAACTTGTGAAAGATGTTCTATTCAGGCTAGCTCTGATACCATGTTAAGTTTAAACTAATTTGACTAGCAAGATCACTGAAAGAAACATAATCACAAGATAGACAAAGATATTACCCTGGGAAACCCTCATGGAGTAGAAAACCCAACAAATATTTCCTCAATAAGATGATCAACCAAAATACAAGATGTGCTCCAAGACTTGACCTCCTTCTCTACCTCCTATGCAGACCTCTCAAACACAAGTGCACTACTTTCTGAGCTGAGCAAGTGTGTGATAAGTGAGGAGAAATCTCCTCTACTTATACTAGTTCCCGACTGAATAAATTCCCTTATGGGGCCGACCTCTCCCAATGAAGTCTAATAACCCCTAATTAATTAACTCAGGGCCGAACCCCACATGGAGGATCTAATAACCCCTGTTACCACAATTCATCGGAGGAATAAACATCTCCGGATACATAATAGGATCACCTCGGAGGAATGAAAGATCTCCAGAATAATAAAGTACAAATATAATATTCTTAGAAGTTACAATATTCAATAGAAACACATCTACATGGATTCACTTATGATGCTCACTTGAGTCACTTGAAGATTCATGATCTCCCTTGATCCTTGCTTAGTTCAATTTATATTGGAGGAACTTGATCCACTACTTGGGTGAAAAGGTATATGATTGGAGAAAATTCTTATTGGAAGCAACATCCTTTGTTATCTCTTGATGATACACATGTTCATGGATGCACAAATTATACTTATGTGGGCCCCTTGAAGGCTTATTGGTTCCTTTGCTCCCTACTTGGTTCATATTTTAGTGGAGGTTCTTCACTCACTTCTTGGATGAAAGAACACATGTCTGATTATTTTGATGCATCTTACATCCTATTGGAGCAGCATTATAGGACATGGGATCCTCACCTATGTCATTGGATTAGATTTGATTGGTCACTTGAAGCTTGTATGCACTTGGAAAATGGCGGTCTACTTACTTGGAGGTCTAAGCACTTTCATAATTCTTTGATGAGCCACGTCCTTCATGTACATTTTTATTATGTTGTTATGTACTTTGATGATATATATTTTGTACTTATGATGTTTAGAAGAATGCATACAAGAAAATGGGATCCAGGAATTCTCTTCCCTAATAGTATGGGTTGGAGAGCACTCCTAATTGTTGGAGTGCAATACAAGCAATGGGACCCTGGGATAATTTTTAGTCTCATTGTTTTCAATTTTTTGGGGAAACAAGTAGTATGGGAGATGGATTCCCCACTTAATAAAGTGATTTTAATCAGAGTAGTGCAACAACAAGCATGGTGGTTCCTCTCTAAAATATTTATGGAATCTCGAAGACTCAAAGTTGGGAAACTTAGTGGCAAATTCAAATAATTATGCAGTGGTATCAGAAAGGGTTTCCAAAATATGAAAGAGGTAAAGAGTAATTTTGAAAACATGGTTTTGATGGATTTAATTAACATTTTGGTGTTTAGTGGTGATGTTACAGGGGATATGAAAATGAAAAATAAAATCCACATCTCCTTACTTTTGGAAACACACAATTGTAGTGCATGGGTGGCTCTACTCAAGGTTTCAAAAGAGAAGTTTTGGGGAGAAATATTTTGGAAAGAAAGCAAGCTCTTCCACATACATGTGTTTAAATTGCTTGAGGGCAAGAAATATTGGGAAGGGAGGATTTTTCATGTCCCAAAATTTTGCATTGGGTCACAATGGCCTAAGCTTTTTGGCCATACTCATGATAGTTTGCCAAATTGATGGTAAGGGTCAAATAATTTCCGAGAATGATGTCCAGGTTAATAATAATGTGAAATTAGATCCAAATGGAAAAGGCGGGTCACATTAAAAGAAACTCCCAATTCAACGTTTGTAATATAACCATCCAAATGAACTATCATGGAGAAAAATTACTAGTTCCCTATGTTGGGGGTGGAAGCATTAAAAGTTGGGATTAGGGAGATACAAGACCCAAAGTGACCTTAGACTTACAAATTTACATTAAATGGGTCAAATAAATAATAATGAAAATAAAATAAGGTGGCACTTGGTCATGAAGACACATTGGTGTGTGTGGAACCACCAAAAAGCTAGATTCCCCATGCCACATGGCATTCCACTCTCACCCGTTCGAATCCAAGGTGGAGTCCACTATACTTGGGCGAGTTGGAAGGGAATAATACTTGGCATGAATCAATGATGTCAAAATATATAGAAAGAGTAAATCCCATGGAAGAGGAAGAGGCAATTTGGAGATAGTGGGACACTTGGGCTAGATACCCTAGCTCTATGAAAACAATGATGAAAATGCTATGAAACCTATGACACAAATCAGACCTAAATGTTGACATATGACATATATGACATGTCAAGGCTAAAACTAGCCTCCAAGAGGGCTCTTATTTTTAGAATTTTCATTTGAGAGGAGAGCTAGTGGAGTGCTACTCTACTTGCCTTAGTAGCAATTTCGAGGGTGAAAGATTCCCATCCTAGTTGGTAATTGGAAAGGACATTCAGACCTTTCATTTGGAGATACAATGGATTATTTTGTTTAGTTTGAAGCTACATGGAAACTCATAGTCACATCTCTTTGAGCTTGCTTCTACAACCACTCTTCCATTTCTTGGCATATTCTTTCTCCTTGAGGAGAGGCACACTTGTTGAGGGATAGAGTCTCTTTGCTGAGCCAAGTGCGAAAGCCCATTCCCTAACATGTCCTTGACTCAAGACAGGGACGAAAACAAGCAAGTTGAAGTGGACTGGTATCTTGGAAAAAAGGAAAAAATGGTTTGGAGAGATGCTGCGTCTGCAAGGTGGGAACAAAGTAGGGAACCAATATCGATATATGTGGGAAGGAAACATCTTGTTACAGCATGATAACAGAGGTACAGGTGATGTATCAAGTAATAATTTACTTGCAACAACATGGAAAGGTCGTTAGTAGAGCAACACAAGCGTATTAATGTCTGGGAAAAGAAAAGAAGAAAGGCATCGTGACGGATAGTACACCACCCAATCTCAGCACGACATGAGGTTTACATCTGTCATAAAGAAGGGAGATCAATAGATCTAACTCAGGATTCGGAAGGGCAACTGAGTTGAAGGAGGAGTCGGCACCTAGATTTAGTAGTGGATCGAAAGCATCAACTAGTCCGATAACTCATATATATATGGCCTCTAGGAAACAAGTTCAACCAACGTCTCCATTCGAGTCTCATATGATTCTAGGTTATGCAAATCCAAGTGCAAATAGTGGATCCCCGACTGCTCAAGTAGAGATGCAAGTTCAACAAGTGAAGACTGAACATGAAGGTTGAGCAAAGGAACTTAGGTGAATGTTTAAAACTGTCTCAATGCCTCTTCTAGCACATTCTATCATCACTTCCATTCGACTTGTGTCTCGTTGCTTGGCTTTTCAATAAAGAAAATAGACTCTTTTCTTCCCCATCTGCATCTACCTCACCTAAGCCTACCTCACCAGAGTCTTCCTAGCCTGAATCTACCGCACCTAAACCTGTCTCACATGAGTTTGCTTCATCCGAGTCTGCCTACCTTTTCCTGCCTGAAGGTCACACCTTACCTGAGTCTGCTTAAGGTCCTGCTTGTTTTAAAAATGATCATGAGGCAAGTAATTTAGTAAATAAGTAAACCATGAGTCTACTCCTCTCGTCGACTCTATTAGTGAAAGTAAAAGTATACGTCGTTCACTCAATTTTAAATTAATATTGGTTAAAATATATGATCACTTAAAAAAGGGTTGGTGGAAGCACTCGTGATCAATTAAAATCTGTGTGAAACGAATAAAAAAATCAAGCTTTGTCGAGTCCCAATCCATCTAAAGGTTAGTCTTGTCTCAGGTAGGTGCAACCGAATCTTATCTCTTACACTCACGAATGCTCACCTTTTATAGAGAAAATAAATTAAGTGAAGACTCAGCAAAGGGACTTAAGTGAAAGTGGAAAACCGTATAAATTGTCGTTTTAGTGCGTTCTATCATCACTTATAGTCCACCCACGAAAATAGCTGCTCCAGACACTTGAATCGAATCTTTGATGTTCGTTCCTATCTTCATCGAACGAACGCATGGCAATGGATATATATGCACATAGAGATCTATCTATTGAAATATGGATATCTGGCCGCTTCGTCACTATTCAGGAATAGATATAATAGGATCAAACCTCTTCTTTACATATTGTTATTTGGTACCATATTAAATTCTTTAGGCTTCTATTAAATCGAAAAAGAAAAGATGTTCAGTCATCTTCTTTATGTATATGAAATATCCTCTAAATAATGGAAGTAAAAAGAAAAAGAATTAGATTCTATATTATGAACCTATACGACCGATCGATATCAATACTCCAATACGCTATCTCTTACCTATATTCTATATATATTGAACATATTGGGATATGTTCAATATATACATGAATCCTATTCATGGAATATGATTCACTTTTGGGATGCCTTGATGGTGAAATGGTAGACACGGGAGACTCGAAATCTCGTGCTTAATTTAAGTGAATAATATATATATATATAAATTTAAAATATTGCCAACTCTTTCCTCCACTTTCTAAGCTAATAATGGATGGCCTCTCCGAATGCCATATTTGTCCCATTAACACGGTGCTTGCTTTCTTCTGTTTCATTCTGATTGAATGGAATTGGCATGATGAAATGAAATATAGAAAACCCAGAGTCCGGGATCGGTTGTAATTATGACTATACCAAAAGTTAGAAGCATCTTATAATTGGTAGGGTATGTGTATATATAATTTCAAAATTACTAGCAAACTCTTGGAAAGGACGATAATGATATATAAGATGAATATTGAATTGATTATGCTCAACAAGTATGCTATATATGATTCACCCATTGAACCAACAAATGAATAAGTTTATTTTAGACATCTTTTAATATATGTAAGGGAGGTTTAATAGTTTAGAAATGAAAGGAAGCAGCATGGATCTTCAACTTGTATTGAGTTAATTTGAGAACTATAAGATACAATTGTAATTGTTGAAACCACTAAATTGTTTTGTATTCAATGAATATAGTTATTTGTATTATTATATTAGTGATTTTGTTAATCAGCAAGTTGCATGTAATCATATATTGCAACACGCATATCCAAACTTTAAATCAAAATGATTAGGTCCAAACAAATTTAAACTCGACTATAAATTGAGCTAATATTGTAGTTCCAATATTTTCATTGTAACAAGCAACATTTGATGTGTAATATACTCCTGAATATTTCGTGTTTGTCATAAAATTTTGGCATAAACTGAACCCATTTACAATTTGATTTTGGATCAAATAAATTTGATCTGATTAGTTGTGTAGCTATAAAATTTAGCAAACTGTTGTTTCATAACATTTACATAGAATTTTTTTATGGGAGAGAACAATAACCGTAAGAAAAAGAATTGTACGTTATTTGGATTTTACTCACTAGGTATTTCTAATTTCATCGTTGTTGAATTGTGTTAAACTTCGAACTGACATCAAACTCTAAATCATCATGAAAAGTAGTCTCAACGATAAGATAGTCATCACAAATCATGTTGTAGTAATGAGATTATCTTAGGTGGCTTTGGTAACCTTGAATGCAATTTGGTATGTCATAATAATGGAAATACCTAATAATATTTTTGAGATTTAATATTACTTTCAAAGCATCATCTAGCTGGAAATACCTAAAACTTTAGCTATGATTAGATATGTGCAACAAAGAACTCCACGTCTAAATCAATGTTCAAAGCATCATCAAGCTGTAAATACCTAAAACTTTAGTTATGATTAGATATTTGCAACAACAAAAGACAGAGCTCCACGCCTAAAACAATGGCCATCCGATATTAGGAATGATAATCTTGAGTTGGAAGTATTTGTAAGCATGTTCTAGGCAATTCTTGAAAAACATAAATGACCAATCTTTACATAATTCGCCATCATATCGTATGTACGATGAAAACAACAGCATTAATATATGATATGGAGAAGAAATATGGCATTTTCAAACCATACAACTGCTGAAAATTCTAAATTT
Organism: Larix kaempferi; assembly: GCA_027924585.1. Classification (NCBI taxonomy): domain Eukaryota; kingdom Viridiplantae; phylum Streptophyta; class Pinopsida; order Pinales; family Pinaceae; genus Larix; species Larix kaempferi. Next base: position 6,501,766 of record BSBM01001102.1, read on the forward strand.
AGATATGGACATCTGCTACACTTGATCAGGGGCATGAATTTTGATTACGGAACCATCAAAACAATAGATATAAAGGCCTACAAGAAGTCATAGAAAAGAAGGAACAACTGCAAAAATTTGTTTCTTTAATACGACTTGACTTATGGATATGGGTGGTAACTGGTATATGATCATCCACAAGCTAAATATGTCAGTCTCTTGTCAAAGCCGCAAATGCAAATACCCAAAATTCTAGAGCTACAAAACAATAATTTCCAGTTTTGTCAACCTCTTATCATAGGAAAACACTATCTTTGAAAAATCTAAAAAAACTTGAAGGTTCATAAACAAAGCAAGGAGGATAGATTAACAAAGGAAATAATTTTCCAGAAAAGTCCCATTGTGATGCTTAGCAAGGATCCATGACCAACCTTATGAATCACATTATGTGCAATCTCGTTAGTCCAAGTAACCCTAGGACTCAGGATAAGTACACCACATGATCACCACAATTTTGCATGTCCACCATAATGTTCGTATAGTCATCATTAAATGATTAGTGTTGCAGGACATGTGGGCCATTGAGAGTAAAGAAGCACGAAATTCAAACAATCCATTTCAGATCATTGTGAAAAGCACCAATCCCATGGTCCTGCGATTAGTTCCTAAGATCATATGAGAGGAACCCAACTGGTAATGTAGCGAACTTATATCTGAGCATGTCATACTAGAAATATTCTAATCCATGAAACTATTTTCAAATGCCCTTTTTACTGATGGTTGGCTCTTGATCAAATGATGTCTTTAACCAAAAGAATATCTTACATTACTCCCAAATGACCATCGCTCAAATCCCCATTGTGAACATACTCTTAGAAATCATTTCCATAAAACCATGAAGAAAATTTATCGGTGAAATAATTTATTGATTCCAGTTATGGAGGGGAAATAATGGGACAAAAATACGTCGTTATATGAAATTTGGGAGAAATAATTTCAAAAACCCCTAGTTCTAGGAAATCTGGCTTGCCTACCAAACGACCATCACTCACATCCCGAGTATGAGCATACTATTCGAAATCATTTCCATAAAACAATAAAAAAAAATTATGGGTGAAACATTGTTTTGATTCCAGGTATTTTGGGGAAATAATTGGACAAAAATACCTTGTTCTATTAAATTTGGGTGAAATAATTCCACAAAAACCCTAGTTCTAGGAAATCTAGGCGAACTACCTCCCAAAACCTCTAGAACCCATGAAATCGTGGCGAAACATAAGTTTTTTTGGTGAATTTTGGAGACATAATCTGTTTTTCATTAGTATTTTCATATGTGCGAATGGTTTTGTATATAAATTTGTTTATATAATTTTGGGGCTAAACATGTTCAATATTTTAAAATAGTATTATAGTAAAAATTCGCCCTTCCAAAAGTCGAAGAAAAGGATTATCACACACTAGTTTGCTTGATTAACAAGAAGTGATAGAAGCACCTCGCCGGCGGCTGAGTAGATGGAGGAGGATCAACTTGTTTGTAGATATTATCAGTTACAAGAAAGATCTGATTGTTGGATAGGAAGGGGATCTGAAACTCACAACAAGAACACAAAAACACACACAAGTACAACTGATATAAAAATGCAACTCGAGCTTTCAAGCTCTTCTCCATTAACAACAAAAAACTCTCTCTACATCTGCTATTGAAAACATGCCTCATGCATATATGCAATTCTAAACTAGATCAGTAAATTTCCCACATTAATTAATCTACCTAGATGTATTTAAAACTATTACTTATAATATTAGAAAGTATACATCATGCTTACTCCTCCTTACATTTCCTCTTAATTTATACCTTATACATTGCATGACTATCTATACCAAGATCATTGCTTTGATTTACAAATTTGTCTCTTGCCAATGGCTTAGTGAGAATATCATCCAATTGGTTTTGAGATTTACAAAATTCCAAACATATTTCTCCATTGCTTACAAGCTCTCTTATAAAGTGATATTTGGTATCAATATGCTTGATTTTCCGATGGGATACACATTTTTTGGATAATTCTATGGCTGAGTTGTTGTCACAAAAGATGTGTGTTTCCTCCTTTTCTTTATGTCGAATATCTTCTAGTATCCTTTTCAACCATACAACATGACATAATTATGAAGTTGCTGCCACATACTATGCTTATGTTGAAGACATTATCACAATGGGCTGCTTTTTGGATGCCCAAGAAATCAAACCTAATCGAAGATGAAATGCATAACCTGAAGTGCTCTTTCTGTCATCAATACTTCCTACAAAATCATTGTTATTGTATCCAACTAGAGAACTGGAATTTGTGGTTCAGTAAATGATGCCAAAATTGACAGTACCTACAATATAGCTCAATATTATTTTACCTACTTTCCAATGGGAAGTTTTTGGAGTTTCCATGAACCTAGAAATTAAACTGTCAACATACATAATATATGGTTGTGTAGTTGTTAAATACATCAAGCTACCAACTAATATCTTATACAAAGTGGGATCCACGCTATTCCTTGATCCTGCTTGCTTAATATCTTATACTGATCCGGATTTTATGAGCATAACGAAACGAATACAGATTATTATCAGATGCTTTAACAAAAAATAATAGAGATACAGTAAAATTGGTTTTCTATTCAATAAGGGAATAAACTAAAACTGTAAAATGCAGCAGAAAACAAGCTTGCTAGAATGGTAGCGGCTTATCTCTAAGAAGAGATGTGATGGCTATGCTCATTCGCAAGAAGATGGTTATAATGAGGCTCTCTAGGAATTTTATGATAAACATGAATGTCAAAAACCCTAGACATCCAAAAACCTAAACCTAGGAGATGAAGCGCCAAAAGTCATGTGGGCCCTGTTTGGGTAAGTTAGTACATCAACTTCCTGGGGTCGTAACTTTTGCATACAATCTCCGTTTGGGGCGCACAATAGCTCGTTGGAAAGATATAACCTAGGAATACAACGGTCGTTTACACTGCAACATGCCCCAAAAAACGTCGTTTACAGCCTCAAAACAACTCCAGAAGTTCACGACTCAAAAAACTGCTAAAAATAGTAAATTAAAAAAATTGCCAGAAAACTGTTTTGAGCCAATTGGAAAGGTGGGTGGGCACTGATATCCACCTGGATCAATACTCCCTTCTTATGAATCAATGGTATCCATTGCATTGATTTCCCCCATCAGATGAGGAAATTTCTGTTGAATTTGGCCTCGGGTGAGCCACTTGCCTTGGTGCACGAGCTACCCTGCGTTGACAACTCGATAAAGCTGGATCCTTTGATGTCAAGTGCTCTTGATCTATGTGTCTGCAATATGATCAATGGATTCCTGTTGCAGGAATTCAGGGTTGATCTTTGTTGGTGTCAATTTCTATGCTATCTCTGAGGTGTCTAATAATGGTGGGAAATATGGTCGAAGGAGAGCCACATTGAAGATTGGATGCAGACCAAGGAAGGAGGGTATGTTGAGCTCAAAAGAATTGTCACCCACTTCCTTGGTGATGGTGTACGTCCCATAACGGAGTGGGAAAAGATTCTGATGGGGCCTTGTAAGGCGTTCTTTCTGCAAATGCAACCAAACTTTGTCGCCCACCTGAAACTTATGTGGCACCCGATGTTGATCATGGTGCTGCTTGTACTTGGCATTAGACTTCTGTAGAATATCCTGAACCTGTTGGCAGATATGCTGGATCCATTCAATGAACCGGCTGCCTTTGTCAGCTTCTGGGGATGAGTTGGTCGAGGTGGTTGCCAAGGGAACTGCAACATCCATGGGGCCCAATGGTTGGAATCCCAACCCCACTTGAAAGGGGTTGTGGCCAGTTGAGCTATGCAGGGTTCGGTTGTAGCTATGTTGGACATAGGGAAGACTCTCATCCCATGTGTGAGGGTGTGTTGAATTGTACATGCGCACGATATGTACGACCATCTGATTGATGACCTCGGTTTGGCCATCTTTCTGGGGGTGGAAAGTAGTGGATTTGGTGAGCTTGGTATCCAGCAGTGACCAAAGGCTCGACCAGAATGAGCTAAGGAACCAACTGTCACGATTTGATATAATGGTCTATGGGATCCCAAAATGTACCCTTACTCATTCAAAGAAGAGCTTGGTAGTGGCTTCTGCTGTGATGTTCTTCTTGCAGGCGGCTAGAATCACCATCTTGGAAAAGTGATAAACAACCACAAAAACACAGTCGTTTCCCCTCTTGGTGGACGGGAGGATCGACATGTAGTCCATTGAGATGGATTCCCATGGACGGTCAGGAGTAGGCACAAGGGTGTACCGACCCTGTTTCTTAGTGGTTGGTTTGGAAATAGCGCAAGTGGTGCAGGACCTGATATACTTGCCAACATCCTGTCGAAGATTTGGCTAGTAGAAATGTTTCTGCAACACTGCCACTATCTTTTTGATGCCAAAGGGTTCTACCACCCGACTATAGTGATCCTCCAAAATCAGCTTCGTGAGATGCTTGATGGAATGCAGAGATGGCCCAGACGGCCCAACAACCCGTCCTGAAGATGGAAATTAGCGACCACGGAGTTGGTGACCAACATTTGGTAGGTGGTGGAGAAGTCAGGGTCTGTCTCATAGAGGTGGAGTCATCTGGAGGTCTCATGGCCGCAAGAGTCTAGCACTGTGGGTAGTGCCGCGACTGGAGGTCAATTGAGGCAGTCAGCAACTCGATTGGTACTCCTTGCTTTATATTTGATGTTGAGGTGGAATTGCTATAAGTATGTTGACCACTTCTGATGGCGATCATTCTGCAAGTTTCCTTGGGTCTACATGAACTGTAGTGGTTTGTGATCAGTGTGGATGACTGTCTCCTTCCCAAGAATGTAATGTCTCCATTGGCGGAAGGCTTACACAATGGACTACATTTCTTTGTCGTAAATAGGGTACGTACGAACAACATCTGATAGTGTCTCACTATGATATGCCACAGGGTGGAAGTGTTGAGTGAGAACGGTTCCCACATCATAATCTGAAGCATCTGTCTCGATCTTAAAGGGATGTTGCAGGTTTGGTAATGAGAGTACCGGCGATGTGCACAAACACTTCTTCAAGTCATCGAAGGCTTGTTGTTGGGACAGGCCCCACACAAATTTCTCCTTACCGCCACCCCCTGGTTACTTGGCTGAGGGCCCATGCGATATGAGAGAATCCTAGCACGAACCGGCGATAGAAATTGGCAAGGCCCAAGAACCTCCGAAGTTTATTGAGTGTGGTTGGGGCTGGCTAGTCATGGATGACTTGGATCTTGGCTAGATCCACATGCACACCATGTCAATCAATGATGTAGCCTAAGTAATGGACCCTGTCGATGCCGAAGGATCATTTTTCCAAGTTTGCATATAGTTTGTGCTGCCGCAGGGTGTGCAGAACCTACTGAATATGCTGCAAGTGTTTCGCCCAAGTCTTGCTGTAGATGAGGATGTCATCCAGATACACCAATACAAATGTATTGGTGAATGGTCATAGGATATCATCCATCATCCTCATAAAAGTTGCTGGAGAATTTGTCAAACCAAAGGGCATGACCATCCATTCAAAAAGACCTTCTTTTGACTTGAAGGTAGTCTTCCATACATCTATCTATTCTATTGGGACCTGGTGGTAGCCAGACTTCAGATCAATCTTACTGAAGTATTTGGCCCCCGTGAGCTGATCAAGGAGGTTGTCGATTAGCGAAATCGGGTACCGGTTGCGGACTATGATTTTATTCAAAGCCAGGTAATCAATGCAGAGTTGCCAGGTCCCATCTTTCTTCTGCACCAGCACGATTAGGAGCCCACAAGGTGATGAGATGGGATGGATGTGCCCCTTGTGGAGAAATTCTTGGATTTGCCTCTTGATCTCCTCATTTTTCAACAGAGAGTGGCGATAGACTGGCCCATTGGGTAGCGGTGCACCTAGGGTCATATCGATGGGATGCTTGACCAAGCAGTGCAGAGGTACCTCGGTAGGAGAGGAGAATATATCTGAGTATTCTTCCACAACCTTATCCACTTGCTTCTGTTGTGTGGAGAGATCGATTGTGGATGCCCTGGATGTGGCTGCAATCTTTCTCTCACTCTCAGAGCAAATCACGAAGAAGACAAATTTCTCGGTTTGAGAGATGGCCTTCCTGCATTGCTTGGAAAAGATCAAGGAAACAGAACTAGGAGGGACTGCCTCGGGTATCGTGTAGAATTTCCTGTTCAAAGAAATAATAACACTACGAGTCCTAGACTCATATATAGCATGACGTTTCCATAAATAAGGTTGGCCCAAAAGAACATCTAAAACTTCGAGAGGAGAAACATCACACAATAACTCATCCTTGAAGGGATTGATGTCATACGACAGTCGACACTATTGGCTGACGTGGAGATCGCTTCCTTTGTGGAGCCATCCAATGGTGTAGGGTTTTGGGTGTGGCATTGTTGGCAGGGCCAGGCACTTGACGACCTCTGCTGAGATGAAGTTCTTCTAGCTACTGCTATCAATGATGAAGTGCAGTGGGGTGCCTTTTACCCACATCTATGAATGGAATAGGTGTTCTTCTTCTTCTAGTTCGTCTGGCTCATTAGGCTGGATCTTGGTGGTAGCAATGGTGGCACTGGGTTCTGTGTCAATGATTCATCTTCCCCTTTTGTTAACACCCAAGAAGTGCTCACTAGCTCATTTCCTTATTCACATGACCCATTTTCCCACTTTTCCACCATTTGAGCCTCTAAAGCCACCAAAAAGTCACCAAAAGACCATAATACACCCCTTTTTTCTCCTCAAAATGAATATTTTTCCTTAAAAAGCATAAAAAACCCTAAAAAAGGGTCCAGAATCCCCAAAAATATTAAAAAGGGAATAAAAATATTAAAAATATTCAAAAAAGGAAAAATGAAGGAAAAGGTACCTAAACCATGTTGGTCAATACCATTGGTTTCCTCAAAACCATAATGATATTCCCCCCCACCAAAAACTATAAAAAGGTGGTAGGGGCTCCTCACTTTCCATCCATCCATCATCCTATCCTCATGCTGTCAAAATCTCTCATGAGTTCTTGACCATTGTAGCAATCTTGGAGAAGAGACCATTGGAGCTTGGAGCTACCCACCTTGGAGCTGCTCAACACTACAACATCCTCACCATTTGAGTTATCATAATACAAAAGTTATTTTATTTTATTTTAATTTCTTGTTCCTGTTCTTAAATCTTCTCAAGTTTATTGTTATACGTACATGATAGTTTAGTTTTAGATTCAGATTTATAATTGTTTTTGCTTTCAATATTTGAAATTGCTATCACTTGTTGATAGGTGCCCATTGCACAAAGCTTGGTTGCAAAACCAAGCCAACAGTTTTTGGTGACTTCGCTGGCTTCGAATTCTTAGATCTCAGTTTTTTGCTTTAGATCCTAGTTTTTGTTAGTTTTAATCATTTTAATTTATAGATCTATGATCCTAGACAGCAGATCCATTGCTGCTCTAGATATTGGCCCTTTCTATTGCCATTAACAACCTGAAATTTCCATTTTCGGGTTCGTTTTTCGGCATCCGTTTTTCGGCTTTCGCCTCGCGGGTTTTTTCCCGACAGTCGCGCGGCTCATCACGACCTCGTGGCTTTTTTCTTTGCAGTGCACCGCTGCTTTGCGGCCATTTTACGCTGTGCACATCGCGGCTTCCCGGCCATTTGCCGCGCTGCACATCGCGACTGTGTGACCGAAACTCACGCTTCACATCGCTGCCGAAACCTACGCTGCCCATCGCAACTGCATGGCCGAAACCCCGCGCTGCACATCGTGGCTTTGCGGACGAAACCCGCACTGCCCATCGCAGTTGTTTTCCCCGAAACCCGCGATGCAATTTTTTTTAATTCGGCCAATTTTTTGAAATTTATTTTTTGCTGTATTTTCTGTCCATTTAGCATATTTTACAGTATTAACTTTTCTGCATTTTTACAGCCACATTAAGTCTTTTATTATTTAGAATGCTCCATTAAAATTCTTTTTAAAAAAATTTCAATAATTGAAAGAGAGATTTTTCTGCATTTTATTTAGATTAAGGTTTTACTGTTTATTTGCTCAATACTTTGCCCAAGCAACTTTTAAGAGATCCATTTATTTCTTGAAATATTTATGTTATTTGCTTCCCTTTAAATTATTTCAGAGATCCATTATTTTTGAAACGTTTTTTCAAGCATTTACATTTCAAAAACGCCTTTATTTTTTGCAAAACTGGAAGCGTCTTTTCTTTCATTTGTAATCAATCACCCAAGCGAGGCAAATCAATTTCAGTTTAAATACCACACTTGCACCCACTCTACCACATAAATAAAACCGAGCCTTAAAATTTACCTTAAACTCAACAAACTTTTAACCCCACTTGGGGAGCACTTAAAAGAATTTTGTAGTTAGGTAGGATTGAGGGGATAGGTATTCCAATAACACCCCTCAATTATTACATTTGAGACATAGTGGTTGTTCTCTATGGTACCAAAATCCCTTATAATTTTGACACGGTTATCAACCAGTTTATCAGGAAGGCCTCTCCCTTAGGAGGGTCGAAGTAGTCAGACTTGTTTTGGAAGTCTGAGTGGAATACCGCAATCCATTCAGTAACCGAAGGATACCTTTCGAAGTTCTCCATGTACACCCTCTTGGTGTACAGTGACGATAGAACCAAACTATAGATTCGCCCAACCGAAAGTGTCATGAACATGGTATCCTAGTTGCCACTCTTTAGGATTGTCTACCCGGTATCCCTCCCGGTAGGGGGATATCTAGCCGTTGATTCAACACTCTATATTGGCTGACTTAGATTTTATCACCTTGCATAGGATATCGTTTGTTGACTCACAATACTTCTAGTTAGGTGTTTGCATGATACATTACCCACCTTTGGTCTAGTAACACCTCTTTTTTTTCTAGAAACTATTTGACTTTTGGTATTCTGACCAATTTTGTTGCATCCCTCCACTTATTATAGCACATCTGCTATAATAAGTGCTTTTTGAGGTTGATTGTTGGCTTGAGAGCCTTTATTTTTTCACTCCCCTTTTGCACTCATTATTGCATTGGGGTTTCGAGTTTTTTACATCACCACCTTACACTGAAATTTTAAAAAAATATTTCTCACCATTGAGAATTTAAGACAATCTCATCGTCTTCATGGTGAACCCCCTCAGTTCAGTATACTTGGCTCTCCACGTCACCGACATAGAGCCTTATCCCTCAACTCGACACGTCATCGGCCAAACACACAGTCATCCGATTCTGACACGCCTCACTTCACATCTGATTCTGAGGCTGAATCCGAAAACCCTACGAAAATATCACCAACCAACCTCATGGCTGGACCACAATACGACCCACTTTTTACCAGTACTATTGGAGATACATCCACAAACCCTTCTACTAATGTGCCATCCATGGTAACAACAACCCCTCTAGGCCTGCCTAATATGGGGGACACTTCACCTTTAGGTATTCCCAACACAGGACTACCCCCTATTATGGGTATGCCAAACATCGGAATCACACCACCTGTCATTACCACAACCTAGATCCCAGGAATTCCTAGCACTATTGCTAACCCTGGTGTAACCCATGTTGCACTTGGGAACGCTAGCCCATACCAAACCACAATGGTTGGAGGACACATACCTTCAATACCTAGAATACCCTTAGGGGCTACTGGACCACTACATAATGCCACCATCAATAGTTATGTCCCAGTCACTATGCCACCCCCACCTACTAGTTTACCTTACATGGCTAGTCTGAACTTACCAGACCTAGCCAGGCTCACCAACGATCCTATTAGGCACAACCCTATATGGCCACCCATGCCTACAAAGCTCCCCTCGGACATCCCCAAGTTTGAAGGAAAATCTGAGGAGGATCCCCAAAACCACACAATGTCATTTCACCTATGGTGTTCATCTAACTCCATAGTGGATGACTCCATTCGACTAAGACTGTTGCAACGAACGTTCACTGGATCTACAACCAAGTGGTACATCGAACAACCACATGAAACCCACCATACTTTTACGTCTCTCGCCTCCACTTTCCTTAAGTTTTTTCAGCTACCTATACGCTATGATGCAGGGGTTGAAATACTGTTGTCTTGCAGACAAAACACAGCTACCCACATCATCGACCATATCCATGAGTGGTGCAAGCATCGTAGCCTTTGTAAGATAAAACTGGATGACCGTATATTTTTGGGCTGGGTTTCTTAAATCACTCCTACCCCTCATAGAAAAAGACGTAGCTTCCGAACAACCCCAATCAGAGGAAGAAGCTATCCTAAAAGCTCAGCATTTCGACCTGATTTATGCCGAGTCAGGCTATCTCTACACCATCATACCAGACACCCCACGAGGTGATTCTTCATGCGGTGATGCTCCGGGGGCATCAGATGCCGCTGATGGTATTATCGACCAATTCATGGCGCAAATTAAACCTTTTAGCACTGGTGAGCACCATTAATGCCCCGGACCTCTTTAGGGCTACATCTAATTCTGGAGCGACAACTTCGTACGCTCCAACGAATCAGACTCATCACACTCATGGACCCTCTTCTCCACAACATTGCTATGGGAAAGCGCCATCGACATATGTACCACCCACATACTATAACCAACCGGCCACCCAGAACCTAATTCATTTCCCTACACAACCAATGTATTACCCATAGCAAGCTACAACAGCTAACCCAACACCTCCAATAGCTCAGGGTTACCAACAACCCCAACAGGCAACTGGACCACGTCCAGCCCCACAAGCTTATTATCCACTGCAACCTGCTCCCGCACCTGCGGCAACCCAAAATCCTCCCACTGCTCAAGGGCAATTGTACACACAACACAATCAGCCCCAACATCAAAACAACCAACGCAACCAGGGTGGACAACAAAACCGTGGAAGAGGACATAACAGCGGCAACAACCAACAACCAACAACATAATCAAGGTCCACCACCTCCCAATCCTCCAAACAATAACAATGCTGCTCCTCCCAACCAAAATCCTGATCGTCATCCCAAGATGCCCAAAAAAAATAACCTGAGACCAAACCATCCATGTTCTATATGTGGAGTCTATGGACACTACACTCATAACTGCCCCCATTTAGAGAAAACACGTAAACTTTGGGCTGACGATGCCCAATGCTAGGGCCACACTAGACAACCAGCTCCACCTAATCAACCGCAACCCATGATATTACAAAACCCATTGCCAAACCAGGGAGTAGTAAATACTCGCCCTATGGATCCCCCACAAGGATCTGATGCACCCCAGCAGCAAATCACCTATGCCGCAACTGATTATCAACATGCGGATCTAGGCAGACACCATTTATTAATGATGTCATCCAATGACATCAATCTCCAAACTCGCAGGAATCAGTACGACCCACCCCCAGAAACCCCTCCCACTGACGCATCCACCTCCCTTCCACCAAATCAACCACTACGCATACCAAATATGTCGTTGGATGGAGGACCTAGAATCCATCGCATCCCTTTGCGAAGGATTAACAACAATCCTAATGCTCATGTAGCATCCAATTATAACGTCGTAGAAGACCTAGCACAATCCCCCTCTGCTATGTCTGCTTTAGAGGTACTGAAAAAATGCCCTGCACAACGAAAACTACTACTATCCGCCATCGGAGGAGTAGACCCTGACGACACACACATGATGGCTTTCAACTTAAACCAAGCTGAACCTCTATTTCCCTCAAATTTGGCTTTCCAAGTATCAGTTAACATTCGAAACCTTGTTGTGCTTCGATGCATCATCGATGAAGGAGCTTCCACCTGCGTTATGTCCACCCTTGTGTGGCAGAAGCTTGGCTCCCCCGCTTTACAACCATCCACCATGGCATTATGAGCTTATGATGGATGCTCAACTCAACCACAAAGCCTATTAGCAAATGTACCCGTAGAACTAGGTGGAAAATTAGTTCTTATCGACATCGAAGTGATCAATGCCCAGCTCGACTACAACCTCCTTCTTGGACATAGTTATATGTATAAAATGAAAGCAGTGGCTTCATCTGATTTTCACCTCATGATGTTCCCACATGAAGGATGCGTTATCAAGATCAATCAACTCACATATTATGATCCTAACGGCCCTGCAGCTACTCAAAATGTGCTACCAATGATTGAACAAACCATTCAAAACGCACCAACATCATTTGTGTTGTCAATTGGTCCTGGAATCTACACCGAGTCACCTATGAATTCCACATTTCCATCGATCTCACCACCTCCATCGATAACAAAAATCGGATTTGTGCACCCTGTCGCACACTACACAACAGCCTTCGTCACTACCACAAACACCCATAGTGCCTACCCATATTTGCACAACGCCAATCCACACTATCCCGTTCTTATTCCCATTTTCCGGAGTTGTCAGTTTGCCAGAAATGGATACACTCAACCTTCCTGGTTTAACATTAGGAATACCTATATGGTACTTACCTGCTCCTAGCCCCCCACCGACTCAGACTATTATTTTACAACCGGTACAACCTATCCCTACTACCAACCACCCCTCCGGTCGCTCATCTACAAAACAGACCACCCCCAATAGTGACTACGGCATCAACGTCCAGAAATGCCCCACCTCCGTTACGAAACACAAGGGGTAGAGGCCCACCAACTTATAACACTGGACCCACAACTCGCACCCCCCAGCAACCCCCAAGGTAGCTAAAAGCCCCCCAACTATTCGCATTCCCCCTAAGTGCTCGTTGTGTGACGACGTAGGCCATGCCACTCATCAATGTCCACAATTACCTGCACTCCAAGAACACATGAATATGTTGGATGACGACACTGGAATTCCAGTGGAAAGACTTGAGCCACCTCCTCGACCTCGCGACAAAATGCTCCGCACTAACCACCCTTGTGCGATATGAGGCATTTATGTCCATTATTCACATCACTGCCCCGATCTCCCAGATTACAGAGTAGCACTATACGAGTTGAATAATGTCAACCTAGAGATATCCCCTCTTCTCATTGAGGAAATTTATCCCCCACCATCTTCCTCCTCAGAATAAATTAACATCATTTACATGATTTCTACTGGATACCCCTCTGTCCGGTCGGCCCCTTCCATTGATCCCTTTGACACGCATGTTCAACCCTTTCAAATCGACGAGGAAACCACATGTCCACAACATGGGGGCAGGCCCAAAACCTTGCCTACTCATCATCATCGTGATTCTCGTCGGAGATACTGGGGGCATCCACCCCACAAGGGGAATCCCCCATCATCATATCATCACTTCAGTATGCCACCACGGCCCACAGCCTCATGGAACACTCCCCCGCAAACAATTGCTCAATGCCCTATTGATCCCTCTCTGAGACAACATCTGCACCACATTGACACCTCTAAGTTAGGGGGCATAATAGACTACCTTGACCTTGGGATAGGGGGCATGCTCAATCATTTTGAACCTTCCCCATCACATATATCTCATTATTTCAATGACCCCATTGTTCAAACCAACACATATGTGATCAACAATCATAAACCCCCTGCACATAGCATGGAGGCAGGTCATTAACCTTGCTCACTTTTTCACATGTGTGATCTTAACCATTTTTGAGGTCACATATCACTTGCATATTTGATTTGATTTGGTACACCTAGTATTCTCCCCCCGCAGGTCATCATTTCCCCCACCACTGCATCCTTGGCTTGGTGGGCTCACCTTTATTTGTAGCCATTTTTTAACCTAGTTATTTCCATTGACCATTCTGGAGTCCTTATGACCTCCGTTTTTCACACCATTTGCACTGCTGGATTCATATTTCCGTGCCCGTGATGATGCTTTCTCGCTCTCACCAAAAAATTTCAGGCATTTTTCCCATGCCCCTCGTAGCCTCGATTTGCGTGCCACATCAACCGTGGTCCATTTTTTATGAGTCTTATATTGCTGGATTTAGTTTTTCGTGCTCGTGATGATGCTTGAGATCATTTCTCGCTCTCACCCCCATAAATTTTGGCTATTTATCCAAAATGCCCCTCATCGCCTCAGTTTGCATGCCACATCGGTCGTTGCCATCTTTTGACGATCTTTATGTTGCTGGATTCAGTTTTCCGTGCTCGTGATGATGCTTGAGACCATTTGTCGCTCTCACACCTAGATTTTTCGAGCATTCATACCATGCCCCCTCATTGCCTCGGTTTGCGAACCACATTGGTCGTTCTCCATTTTTAACAAGTCTTATACCGTCAGATTCAGCTTTTCACACTCGTGATGACGCTTGAGATCATTTCTCACTATCAGCTCCAAATTTTTGGGCATTTTTTCCATGCCCCCTCCTCGCCTCGGTTTGCATGCCACATCGGCCATCGTCCATTTTTGACAAGTTTGATATCGTCGGATTCAGTTTTCCACGCTCGTGATGATGCTTGAGATCATTTCTTGCTCTCACCCCATAAGTTTTGGGCATTTTTTCAAAATGCCACTCATCACCTCGGTTTGCGGGCCACATTGGCCATTGCCACTTTTCGACAGTCTTTATGTCACCAGATTTAGTATTCCGCACTCATGACGATGCTTGAGACCTTTTCTCACTCTCATCAATCCCTTTTTGTTCGGTATAGTTTTACCCCTTTTTCGAGCCAAGCAATCCCTTTTATGAAACAGGTACTTAGGGAGTTTCTGTTAAGCTCTTTTCTGACTCCTAAAACAATGAAAAGATTGCCGAGCAACCTTGCTTCCTTTCATGCTCACTAAACGTATCTGAAATGGCGTCTACATGGTATAAGTTTACCCCTTTTCTGGACCTTGTAGACTAATTACAAAAAATGAATACTCTAGTCACATCGGCTAGAAGAGTTCTCCATTTGCATCATTTTATGCTTTTTCGGGCCTTGGAGACTAACTTACGAAAAAGAAAACCAATGGATTCCACTTACTGCTTCCAGACTCTCTAAACATGAAAGCGACCATGAGCAATCACCATCCTGGGCTCGTAAAATCCCACAAGACGGTACTCACAACCACTGCAGAGTCTTCTTATCATTTTCAGACTCCTTAAAAATGAAAGCACCCATGAGCACGAACAGTCTTGGGCTCACAAAATCCACAAGACGGTACCATTTCAGAGCACACTTTTATCCCTTCTTGGAGCTCATTAAAACTACGAAGAAGGACCCAATGGTGCTTCTCGGTGCTACAACAGATCACGTCTACTCATATGGCAGCTTCCCCATTTTGATCGCCTTTGTTTAGAGTATTCTGCAGTATGTCACCATGAGAATCCATCGACAGCACCCATCAGCTCGTCCCCCCCAGATTTAATACATACCCTTCAGTCCTTAAAAGCTATCATATCCACACCTACAAGTCAGTTCCCTACGCTTCTAGGTCAACCATGTCATCATGCTCTGAACAAAGGAAGTTTGAGTCTACCCATTATATGACCCCAGTTACTTCCCATCCCCACAAGTATGTCAGTCCTACCATCAGTACTACCACACTTCAGTTCTACAGCTCGCGCTCCTATCAAGGAAACATCATTGCCTTGTTAGTTGTTGGTCTCCCTCTGTCGACGACAACCAAATTTATTCCAGAGGATAGACCTAGAGGTCCCTGTGTCTTGGACTCATCACCATTTATGATGAGTGCCTACGAATCATTTCGAGAAGAGTCCTTAGTGCCTCTCCAAATGGTTGTTTCTCACATGCTCGACTTCAACACCTTCATCGCATCATTGAGACTCGCACAGGGTATTGGTCCATTTAGTTATTTGTTGAAGACCCCAGATACCACCTGATTCTTCCACATTTGAGAGTTTACCTATTGAAACAACCAGTTACATTTTTTCTATAGATATCCGGGTTGCACATGGCGACAGTATTTCAATGTACCCCAATTTTATACTCCCTCGAGTATACAGTTACATGTACTTCTCAGAGATGACTCACAGTCATTGAGTCCCTACAGATATTGGACACCTTCAGTTTCAACATTTAATCAACCCTTCTGAGACCTTATTCAGAACGGTTGTCGCTTTATTCCAGTGTATCAGTTATTGAGATCAGTCATGTTATGATCATGAGTACATCCCAAAATAGTGTCCCCTTTGGACCATTATGATGTACCAACAGATTTTTTATGTCTTATTTAGGTCCCCCTTCTTGGGACTAATTGTTATGTCTTGATACGAGCATGGGTATGCTCGCCTCGTCCATTATCAGAGATTATTCCTCATTCATATTGAGGCCATGTAATATTTTTTGCTTTTGCAGCTTCCAAGGGCCATTGATCCAGTCTCCAGCCAGTCTCTTCTCTTCCCCAAACCCTAGGAAAAACACAAAAGAACTATGATGTCTATCGGCCATACGATGAGCTCCTTCCCTCACACATCAGCGGGCAATCTGTTAACACCCAAAATGTGCTCACTAGCTCATTTCCTTATTCACATGACCCATTTGTCCACTTTTCCACCTTTTGAGCCTCTAAATCCACCAAAAAGTCACCAAAAGACCATAATACACCCCTTTTTTATCCTCAAAATGAATATTTTTCCTCAAAAAGCATAAAAAACCCTAAAAAAGGGTCCAGAATTCCCCAAAATATTAAAAATATTAAAAATATTAAAAATATTCAAAAAAGGAAAAAGGAGGGAAAAGGTACCTAAACCATGTTGGTCAATACCATTAGTTTCCTCAAAACCATAATGGTATTCCCCACCACCAAAAACTATAAAAATGTGGTAGGGGCTCCTCACTTTCCATCCATCCATCATCCTATTCTCATGCTGTCAAAATCTATCATGAGTTCTTGACCATTGTAGCAATCTTGGAGAAGAGACCATTGGAGCTTGGAGCTACTCACCTTGGAGTTGCTCAACACCACAACATCCTCACCATTTGAGGTATCATAATACAAAAGTTATTTTATTTTATTTTAATTTCTTGTTCTTGTTCTTAAATCTTCTCAAGTTTATTGTTATATGCACATGCTAGTTTAGTTTTAGATTCAGATTTATAATTGTTTTTGCTTTCAATGTTTGAAACTACTATCACTTGTTGATAGGTGCCCATTGCACAAAGCTTGGTTGTAAAACTAGGCCAACACCTTTCTAGTTCGCACTCATAGTTACAATCTGCATCTGATTCAGATGCTTTCACTTCGACCACTAGCGACTGCTTTGAGCAGCATTCAACAGTGTTACGCCAAGGGCTCTTATGGAATTTGCACCACTTCCTGGTATCTATCTTTGTCTTTCCGGTGTCTTTCTTTGCTTGCGGCTTGGATTGGTTGTCCTGATACTGTCCATCTTTGCTCTGTCCTTTATTTTTGTGGGTTGGGGCCGCCCTTTCCTTTCTTTTGCTGTGAGGTGTTCCCAGGCCCAAATTTCTACGTCTTTTGTTTGAGCTTCTGCTCGATTTTGACGACATATCGGTAGGCCGTGCCCAAGGAAGAGTTGTCCAGAAATTACATTTCGTTCTAGATGTATCTATGCAGACCACCGCGATACTTGAGCACTAGATGTCGCTCTAAATATTTGATACCCAGCTTAGTGTGCAAGGTATGGAAGATATTTGTGAACTCTGGCACTGCTTGGTCTCTTTCTTGTTGCAGTGTGGTCCATTTGGTATACAAGTCATCATAACTTCAAACAAGGTAGTACTATTCCTTAATAGCCTTGCTGAAGTATTCCTAAGTGGCCATGACTCAAAATAATGAGGGTTCTTTTGTGTCCTTTTGCTCGCATAAAGTTTCCCACCCATCTTTGACATGGGGAACGACTTTGAGGAGTGCAAAAGTAATCTTTTCTCTATTCGAAAAGTTACGGACAGAAAAATACACTTGTAGTAGATTCAACCACTTATCTACAGAATCTGTGTCTATCTGACCTTCAAATATAGGAATATCGAAGTTGATTTGTACATTGAAGGGGGCAGTGCCTCCACTGGAAGAAGATGTGTCACTTGTTGGTAGCCGTCGAAGGATCTGCGCGAAACTATCCATCATCTCGTTCCTCTGTTGCGTGAGGGATTCATCAAGATACATTTTGGAAGGATCTCATGTCCCGTTATCTTTCTTTTCTCCTGCCATGAGAGGTCGCTTGGGAGTGAGAGAGCTTTTTTCCTCAAGAGAAGCAAGCTTGAGACCCAATTCTTTATACCCTGACCTCGTTGGGGACATGCATTAAGATGACAAGGAGCAGACCGCTTTGATACCACTGATACGGATTTTATGAGAAGAACAAAATGAATACAAATTATTATCAGATGCTTTAACACAAAATAATAGAGATATAGTAAAACTGGTTTTCTATTCAATAAGGGAATAAACTAAAACTGTAAAATGCAGTGGAAAACAAGCTTGTTGGAATGGTGGCATCTTATCGCTGAGAAGAGATGTGACGGCTACGCTCATTCGCAAGACGATGGTTACAATGAGGCTCTGTAGGACTTTTATGATAAACAAGAATGTCAAAAACCCCAGACATCCAAAAACCTAACCCTAGGAGATGAAGCGCCAAAAGTCATGTGGGCCCTGTTTGGGTCAGTTAGTACATCAACTTCCCAGGGTCGTAATTTTTGCATACGATCTCCATTTGGGGTGCACAATAGCTCCTTGGAAAGATCTATCTGAGGAATACAACGGTCAAGACAAAATTCCATCATTAGATGGAATTTTGTGACCAAAACATTCCCAAAACAACGTCGTTTAGGGCCTCAAAACAGCATCAGAAGTTTAGGACTCGAAAAACTGCTAAAAATAGTAAATTACAAAAATTGCCAAAAAACATTTTTGAGCCAGTGGGAAAGGTGGGTGGCCACCGATACCCACCTAGATCAATCCTCCCTCCTTAGGAAGCAATGGTATCCATTGCATTTATTTCCCCCATTAGATGAGGAAATTTCTGTTGAATTTGGCCTTGGGTGAGCCACTTGCCTTAGTGCATGAGCTGCCCTACTTTGACAACTATAAAGCTGGATCCTTTGATGTCGAGTGCCCTTGATCTGTGTGTCCGCAATATGATCACTGTGTTAGTATCATGATTTTCCTATGAAAATTTTAGTTTTTCGGTGGCACATTGATCGAAAATTAAAAAGAAGGCGCTGCCAGAAGTTAAAAGCTCAACACTATTTTCTCCAAATCCCTAAATGTTCATGTCATCTTGGTTAACTATTCTTCCAAAATTCTGTCAAATTTTCCAAGTCTCCTACTCTTAAGACCAAGCATAGAGAATGTGTAAGCTTTCACATGTATTTAGTGCCATGCTGAAGCAAAAGCATCCACAGGAGGTGTATTTCATTTGTGTTATGTTTCTGATGGATTTCTTCTAGCCTTTATAATCATGACGCACCATCTCGAAAGAGTTTTTATGGTTTGAATTTCAAGTAATGCAGCTTCCTTTCACACAGAGAACATGTAAAATTTGTGCAGGTCGCCTAATTTCAAAGGGATAACACTCAAATTCCATTCATCTATGGATATAATTTAATAGTGCATGTTAATATGACCAAATTCAAAGGTCATCGAGCACATAGTAAATTATGGATACATATATTTCAAATCCAAATTCCATCGACAATGGCGGCTTAAGTGTTATCAAAGTTAGAAATGACACAATCTATTTTGTACAGTATCAAAGGAAGACAACTATTGGAAGGAACTTAACAGAGGTTGCAGCATCAGTAAAAGATGTTATCCAAGAAATGCAAGAGTTTGAGGAAGCTAATTGTGGAGTATGGTGGCTCAAGCATCTTTTTTCTCTCATAATTTTTTAGGTTGTTTCTCATCAATACATAGAAGTGGTTATTGACTATAGTAGAAAATGAGGAAAAGTTGTTAAAAAAGATTAATATCTTATTCTTGACAGAGGCTATACTTAGTAATTCTTCAGAAGATAGTATGTTTACTCAATAATAATAGCAAGCACTATAGAAAACTTGCGTTTGTTTGGCAAGGTGAAAGTTCTTTTCCTAATCCGTTAAGAGGAATTCAAAATTGGAGAACACCAGATGGCGAATTCATGTTTATTCAGAACAGGTGGAAGAGTACATTTCAAATTGACACTTTGGGTCAAATAGATTGAGTATGCCTAGATTATCAGGAAAATAATAAGCAAAACAAATCCATAGCTCCAGGTGTAATTCAAGGCAAGAGTTGAAAAATTATTTCACTAAAGGAAAGAAACTGTTTTCCAAGTTTAATTATAGAGTATCAGGAGACAAAGGATTAGATCGACTTCTTCAAGCATTCAGTTCTAGATATGAATGCAGTCAATAACGAATCAAATCCGGGTTTGAGAACGCATCTGGAAAGATCTCAAACAAACAGTTCCAACATTATGGATCATAAAAGCAACTGATATATAAATGACAGAACACTTGGCGAACCAACTTCTCACAAGTTTGAAGATATTCTATTCTAGTAATTTCAGGCTTTTGCACAAATTGTAGATTTCTTCTATTTTTAGAATTGTTCCAAAATCTTGTAACAATCAAGAGGGGGAACCTCAATAGTATATATATATATATATATATATATATATATATATATATTATACCTTTTAGCAGAGAGGAGCAAGAGTTCCAGCCGAGGGCTTAGAATGTAGAGGCAGGGGCATGTATACACTTTGTTTTTCTTAATGATATAGTTATTTTTTGAAATGATTGTGATCTATGATCCTATTTTGTTTTAATAATTGAAGTACATGTTACCATTATTCTGTCTGTGTATGGTCTTAACATTCTATGCCATGATTCTCTTGGTTGACATGCAACTATTTGTAATGGTTTGAAAACAAAGTTTAAATCATATTTTTCACAAATTCATGCTTCATATCTCTCTCCTATTAATATCTATGGTACTGATACATTCCTTGCAATTAAAGCTTCTATCTTAGCTAGATCTCTGTCTTGTTTACAACTATTATAGCTATCTCTTCACCTACTGTTACGATTTCTCTAAGCTTGACCCTAGCAGTCAGGGTTCAACTTTAGTGATAACATCTTTTGGTGCCATTGCCGGGGACGACCGAACGAAGTCATCTTCCCCAGGGTTTGATATTGATTAGATATTCTTCTTGACGGTG
Organism: Larix kaempferi; assembly: GCA_027924585.1. NCBI lineage: Eukaryota > Viridiplantae > Streptophyta > Pinopsida > Pinales > Pinaceae > Larix > Larix kaempferi. Next base: position 6,522,862 of record BSBM01001102.1, read on the forward strand.
AGCAAGGAGTGGAAATTTATATGACTGCAGATTTCTTCACCGGGCGATTCCAAAGAATCCAAAGGTGACTCCATTTTGTTAGGATATTTAGACACTTAGGAGTTAGTTAAGATCAACTTGTGTAATATATCCGTTAGGGATAGTGTGTTTTTTTAGTATGCATTAGTATGCATTTGTAAATACTTAATCCGACGGTCACGATATGTTTCCGACATAGAGTGATCCGACGGCTCAACTTCTCTTAGATCAAACCTAACCTTGATCCGTGGCTTAACACCCGATTGGTCCATGATCTCTATTTAAAGAGCATGGAGGGTCATTGTTTAGTTGATCGATTATGAGAAGCTCATTTGTAACTTTCTTTCTTTGCATAATAAATTGTCCCGTAGAAGCTATTTGGCCGGGGCCGTGGAGTGTTTCCCTCAAGAGGGTTTAAACCACGTCAAAACATCGGTGTGTTGATCTATGATATGTTTGTGTGAAGTGGTTTCTCTTGGTGTTCGGTCCTTTGGTAGTACCCTGTGTACCCGAACATGGTATCAGAGCTTTTATGAAGTGTCACTTCCGTTTATGATCTAGATCTTGAACTGTTGTTGCCGAAACTCGTAAGGGTTTCTAGTTCTGGTATTTCTGTTCATTTCTGGGCTGTGGGAGGTGTTCCATTGCGTTCGGAGCGTCGTTTCCATTGGGAAATAGTTTTCTTTTGATCGGAAACGGTTCCTGGTTGCTCCAGAAACGCGTATTTCATCAGATCTGAAGGTATAATGTTACAGTGACACATTTTTTTATTTCGTTTTTTGAAAAGAAAAAATCTCATATATTTTTTTTTTAACACTGTTAGATTTTTTTTGGTTCGGATTGTTGCTTTCCCGTCTGCGTATTCTCTTTGCCGTGCACCTTGAACGATCTCAGCAAATCAGAAATAGAAAGGGAAAGGGTTTTTCTCGGCTGCGTATGCTCTTTGCCGTGCACCTTGCACGATCTCGGCAAATCGGAAACAGAGAGAAAACGTAGACTTTCCGGGAAAGCTAACAAGATCTAAATCCACAAGTGTGGAAATTTTTTTTTGTTTCGATTTGTGGTTTGTTTTGCAGGAAAAAGGGAAAGCACGCAAACCGAGCAAGAAGAGTGTAAAAAAAATAAAAAATAAAAGCCCCCTTCCTCATTCCCATATTTTACATACCTTTTAATCTGGCTCACTTGGTTCAAAGTTGTTTTATTTCTTAATAGGTCTTGAGTTCAAGTCTTAGGAAGTTACTTTTAAAATAAAAAGTGCATGCAATTTCTAATTTGAAGTTACTTTATTGTAAAAGTGCATCTCACTTAAATAATAAAAAATAAAAATACAAGTGAGTCATTTAAGTTTTTTTTTATTGTTGCTATTTAAAAGTAATATCATTGTAAAAGTGAAATCACTTATTTTACCAAAGTGGTTCACTTAAAGCAATTTTTTTGTAAAGTGATTGTCAAAAGGTTCATCTTGGGAAGAGGGGGATTCTTTTTTTTGTTGGACATTCTCTAGCTGTCATGTCACTATTGGGGACATCTTCAACAGTTTCTTTGTTCAAGCATAACTTCATCATACAGAGTCAGTTTTCAGTGCCGTTTTTTTTGAAACTGCCTATTTTTTCGAGCTCTTCACATCCAGACTATTGGTTTCTTCTTTTACAACCATTAATTTACAAATATGGCCGCCCATTGTCATTTTCTACTTAACAGTTCCAACTATTTCTCATGGAAATCTTGTATGGAGGATGTTCTACGAAGTAGGAGACTTTTCAGAATTATCATAGGGAAAGAAAAAGAACCCACTGATGATAATAAGAAAATAAAATGGGAAAATAGGTGTGATGAAGCTCGTGGATTGATTGGGATGTCAATCTCTACTGATTTGCGATTTCACATATCTGGAATTGATGAACCTAATATTGCTTGGGACAAGTTGGAATCTGTGTTTGGTAAACACAATAAAATTCGAGGTCACCAACTCGAAAATGAGTTGATTTCTTTAAATCCAAGTGACTTTTCATGCATTCAAGATTATTTATCTAAGTACAAAACTCTTAAGCTCTTATGTGCAGAATGTAAGATTGAGAGGGAAGACAAACAATGCATTTATCATATTCTTTCCAAACTTGGACCTACATATTCTGTTTTTGTATCTACATTTTACTCCATGAAAGCATCCTTGAATGAAGCCAGCTATCAAGAGCCTAGTCTTGAATCCTTTTGTGATTCCTTGATTAGGGAACAAGATAAACTCATTCATCTTGGAATAATCAACAATGTAGATACATCTGGGAAATCCTTATTGTCCCAACAGAAAGAAAAGTCCAAGCCTCCCAAGAAACAAAATTTTCGCAATAATAAGTCAAACAAGGGTCCAAAACCCTCTCAGGCAACTCCTTCTTTAAAAAATGACAAAGGATCCAAGCCAAAAGGAAAGAAGACTGAGCGTCATTGCAACTATTGCGGGAAAGATAATCATGATGAATCTAAGTGTTTCAAGAAGATGGCAGCCTTGGAAGCAGCAATGAAGAAGCACCACATCATCTTAGATTCGCCTTCAGAATCTGCCTCTCATGGACATGCACTTTGTGCTTCTGGTTATTCTTATAATGCATCTTCTTCTTCTACTTCAAATGAATGGCTCATTGATTCTGGAGCATCTTATCATATGGCTAAGGATCAAGCCATCTTTTCTACTATGCATGAATGTAACACCAAACAAATATTTGTTGGTGATGATAGATCTTTAAGTGTTGTAGGAGCTGGAACAGTTCCAGTAGATAATGGTCATTTTAGTGATGTACTATGTGTTCCAAGAATTTCCTGCAATTTGTTATCAGTCCATCAGATCACTCATTCTGGTGAAGGTAAAACTGTGACCTTTACACCTCACCAAGTTGTAATCAAGGATTTTAAAGATCCTCAACAGGTCCTAGCTACCAGAATTGTTGATGATATTACCAGGTTGTACAAGTTTAACAACTTTGGGTCATCACCTTTCCCTTCAGTTTTTATTGCTCATAGTGATAACTTGAGCAAACTTTGGCATGAGCGATTTGGTCACTTAAATTATCGCTCATTGCAACAACTATGTAAAGAAAATATGGTGACAGGTCTTCCGCTAGTATCTTGCAGAAATGGTGTTTGCTCCGGTTGTGTACTCGGAAAACATCATCGGGATAGTTTTGACAAACGTGCCTCTTGGCACACCTCGGTTCCCTTGGAGCTTATGCATAGTGACTTGTGTGGTCCTCTTCCATTTGCTTCCTTTTCTGGTTTCAAATATTTCTTAACTTTCATTGATCATTACACTAGACGCACTTGGGTTTATTTCCTAAAACTTAAGAGCGAAGTATTTAACATGTTCTTGGCCTACAAGACCCTTGTTGAAAAACAATCTAGTCATCAAATTATTAAGTTAAGATATGACAATGGAGGAGAATATGTTAACAAACAGTTCACTACTTTCTGCACTGAACAAGGCATCCAACAACAGCACACTATTCCATATACACCACAACAAAATGGTGTAGCTGAACGGAAGAACCGCACTTTAAAAGAAATGGCTAATTGTATGATCCAATCTGAGGGACTAAGTCTTAAATTTTGGGATGAAGCCATAAATTGTGCAAATTACATAGTTAATCACACCCCCACAAAAGCATTACAAGGTATAACACCGGAAGAAGCATGGAGTAAAATTAAACCTGATGTAAGTCACTTTCATGTGTTTGGTAGTGAAGCATGGGCTCACATTCCGGATGAAAAACGGAAAGCATTGCAGCCTAAAAGTGAAAAGTGCATATTTGTTGGATATTCTGAAGATGTAAAAGGTTATAGACTTCTTCAACCACATTCTCATGCTATAATCATTAGAAGAGATGCTAAATTTGATGAAAATATCTTGGCCTACGAGCCTAACTCGGCGATTGTGCCATCTTTGGCCTACGAGCCTGATTCGATGTTTGTGCCTTCTTCTTCTTCTTCTTCTTCTTCCAACTTCCTTGACAGGTTTCCAACTCCAGTTTCTAATGATGACAGTGAGGATGAAAATCCACCTCCGCCTGCTCATGTTCCTCCAGTTGCACCAGCACAAGTGCTTCCTCTATGGGTCCATTCAACATGTGAAGCAGCTGGTGATCTTGCCGGTGATCCTAGAGATCAACGTCGAACACGTTCTCAGTTTCAGTGAGCCTCTTCTCTTTTGGCTCAAGTTTTTGAGAATCATGATCCAGAAACTTTTGCAGAAGCTTCAGGGAATCCAGATTGGGATGAAACCATGGATGAAGAATATCGTTCCTTAATGGCGAACGATACTTGGGATCTTGTACCTCTTCCAAAAGGAAGAAAACTTGTCAGATGTAAATGGGTCTACAGAACTAAGTATGCATCAGATGGAAGTGTTGAAAGACTTAAGGAAAGGTTAGTTGCCAAAGGTTTTTCCCAAGTTGAAGGGATTGACTACAATGAAACCTTTGCTCCCGTCGCAAAAATGAACTCCATCGGCCTTGTTCTTTCCCTTGCAGCCTTACACAACTGGGAAGTCCATCAAATGGATGTCAAGTCTACCTTCTTACATGCTGATTTACAGGAGGAAATTTACATGGAACAACCTCCTGGCTATGTTCAGAATAACTCTATCCTTGTCTGCTGCCTTAAGAAATCGTTATATGGCCTTAAGCAAGCTCCTAGAGCTTGGTATGCCAAAATGGATAACTTTCTCCTTGACACTGGTTTTTCTAGATGCCATTCTGACCCCAACGTCTATACCAAGAAAGTAGGAAACCATCTCATCATACTTGTTCTATACGTTGATGACCTTATTCTTACTGGTAGTGACCCTAAGCTTATAACCCATGTGAAATCCAGTCTTAATTTTTTTTTTGAAATGTCAGACTTAGGACATTTGCATTATTTTCTTGGTCTCCAAGTCCTGCAAACCAAAGAAGGAATCTTTCTTTCTCAGTCTAAGTATGCTTGTGACCTTCTTCGTCGCTTTCACATGGAAGATTGTACACCAGCCCCTTCTCCCTTCCAGTCTGGAGTCAAAATTTCTGCCACTTGTAGTTCACCTGAAGTCGATGCCACCTTGTATCGTCAGCTTGTTGGTAGTCTCTTATACTTGACTCATTCCCATCCTGACCTTTCCTTTGCCGTTGGTCGAGTTGCCCGTTATATGCAGACACCTCATGAAAGTCACTGGAAAGCAGCTAAAAGAATACTTCGATATATTCGAGGTACAATTCAGTTTGGGATTCATTACAGTACAGGGGGGAAACCTTTGTTGGTTGGTTTCACTGATTCAGATTGGGCCAGCGATCCTGATGATCGAAAGTCTACTGCAGGTTATGTTTTGAGTCTAGGATCTGGACATATTACTTGGGCTTGTAAGAAACAACAAGCTCTTGCTCTTTCTTCAGCAGAGGCAGAATATCGAGCAACAGTTAATGCCAGTCAGAAAGCTTTATGGCTTCGACAGATCGTTTCATAGTTTGGATTCGAGCAGCAGCAGCCTACTCCACTTTGGTGCGACAATCAAAGTGCCATCAAGCTTGCCAAAGATCCAGTTCTACATCAACACAACAAACACATTGAGCTACATATGCACTTCATCAGAAATCTTGTTCATGATCGTGTTCTTGAAGTGCTCTTTTGCCCCACAGATGATCAAGTTGCAGACATCTTCACCAAGTCTCTTACAGAAGCGAAGTTTTCTAAACTTCGATCTATGTTAGGAGTTCAGGAACTTGTCATTAAGGGGGGATAGGCTCTAATGCATCCTTCCTTCTCCTAATAGTGTCACTTTTGTAAATCCTTCAATCCTATCCCAAGTTGTTCTTAAGGGGGAATGTCAGGATATTTAGACACTTAGGAGTTAGTTAAGATCAACTTGTGTAATATATCCGTTAGGGATAGTGTGTTTCTTTAGTATGCATTAGTATGCATTTGTAAATACTTAATCCGACGGCCACGATATGTTTCCGACACAGAGTGATCCGACGGCTCAACTTCTCTTAGATCAAACCTAACCTTGATCCGTGGCTTAACACCCGATTGGTCCATGATCTCTATTTAAAGAGCATGGAGGGTCATTGTTTAGTTGATCGATTATGAGAAGCTCATTTGTAACTTTCTTTCTTTGCATAATAAATTTTTCTGTAGAAGCTGTTTGGCCGGGGCTGTGGAGTGTTTCCCTCAAGAGGGTTTAAACCACGTCAAAACATCGGTGTGTTGATCTGTGATCTGTTTGTGTGAAGTGGTTCCTCTTGGTGTTCGGTCCTTTGGTAGTACCCTGTGTACCCGAACACATTTATTCAGGATCCGGAATGCCATCAAATGATCTAATGGCTTCCATGGTGGCTCGGAGGTTTGCACCTCTTGACTTTTCTGAAGTTACTGGTTTCCCGCATCCAGTACCGACTATGTCAGAGTGGGGAGATTTTTTGCCTATCTTCCGAGAAAGAAAAGAAGATAATCCTTCACATCACCTCATTAAGTTTCATGAGTGCATGGATCTGCTAGATCTACAGCACGAAGATGTTCATGTACTTCTTGGATGGTGATGCTCGGGAATGGTACTGGTCTCTACCAGCTACTATTATTTCCTCATTGAAAGAATTCCATGCATGTTTAAGAAAACATTATAAGTATATGTTCTCAGCTGAATTCCTTTTGAAAGATTGCTGTGAGCAGGCTGATTTCCATAGTACAATCTGTGATTCAAAAAGTCATGATGATAAGTATAATCAAGGACTCATAAAATCTAGTGAAGAAGATGTGGATTCAGAATTTATTAAAGATAAAGAGGAAACATTTTCAGAGTTTTCTATCAAGGAAGAGTCCCGTGATCACTATGATAACCATGTTGCTATTTTAAGTCATGTTGAAAATGATTTTAGCGATGGAGGTCAGCCTTGGAATGAAGATATTGTTATAGAAACAATTGTTCCCCATATCTTTCAAAAAGCTGCTAATTGTTCAGATAATCAAATTACTTATTCCAGTTATGCAGGCCAGCCTATTTATGATGAATATTCAAGTGACGAAGAAAAAAATTATGAATCTATACATATTGAATTTTTCAACAATCAACCTATGTATGCCAGTTCTAAATCTGATGATGAGAAGTTACCAGATCAGTTTGCTATATTTTCTTTTCCATCGAAGGTTAACAAGCAGATTGAAGAACATCATGAAGTAGAGGTTACTGATATTCAAAATTTAGGAATTCATAAGGATCAACCTAAGTATGATGAATATTCTGATGAAGAAGAGTAACTTTTTCAGTTAGCACCTATCAAAGCTTTCAACTATGAATCAGATTTTGATGAGGAACAATATTGTGTGCAAATCAACCATCTTGAATCCATAGAAGACATTGAGCAGCCATCTCTGCAAATCAGCAGGCTTGCATTCAACATGTTTCAACTGAAAGCTACAGACAATATAAAACGATTTATGATTTACAGTGAAATAAGTGAAGGCGGCCCGTATTTGTAGACAAATGAGATTGGCTGTGATCATGTAGAAGATAATATGCATAAACAATTTGATCTCCAGTTGGAACAATGTCAGGAAGAGGTAAATTTTTATATCTTTCATGATCCTGTTGTGGATTATTTAGAATTTATGAGAAAAATAGACATCAGACAATTCATGCTTAGATAATGTTGTCTCTGCCTTCGATTGCACTTTTTTATGCATTGGATTATTTCAATTTTTCAACCAAGATCAAGAGTACAGTCAATCAATAAGCTGTTTCAGTGGTTATGCTGGAAATTTCATATTACATGATGAAATACTTCAACTTATTAGTGTAAAAAGATGTATATAAATAAGTGTGGTATCCCAACATTGGTTTCAGTTTGTAGTACATGGATTAGCTTTCAGTCTACCAGTTTTCTGTTTCAGCTTATTAACATATGTAGTAGTTCAAATAGCAGCATGAAGACTCTAGCCCAACGAATAAGACACTGGTATAAGCAAAGGATGAAGGCATTGGTCTACGAGTTCTTAGAGCATCACAGGGAGGACTCTATCCCCCAGCCAGAGCCGATGTTAGTATTAGGATTTTCCTATCAAAATTTTAGTTTTCGGTAGCACATTGATCGAAAATTAAAAGGAAGGCGCTACCAGAAGTTAAAAGCTCAACACTATTTTCTCCAAATCCCTAAATGTTCATGTCATCTTGGTTAACTATTCTTCCAAATTTCTGTCAAATTTTCCAAGTCTCTTGCTCTTAAGACCAAGCGCTGAGAATGTGTAAGCTTTCCCATGTATTTAGTGGCATGCTGAAGCAAAAGCATCCATGGGAGGTGTATTTCATTTGTGTTATGTTTCTGATAGATTTCTTCTGGCCTTTATAATCATGACGCATCAGCTTGAAAGATTTTTTATCATTTGAATTTCAAGTAATGCAGCTTCCTTTCACACATAAACATGTAAAATTGGTGCAAGTCGCCTAATTGCAAAGGGAGAACACTCAAATTCCATTCATCTATGGATATCATTTAAAAGTACATGTTAATATGACCAAATTCAAAGGTCGTCGAGCACACAGTTAATTATGGATACATATATTTCAAAGCCGAATTCCATCAACAATGGTGGCTTATGTGCTATCAAAATTAAAAATGACACAATCTATTTTGTACAGTATCAAAGGAAGACAGTTCTTGGAAGGAACTTAACGGAGGTTGCAACATCAGTAAAAGATGTTATCCAAGAAATGCAAGAGTTTGAGGAAGTTGACTGTGGAGTATGGTGGCTCAAGCAGCTTTTTGCTCTCATAACTTTTCAGGTTGTTTCTCATCAATACATAGAAGTGGCTATTGACTATTGTAGAAAATGAGGAAAAGTTGTTAAAAAAGATTAATATCTTATGCTCGACAAAGGATGTACTTAGTAATTATTCAAAAGATAGTATGTTTACACAATAATAGTAGCAAGAACTGGAGAAAACTTGCATTTTTTTGGCAAGGTGAAAGTTCTTTTCCTAATCTATTAAGAGGAATTCAAAATTGGAGAACACCAGATGGCGACTTCATGTTTATTCAGAACAGGTGGCAGAGTACATTTCAAATTGACACTTTGGGTCAAATAGATTAAGTATGCCGAGATTATCAGGAAAATAATCATCAAAACAAATCCATAGCTCCAAGTGTACTTCAAGGCAAGAGTTGAAAAATCATTTCACTAAAGGAAAGAAATTGTTTTCCAAGTTTAATGACAGAGTATTGGGAGACAAAGGATTAGATCGACTTCTTCAAGCATTCAGTTCCAGATATGAATGTAGTCAATAATGAATCAAATCTAGGTTTGAGGACGCATCTGGCAAGATCTCAAACAAGCAGTTCCAATATTACGGATCATAAAAGAAACTGATATATAAATGACAGAACACCCGGCGAACCAACCTCTCACAAGTTCAAAGATATTCTATTCCAGTAATTTCAAGCTTTTGCACAAATTGTAGATTTCTTCTATTTTTAGAATTGTTCCAAAATCTTGTAACAATCAAGAGGGGGAACCTCGACAGTATATATATATATATATATTATAGCTTTTAGCTAAGTGGAGTGAGAGTTCGAGCCGAGGGTTGAGACTGTAGAGGCAGGGGCATGTATACACTCTATTTTTCTTAATGATATAGTTATTTTTTGAAATGATTGTGATCTATGAGCCTATTTTGTTTTAATAATTGAAGTACATGTTACCATTATTCTATCTGTGTATGGTCTTAACATTCTATGCCATGATTATCTTGGTTGACATGCAACTATTTGTAATGGTTTGGAAACAAAGTTTAAATCATATTTTTCACAAAGTCATGCTTCATAGCTCTCTCCTATTAATATCTATGGTACTGATACATTCCTTGCAGTTAAAGCTTCTATCTTAGCTAGATATCTATCTTGTTTACAACTATTATAGCTATCTCTTCACCTACTATTAAGATTTCTCTAAGCTTGACCCTAGCAGTCAGGGTTCAACTTTAGTGATAACACACTCGATTCCTGTTGCAGGTAGTCAGGGTTCAACTTTAGTGATAACACACTCGATGCCTATTGCAGGTAGTCAAGGTTGAGCTCTGTTGGTGTCAACTGCTCTGTTATCTTTGAGGTGTCTAATAATGGTGGAAAATATGGTCGAAGGAGAGCCACGTTGAAGAATGGATGCATACGAAGGAAGGGGGGAATGTTGAGCTCAAAAGCATTGTCGCCCACTGCCTTGGTGATGGTGTATGACCCATAATGGAGTGGGTGAAGCTTTTGATGGGGCCCTGTAAGGTGTTCTTTCTGCAAATGCAACCAAACTTTGTCGCCCACCTAAAACTTATGTGGCACCCGATGTTGATCATGGCGCTGCTTGTACTCGGCATGAGACTTTTGTAGAATATCTTGAACATGTTGGTAGATATGCTGGATCCGTTCAATGAATCGGGTGGCTTTGTCAGCTTTTGGGGATGAGTCGATTGAGGTGGTCGCCAGGGGAAGTGCAACATCCATGGGGCCCAATGGATGGAATCCCAACCCCACCTGAAAGGGGTTGTGGCCAGTTGAGCTATGCAGGGCTCGGTTGTAGCTATGCTAGACATAGGGAAGAATCTCATCCCATGTGTGGGGGTGTTTTGAATTGTACATGCACAGGTTATGTACGACCATCCAGTTGACGACCTCGGTTTGGCTGTCTGTCTGGGGGTGGAAGGCAATTGATTTGGTGAGCTTGGTATCCAACAGTGAACAAAGGCCCGACCAGAATGAGCTGAGGAACCGACTATCATGGTCTGAGATAATGGTCTGTGGGATCCCAAAATGTACCCATACTCGTTCAAAGAAGAGCTTGGTAGTGGCTTCTGCTGTGATGTTCTTCTTGCAGGCGGATATAATCGCCATCTTGGAAAAGTGATCAACAACCACAAAAACATAGTCGTTTCCCCTCTTAGTGGATGGGAGGCCTGACATGTAGTATATTGAGATGGATTCCCACGGCCTGTCAGGAGTAGGCACTGGGTGTATCGGCCCTATTTCTTAGTGGTCGGTTTGGCAATAGCACAAGTAGTGTAGGACCTGATATACTTGCCGACATCCTGTCAAAGTTTCGGCCAATAGAAATGTTTCTGCAACACTGCCACTGTCTTTTCGACGCCAAAGTGTCCTGCCACCCGACTATAGTAAGCTTCCCAAATCAGCTTCGCATGCTTGCTTGATGGAACACAGAGATTTCCCAGACGTCCCAAAAACCCATCTTGAAGATGGAAATTAGCGACCACGGTGTTGGTGTCCAACGTTTGGTAGGTAGTGGAGAAGTCAGGGTTTGTCTCATAGAGGTGGGGCCAACTGGAGGTCTCGTGGTCGCACGAGTCTAGCATCGTGGTGAGTGTTGTGACTGGAGGACGAATGAGGAAGTCAACAACTTGGTTGGTACTCCCTCTTTTAGATTTGATGTTGAGGTGGAACTGCTGTAAGTATGTTGACCACTTTTGATGGCAGTCATTCTGCAAGTTTCCTTGGGTTTGCATGAACTGTAGTGGCTTATGATCAGTGTGGATGACTGTCTCCTTCCCAAGAATGTATTGTCTCCACTGGTGACAGGATTGGACAATGGAGTACATTTCTTTGTCATAAGTAGGGTAGTTACAGACAACATCTGATAGTGTCTCACTATGATATGCCACGGGGTGGCCGTGATGAGTGAGAACGATGCCCACAGCATAATATGAAGCTTTTGTCTTGGTCTCAAAGGGATGTTGCAGGTTCGGTAATGAGAGTACCAACGATGAGCACAAATGGTTCTTCAAGTCATTGAAGGCTTGTTGTTGGGACAGGCCCCACAAAATGTTTTCCTTACCTCCAACCCTGGTTACTTGGCAGAGGTCCCATGCAATATGAGAGAATCCCAGCATGAACCAATGATAGAAATTGGCGAGGCCCAAGAAGCTTTGAAGTTCAGTGAGTGTGGTTGGGTTTGGCCAGTCACGGATGACCTGGATCTTGGCTGGATCCACATGCACACCATGTCGATCAACGATGTAGCCTAAGTAATGGACCCTGTCCATGCCGAAGGAGCATTTTTCCAAGTTTTCATATAGTTTTTGCTGCTGTAGGGTGTGCAGAACCTGCTGAATATGCTTCAAGTGTTCTTCCCAAGTCTTGTTGTAGATGAGGATGTCATCCATATACACCACTACAAAATTATTGGTCAAAGGTGGTAGGATATCTTCCATCATCCTCATAAAAGTTGTTGGAGCATTTTTCAAACCAAAGGGCATGACTAGCCATTCAAAAAGACCTTCTTTTGACTTGAAGGAAGTCTTCCATACATCTGTCCGCTCTATTGGGACTTGGTCGTAGCCAGACTTTAGATCAATCTACTGAAGTATTTGGACCCCGTGAGATTATCAAGGAGGTCGTCTATTTGAGGAATCGGGTACCAATTGCTGACTGTGATTTTATTTAGGGCCCGATAATCAATCCAGAGTCGCTAGGTCCCATCTTTCTTCTGCACCAGCATGATTGGGCTCCAACAAGGTGATGAGGTGGGATGGATGTTCCCCTTGTGGAGCAAGTATTGGATCTGCCTCTTGATCTCCTTGTTTTCCAACAGAGAGCGGGGATAGACTGGTCCATTGGGTAGCAGTGTGCCTGGGGTCAGATCAATGGGATGCTTGACTTGGCAGTGCAGAGGTACCCTGGTAGGAGAGGAGAATATATCTTATTATTCTTCCACCACCTTATCCACTTGCTTCTATTGTGTGGAGAGATCGGTAGTGGAGGCCCTAGATGTGGCTGTGATATTTCTCTCTCTCTGAGAGGGAATCACGAAGAAGACAAATTATTCGGTTTGAGAGATGACCTTCCTGCATTGCTTGGCAGAGATCAAGGAAATAGCACTAGGAGGGGCTGCCTCGGGTATCCTGTACAATTTCCTGTTCAAAGAAATAATAACACTACGAGGTGTAGAATCATATACAACATGACGTTTCCATAAATAAGGTTGGCCCAAAAGAACATCTGAAACTTCTCGAGGAGAAACATCACACAATACCTCATCCTTGAAGGGCTTGATGCCGTACGAAAGTCGACACTCTTGGCTGACGTGGATATTGCTTCCTTTGCGAAGCCATCCAATGGTGTAGGGTTGTGGGTGCGACATTGTCGGCAGGGCCAGGAACTTGACGACCTCTGCTGAGATGAGGTTCTTCTGGCTACCGCTATCAACGATGAAGCGCAACGGAGTGCCTTTTACCCACATCTGTTAATGGAAGAGGTGTTCTCCTTCTTCTGGCTCGTTTGATTCATTAGGCTGGAGCTTGGTTGTAGAAATGGTGGCATTGGGTTTCACATCAATGATCCATCTTCCCCTTTCTGGTTCAGACTCAAATTCAGAACCCACATCTGATTCAGAAGCTTTCACTTCGGCCACCAGTAATTGCTTTGAGCGGTTGTCAGCAGTGTTATGCGAAGGGCTATTATGGAAATCACACCACTTCCCTGTATATTTATTTGTCTTTTCAGTGTCCTTCTTTGCTTGCGGCTTGGACTGGTTGTCCTGATACTGTCCATCTTTTCTCTATCCTTTATTCTGTGGGTTGGGGCCGCCCTTTCCTGTCTTTTGCTGTGAGGGGTTCCCAGGCCCAAATTGCCGTGTCTTTTGTTTGAGCTTCTGCTCGATTTTGACGGCATATCGGTAGGCCATTCCCAAGGAAGAGATGTCTAGAAATTCCATTACGGTTTGGATGTATCTATGCAGAACACCACGGTACTTGAGCACACCGATGTCACTCTGAATCTTTGATACCAATCTTGGTGTGCAAGGTATGGAATATATTTGTGAACTCTCGCACTGCTTGTTCTCTTTCTTCTCCCAGTGTGGTCGATTTGGTATACAAGTCGTCATAATTTCCAACAGGGTAGTATTGTTCCTTAATAGCATCCCTAAAGAATTCCCAGGTGGCCGTGACTGAAAATAATGAGGGTTCCTCTTTGTCCTTTTGCTCGCAAAAAGTTTCCCACCAATCTTTGACATGGGGAACGTCTTTGAGGAACGCAAAAGTAATATTTTCTCTATTCAAAAAGTTATGGAATGAAAAATACCTTTCTAGTACATTCAACCACTTATCTACAGAATCTTCATCTATCTGACCTTCAAATATAGGAATATCGAAGTTGATTTGTACCTTGAAGGGGGTAGCGCCTCCGCTTGAGGAAGATGCGTCGCTTGTTGGTAGCCATCGAAGGATCTGCGTGAAACTATCCATCACATCGTTCCTCTATTGAGTGAGGGCTTCCTCAAGCAACATTTTGAAAGGATCTCCTGTCCTGTCATCTTTCTTTTCTCCTGCCATGAGAGGTCGCCTAGGCATGTGAGAGATTTTGTCCTCAAGAGAAACAAGCTCGAGACCCAATTATTTGTACCCTCACCTCGTTGGGGACATGCATTAAGAAAAAAAGGAGCAGACCGCTTTGATACCACTGATCCGGATTTTATGATTATAAAAAAATGAATACAGATTATTATCAGATGCTTTAACACAAAATAATAGAGATACAGTAAAACTGGTTTTCTATTCAATAAGGGATTAAACTAAAACTGTAAAATGGAGCAGAAAACAAGCTTGCTAGAATGGTGGCAGCTTTTCTCTGAGAAGAGATGTGATGGATATGCTCATTCACAATAATATGGTTACAATGAGGCTCTTGAGTCCTTTTACAATAAACAGGAATGTCAAAAACCCTAGACATCCAAAAACCTAACCCTAGGAGATGAAGCACCAAAAGTCATGTGGGCCTCGCTTGGGTAAGTTTGTACATCAACTTCTTGGGGTTGTAACGTTTGCATACGATCTCCGTTTGGGGCGCACAATAGCTCATTGGAAAAATCTATCCAAGGACTACAACAGTTGGGACAAAATTCCATAATTAGATGGAATGAAATTTTGCAACAGCAACATGCCCAAAAAAGGTCGTTTAGGGCCTAAAAATAGCTCCAGAAGTTCAGGACCCGACAAACGGCTAAAAGTACTAAATTACAAAAATTGCCAGAAAATTGTTTTGAGCCAGTTGGAAAGGTGGGTGGTCACTGATGTCCACCTAGATCATATACAAAGTGGGATCCATGCTATTCCTTGATCATGCTTGCTTAATTTTGTGCCTGTTACTACTGGAGTGTCTACTCGTTTGCAATTTTTCATTCTAAATCTGTTCAAGAAAAAATTAGCATACTTTTGTTGACATATAAATATGCCATTACCTGATTGTTCAACATGAATGCCAAGAAAATATTTCATTAATCCAAGATCTGTCATTTCAAACTTTGTTTTCGTGACTGATTTGAAAATTTCCAACATTAAATTTCCTATGTAAATCATGTCTCATCTACATGCTGACATACAATCAAGATTTTGTTTTGCTGATCTATTTTTTTATACAATGTGAGTTCAGATTTGCTTCTTTAGAATCCATTTCCGATTAGATATGAGTCAATTCTTCCATACCATTCTCTTGGTGCTTGTTTCAAACCATACAGTTCCTTTTTCATCTTATAAACTTTATGCTCTTGATTCTTGAATTCATACCTAGATGGTTGATTGATGTACACTTCTTCTTCCAAAATTCCATTTAGGAATGATCATTTGACATCTAACCAATATACTTGCCATTTGTTTTGAGTTGTTAATGACCGCACTATTCTAATGGCATCTAACCTTGTCACTAGAGAAAATGTTTCTCCATAATCAATACGAGACCATTGTTGTGCAAATCCTTTTGCAACTAACCTTTGCTTATGCTTCTCCACTTTTCCGTTTTAATTGAATTTAGTTTTATAGATCCATTTGACTCCTATGCTATCCTTACCTTCTAGAAGATCTACAAGATCCCAAGTGTCATTCTTTTCAATTGCATCTATTTCTTCATTCATTGCTTGAATCCATTTTTGTTCTTTGATGGCCTCTTCAAAATGCATAGACTCACAAGAAAATAATGCAAAATGCACGTGCATATCTACTTCATCATCTTGATTGTAAATTTCTCTTAAACTTCTTGTCTTTTTATTTCTCAAAGAAGCTATTATGGTATTCGAAACACAACTAGAGTGAGGACTGTTACCTTGATGTTCTCCATGCCTTGAAGTGTCACCTTGAATTTTCAATCTTGGTAATCTGGATGGAGATCCTTGTTGTCTTCCTGGTTCCATTTGATTTTCTGCCGGTAATATTGGGTGTTGAATTTCCAATTTTAGTTGAGTTTTCACGTTGACTGTTCCAAGCTTCTGCTTCTTTGAATTCCACATTTATAATTATTAAAAATTTCTTTATAGCTGTATTGTATAGCATATAGGATTTTTAATGCTCACTGTACCCTGTAAAAATTTATTTTTCACTTCTATCATCCAACTTCTTCTCAGTTGTTTGGGAACATCTGCATAAGCAGTTCACAACCAAATACTTTAAAATATGAAACACTTGACTTTGTTCCACTCCATGCTTCTTGAGGAACTTTGTTTTTGACACTCTTTGTAGGTGATCTCTTTAAAATATAGACTAAACATTCAACTCCTTCACCCCAAAATTCATTTTGAAGTTGTGTTTCTTTGAGCATAATTCTAGCCATATTCATTATGGTTTTGCTTTTCCTTTCTGCTATCACAATTTGGTGAGCAGTGTATCTAGATTTAAATTGTCTTTTAATGCCATGAGATTTACAATAGTTTTCAAAGTCTTTGGAATCATACTCACCTCATGTGTCTATTAGGATATTCCTATACTCCATCCTAGTCCCACCAGTATTTTGATCATTTACATTTTCAGTCATGCATGCAATTTTACGGTTTGCATGCATTCTAGGGTTTGCATGCATTTTGCATGCATCCCAGTCATCAGTACAGCACCTAGCCCTTAGTTATCCAGCCCCCCAAGGAGCTTCTCACTATTAATTTTTATCCCTCCAATTGCTTAATGCGCCCTTCTTCCTTGATTTTAGGGAGAAACTCACCCTTCTGCACCTACTAGTCCAGTTGTCTTCAGTTTACACTTAGTTACACTCAGTTACAGTCAGTTACACTTAGTTACAGTCAGTTACACTGAGTTACACCTACCAGAGTTAGTTTGACTGATGGATGACAGTTACTTGAGCATTGATGACTCCACTGATGATGATGAAGACTTCCAGTTGTGCTCCGATGATCATGAGGACGCCTAGTTGTGATCCAATGACACTCTATTGATCTTATGATCACTCTAAGAGGCTAATTCAAATTGCTACCTTAGGCATTCGAATCCTCTCTACCATTGTACTATTATTTGTCCATATTGTGATTAATTAACTAGTGTGTGTGATGTATTATTGCTTCTATCTGAGTTCTACTGTACCATATTATTCTGTTGCTCATTATACTGTATTGTTCACTCTTCTTCTATTTTCCTGCTTAATCATAATTAATCTTGTGAGGCATACATCATCTCTTAGATCTGTTGTGAGGATTTTCACATGGTATCAGAGCATGTTGAGAGTATTGTTTATCTCCATTCTTGAGAGTTTTTTGCAGGTTATTACCACGATTTTGAGTGTAGTAGTTGCAGCAGTTTCTTCATTTTTGCAGCAGTAGCAGTTGCAATTATTCTATATTATTTTTGCAGGTCTTCTACAACTTCAGTGTCTTCATATTTAGAAGGAATCCCTATTCTTTCTCCATTCAACTATGATGAATGGAAACCAAAAATGATAGCATATTTGAAGAGCCATGATATCTTTGATTGTTATTTTGAAAGAGTTCGAATCCTCTGAAGAGAATATTGACTGGTTGAATAAAGGTGACATGGCCTTTGGAACAATGATGCTTTCCTTGTGTGCATACCAAATATTCAAATTCAAATACCGTGATGGTGTTGAAACTCCAAGAGAGTTATGGAATCCAAAAGAGTTATGGGCTCACTTGGATGAAAATTTGACAGAAATAATGAAGGACTTGGTCCTAACCCATTCGAAAGCAAGCAAAGTGATGCATTTGCTCCTCTTGATGGTCTCTCAGATCATGAACCTGTATCATCTCATATTGAAGTTGTTGACAAAGAACTTGCAGATTCTCCACTCATGCTCAAACTTTCTTATCTTTCTGTGGCAACTCACACTCTAGATATTGCAGAAGATCCTAAATCCTCTCTTGCACCAGAGTATATTGGTTTGCATCATGATCACACGATTATTTCGGAGGTAAAATAAGCTCTTGGAGGTAATGCATTCGCTCCTCTCAAGCAATCATCTCTTATTTACTACTATATGATCATTAGAACATGCTTTCTGAAGGTTATTGAAGAATATCTCCATTTCCACCCGCTTGAGATAATTTATCATGCATCCATTGGTTTTGATCTCACCTCTTATGGTTCAAAGGAGATCTCAAGAAACCATTGCCATTCGCTTGGGATAATTTTTCATCCATATGATAGTTTTGATCTTACCCCTGCTGGTTCAAAGGAGATCTCAAGAAACTATTCTTCAAGTCTTAAATCTGATTTGGATTTCAAGCAATTATTATTTGATGATTCTTTTTGGCATAATCTCACCCATGATGGTTCGAAGGAGAAGACAAAAGACTATATGCATATTCATGATTTTGATCCTACCTCAGCTGATTCAAATCACAAGTTCAAGGATCATCCTCATACTTTTGGATTTGTTCTCATCACATTCGATCTGAAGAGCAAGTACAAGCACATGTGTTTGAGCATGATCTACTTCTTCCCAAGAAGATGATACCTCCAGACTTATGACCAAGCATCACACCTACTTGAGTTTGGAGCATTTATTTTTGTGTGTGCCTTATAGTCTGTTTTTTGAGGAGGGGGTATGTTTCCCATGAAATTTTCCCACTTCCTTGGTTTATTGACTGTTATTATTCATTGTATTGGGTGACCTTTGGTCTTAGTTACTAGGGACCAAGATGGATTAAGGGGGGGTGTTAGGATATTCTTATACTCCATCCTAGTCCCACCAGTATTTTGATCATTTACATTTTCAGTCATGCATGCACTTTTACGGTTTGCATGCATTTTGCATGCATCCCAGTCATCAGTCCAACACCTAGCCCTTAGTTAGCCAGGCCCTAGGAGCTTCTCACTATTCAGTTTTATCCCTCCAGTTGCTAAATGCACCCTTCTTCCTTGATTTTAGGGAGCAACTCGCCCTTCTTCACCTACCAGTCCAGTTGTCTTTAGTTTACACTTAGTTACACTTAGTTACACTCAGTTACACTTAGTTACACTGAGTTACACTCAATTACACTTAGTTACACTGAGTTACACTCAATTACACCTACTAGAGTTAGTTTGATTGATGGCTGACAGTTACTTGAGCATTGATGACTCCACTGATGATGATGAAGACTTCCATTTGTGCTCCGATGATCATGATGACACCTAGTTGTGCTCCGATGACACTCTATTGATCTTATGATCACTCTGAGAGGCTAATTTGAATTGCCACCTTAGGCATTCGAATCCTCTCTACCATTGTACTATTTATTTGTCCATATTGTTATTAATTAACTAGTGTGTGTGTGAAGTATTATTGCTTCTATCTGAGTTCTACTGTACCATATTATTTTGTTGCTCATTATACTGTATTGTTCACTCTTCTTCTATTTTCCTGCTTAATAATAATTACTCTTGTGAGGTATACATCATCTCTTAGATCTGTTGTGAGGATTTTCACAGTGTTAGACCTTAAAAATTTAATGTACAGACCACTTTGTTTTTCTACTGAAGGCTTGTACTCCTTGGACTTGTCAAAATTTTCATATTCGTGCTTTAAGAAATATACCCAAGTCTTTCGACTGAAATCATAAATAATAGTCATAAAATAAAGGTGTCCTCCTAAGGACTCTGTTTGCATGGGACCACGTAAATTTGAACGCACCAGCTCCAATGGTGCGCTTGCTCTGTAGGATGCACTGGCTTGAAATTTATCCCTATGTTGTTTTCCCAATAAGAAACTCTCACAAGAATTTGTTGGTTCGTGTATTACTAGAAAACCTTTAACCATTTGTTTCTGTTGTATTAAATTCAGTCCACCAAAATGCAGATGACCAAATCCCAGGTTCCATAACCAAGACTCATCTAGAGTGGTGACATTGTGAACACATGAAGCTAAATGATTGACATTCCTTAAAGTTAAAGGAAACATTATATTCTTGGTCATCTTACTTTCGGAAATGACTTTTCTACTTCGAAAATTTTCCAAGATTATACATCATTATTAGTAAAGATGACTTTATAACCATGCTCAGTGAGTTGAACAACACTCATCAAATTGCTCTTTAGACCAGGGACTAGATAGACACCAGACATATTCTTTTTCTCATTCTGCTTTGTAAGAAAACTAACTATCCCTTTACCAACCACATTGACAACTTTATCATCTCTTGATATGACCTCAGACTTGACTAAGTTGTCTAAATTCACAAACATAATTTTATCTCCTGTCATATGTTTTCTACAACCACTATCTAACAACCAAATATCTTTAGTATGTTCTAAAGCTTCATGGAAGCTTAATAACATGGCCTCTGAGGTACTTTTATATGTATTAGAAATATTAGCCATGTTTTTGTTTAAGTCTTCCTTCTCTTTCCTACATTCATTGCCTAAATGACCAAAGCTTTTACAATAATAGCATTGAGATTTAGATTTTTCATACCTCTTGTTTTGTTGATAGGCTCTGCCTCTCCCCCTTGAGCTTAGAAGGTGTTGTTGTGGCTTTTCTTCTTTTTCCATAATTTGATTGTTTTCTCTTTGTGAACTGTAGTTGTTAGATCCACCCCTTCCTCTACTATATCTTCCTCTGCCTCTACTAATGGATGCTAACAGATGTTAAAGTGATATATTTTTACCGTCACCAAAGGCCTTTTTTGTAGTATGTTACATTAGTACATTGTTGAAGGTCAAATTTTGATGGCATCCTTCATAAAACATTATTTTAATGTATATTAAGACATAGATCCACTTTGAATCTATTTGTGGCTATGGTCTATATTTGACATTGATCCACCATGTATTTTTTGTGCCCCTAATTTTGGATTTTAGATGGATTTGTAGTGTACTTGATTTAACAACCCTGTTTGATTTTTTCAATCGAGCATGGGTATCCTTGCTTTAAGTAAGAGAGAAATCTACTATCTTGGTTTTTTTTGTACGTATTTTCCGATTTAGATTTTGCTGCACTTCACCTATTTTCGGTCATCATATTCATATACCATTTTATAATGTATTTCGACCATCAAATTCCCTTTGTACCTCATACATTATAGGGCCATCTATTATAGAATTATCAAGTCAATGTTAACTTGTGATCACCACCTAAATTTTTTTATTATTGAGCAACACTTCTTAAAAAAACCCAATTTTCCTTGCTACATGCACCTTTCCTTCAAGAAACATGTGGGGCAGCATGTTTTTCCTTAAAGAAAAGTGTGGAATATTTCCAAAAATTACAAAAATATATAAAATAACATTAATTGCATGCTCTTGAGTGGGGTTTATGAGATTCCTAGACTTATACACCATTAAAACCTATAAAAACTATCTAAACTAACACCTAAAACTATTTAAGAAGACAAATGGTTGGAAAGGGGGAACACCATGCTATTGAAGCTCTCTTACTTTGGGGGATTGAGAATAAAAGATAAGCATGAAGATTTTATGGTGCATCCCTTCCCCAGAAACTCTAATTTATGGGTTATGCTTTCTTCTTCCAATGTTTTTTTTCGTAAGTTCTAGGGAAAAATTATATTAATATATAGTAGAGTACATGCATGAAAACCAAGTTATTAGGGTGGCCAAAGAGAAACTAGCCCCCTTATCAGTAAAAAAAAGGGAACGGTTGTCAATCACCGACCTGACCTTGTGAGGGAAACGAGACCACCAAAAAATAGAGTTTAAGGACCTACTCATAGTCAATATTTCATGCTTACAACAATTCTCTGCAATAAACATAAAACTAACTAAGTTAATTAACAAGTGGCATTTTTTGAAGGCCATGACCAAAAGCTTAAAAAAGAGAGAACTCGGAGAACGTAGAATTACTCATGGAGGCGACTTGGGGTCGCCTCTTCTAGTTTTTCCTTTATAATTGGGAAGCGGTAAGTGCCCAATTAAGAGGAGGAGTCTGTGGGTGTAATACCCCAATTTTGACCCTTATGAAATATTGGCTTCTAATGTAAATATTGTATACACACGTTGTATGTTTTCCTAGCGCGGATCTCAAGGCCAAGGCCCCACTAGTTTATGCTCAGATTTTATTTAAATTAGACATGCTTTGATATTGTGTTACCCACGTGCTATTAATCCATGGGATATTGTGAATTGATGTAAATATTTAATAATGAAATAAAATACCAAAACTGGCTATGGGAGTAACGAATGAGAAGGGGCCATGTGTATCCACTAGGGAGTGGTGAGGGGGCTAAGGAATTGAACCATAGGATGCCATATGTCACCTTGAGAACCCATTTGACTTATCTTGCTGACATTTATGTATGTTGTAAGGAAGTGGTTGAGGAATTCAGTCCATGACTTCAATGGAGCATGGGAAGCCCATAAATTCGTATGGTAGAGTATGGGCTCTGTTTTCTTGTACCACAAGCCACTCTACCTCAAGGGAGTTGCTTCTTCCTCATCCCCATTCCATTGTGAAACTTACCAGCACCATTTTCCATCCAAAAATGAATTGCCAGCAGAGAGAAAAACCATAAATCGTGACCTTGAGAGAACCCACGTTTTGAAGAGCCAAAAACGCCCAGATTTGGCATTGGACAGTGAAATCCAATCGGGGATCCATTGGTATGAACCTTGGGGCAAATTTGGGAGCATTAGCTATCCCGAAATCCATAGGAATACACAGTTTTTGCATCCCAGAAAACCAGTGATGGATTTGAGTTATTTGGTGAGCAGAATGGTGAGAAATCGAGTAGGAAATGACTGTGCAGAGGTTGGGTGTGCTTGATAAACCCAGTGAAGGCTAGGATCTCAAGGATTAGCAGCTGGACCTTTCTATGCCCATCCTGAAGAGCACTGGAGGGAAGAGTTTCCTGAGCGACTGTGTAATAGAGAAGGGGATCTTCCTTGTGTTGGATGTGGTAGGTAATGTGGGTGCCTGACTGTTGAGTTCACTTGAGATGCCTGTAGCTCTGTGGTTGATCTCACTGGCTTAGCGTTACCCTCCTCTATATTCTTGATTGCTTGATAAGCCCAACGGTGTGTTGGCTTAGCATAGCTGATGAACGAAACCATGGCTGTGAGTGAGCCCAGCTAGTTCTTCCTTAGTGGATACACAGCCCAGCTCGGGGGTGATCTCTCAGCTAAAAGGATATAGGCTAGATAGAGATCTATGGTTGGGTGGAACATTGCTCTCACATAGCCAGTTGTTTGGACAGCTTCATCTTCAAGATAAGTGTTCTATGTATTATAAATTGATTGCGTTTTGTGTTCTGCAAAATGTTAAATTGTCCATGTTTAATGAAATGAATTGATTATCTTAATTTGGAATCCATGCATGGCATTGGAACGAGATTGAGTCTCTATATGCTGAATCATCCTCTGCTGTGATATATGTATATATGTTAGGCATTACTGTTTGTTTGCTTTCTATTATGTTTAAATCCGCTGTGTTTATATTGAGTTGATTTTGCACACAGAAGTTTTTAATTGTTATGAATTTATGAGTAAAGAAAGAATATTGGGGCTAAGTCTGCCAAAATCCCCCTATGATTGGTCATGTTCTCTCCCCTGCATTTGGAAGGTGGGAGGGGACGTTACAGAGTGGTATCAGAGCCCATGTTGCAACACTGGGGCTGCTTGGGCCAAATTCCGAGTTACAGGTAGGTAACAGAATGTTTTAACGTGGTATTGGTGAAGTTTGGGGTGTCATTTTGATATGGAAAAATGGAAGGATCCGATTTCTCAGATGTAGCATAGGATCACACCATTGCATAGAGCTCTCCAAGATCTTTCCAACAGTACCAAACTTGTCTTATTTGGTTAAGGGACGAGGGAGATATGACCCCCGCAAGCACGCAGGTCGCGCAGAGATTGCGCGCGGATTGCGCGCAGGTCGAGCACGGATTGCGCGCGGATTGCATGCGGGTTTCGTGCAGATTGCGCGCGGATTGCGCACAGGTCACGCACATATTGCGCGTGGATTGCGTGCGGGTTGCGTGCGGATTGCGTGCGGGTTGCGCGCGGATTGCGCGCAGGTCGCGCAGAGATTGCGCGCGGATTGTGTGCGTGTTGTGCGCGGATTGCGTGCGGGTTGCGCACAGATTACGCGCAGATTGCGTGCGGGTCGCGCATAGATTGCATGTGGATCGCACACAGATTGTGCGTGGATTGTGTGTGGGTTGCGTGCAGATTGCGCGCAGGTCGCGCACAGATTGCGCGCAGATTGTGTGCGGGTTGCGCGCGGGTCGTGAAAAGATTGCGCGCAGATTGCGTGCAGGTCGCGCACAGATTGCGCGCAGGTCACGCATAGATTGCGCGCAGATTGCGTGCAGGTTGCATGCGGATTGTGCATAGATTGTGTGCAGGTTGCGCGCGGATTGCGCGCGGGTTGCGCACAGATTGCGTGTAGATTGTGTGCGGGTTGCGCGTAGGTTGCGCACAGATTGCACGCGAATTGAGTGCAGGTTGCGCATAGGTTGTGCACAGGTGGCGCACAGGTGGAGCACAAGATGCAGAGGGAGTTAAAAATGTGAAAAGTAAGAAGTAGTTAAACCCATAATTTTATAAAAGATGAATGGTGCATCGAAATTGAGATCCGCAAAGTGCTGAGTGTTCCTTGTTATATGGACTAACTTTGCCTGATATAAAAGTTTTTGTGATTCTTCATAAATTTTCTTCCACAAGTGGCTGAAGTTGTCATTCTGGACCAAAATACAACTGTTTAAAATGTGCAGAATTATTGGTAAGAGTTGTCATTTTTGAAACAACGCTGTTTCCTCACCCGATGTCAAAATGGAGCACGGGGACAGACATTGGAAAGCTTGTCTAGTAGGGAATAATGGTGTATGACCAGAATTGGAATGAAGTTATCATACCCCACAAATAATTAGAGTAGAAATGTACCAGCGACTGCTTCGAAAAATTATTGATAAATTTGGGCAATTTACATAATTGCTTGAATGGGCAAGGGAAAGGACTGCATAGCAACTATGTGAATTATTCCATGAGTTCTATTATGTTAAATATTGATTCTGTATATTTCTATATGCATTCTTATGATGTCTGACAAATATTTTCATAATGCACAGTGCTTGCAGCTCATAAAATTTATAATTGTAGCAGAGGTAGCATACAGGAAAGATGGTGACCATAAATGATGCTCAAGATCCTTATGAACACGAAGAAGATGTTCTAGGAGAAAATATGCATGGAGAAAATGCGGAGATTGAATCCAATGGGAGAAGGGAGCAAGTGACTCCTCAGAATTTGGTTGAAACCATGGTGAGCTTCAATGAAAGATTGATGAAGGCTCAAGAAGAACAACACCAACTCAATGCTGCTATTTTGCAAAGCCTCACTGATATGCAGCATAAGATAAACCTTGGGTCCAACCCAAGCAATATGGGTGAAGAAGGAAGAAATGCAGGGAGTCATTTTAGATGTCGCTCGAAGAGGAGGACTCCAAGCCCAAGGAAGAGTTCGGTGAGCAGGAAGCATAAAACATCTTCATCAAGGTCTTCTTCCAGCAGGTCGTGTGACTCCAAATGTTCTAGAAGAAGTCCAAGACGTGCACCTAAGAGATTGGATGGAAGAAAGAAGTTCAAGGGCATCCCACAGGGAGAATTCAAGAAGGCAAGACCTCCCATATTTGATGGGGAAGGAAAGACTGGCCAAGAGGCAGAAGCATGGCTTCTTGGAATGAAGAAATACTTCAGAATTCAAGACTACTCAGGAAATGAGAAAGCCAAAATTTCCATTTACAACCTAAATGGCAGAACTTCCATTTGGTGGGACAATCTCATGCAAGTGAAAATAATTAATGAGAGAAAGATCAGTTGGGAAAGATTTAAGAGGTACTTCAAGGAGAAATACCTTTCTTCTAGGTATTATGACGGTAAGAGAAAAGAGTTTAATGAACTCAGGTTGGGACTAAAGTCTATGGAAGAGCATGTCCACAAATTCTTGGAATTACTGAGGTATGTTGACTACATTAAGGATGAGAGAGTAAAAATCCAATGCTTCCTTGGAGGTCTACCTCAAAGCTTCAAGGATCGTATTGAGTTTGTTAATCCACCAAGTTTGGATGAAGCCATTAGGATGGCAATGCATTTATATGAGAAAAGTAAAGGAAAAATAGAGGCTAACCTAGCATGGAAAGGAAAGCCAAGAGGGAAGTTTGATCAAAAGAAGAATGGATTCAAGCCACCATTCAGAGGTCAGCCTAGAACCTTTCCACAAGGGCAACAAGCAAGGAGTGGATTTAAACCAACAGTGGCAGCAGAAAAGGCATCAAAAGGACCACTTCAGTGTTGGGGATGTGGAGAAAACCACATGTTGAAAGATTGTCCACATCGAAAAGACAATTCTCGAAAGTTGAACAACTTGAAGGGAG
Organism: Larix kaempferi; assembly: GCA_027924585.1. Classification (NCBI taxonomy): domain Eukaryota; kingdom Viridiplantae; phylum Streptophyta; class Pinopsida; order Pinales; family Pinaceae; genus Larix; species Larix kaempferi. Next base: position 6,549,477 of record BSBM01001102.1, read on the forward strand.
TAACTACGGTGGGGGACATGGCAAGGACAGCACCTCGGATTTATGCAGCATTGGATAATCATCAAGCAGATCATCAATCATCAGTGGTGGAAGTCGATGGTAAGATTGCTATGCAATCTATTTCTGTTTTGATTGATCCAAGATCTACTCATAGTTATGTTTCTCCAAAATTGGTTGAAGGTTGTTCTCTTAGAAAAATGAAGCATAATAAGTCTTGGCTAGTGCAATTAGCCACGGGAGCCAAGAGAAAAGTAAGTGAGGTAGTGATTGAGTGTCCCATATAATTGAATGGACTCCACACATATGTTGAATTGAATGTGTTACTATTAGGATCCTATGATGCATTAATTGGCATGGGTTGGTTAGAAAAACATAGAGCCAAATTGGACTGTTATGAGAAAGCACTTGAGTGCATTGATGAAAAGGGAAGGACAACATTGGTAAAAGGGATTCCCAAGCAAGTTTCAGTAAAACATATTTCAGCCCTGCAGTTGAAAAAGTTTTATAAGAAGGGTTGTCAATTATATGCAGTCCATATGCCAGATTTATTAGAGGACAAAGGGCCAAGACTAGAAGACTTCAGGATATTGCAAGAGTTCCAAGATGTATTTCCGGATGAGATACCAGGTTTGCCACTGAAGAGAAATATTGATTTTACCATCGATCTTGTTCCAGGGGCAGCGCCGAATTCCAAATCTCCTTATAGAATGAGTACACCGGAGTTGGTGGAATTGAAGATGCAGCTGCAAGAATTAATGGATAAAAGGTATATCAGGCCTAGTGTGTCTCCTTGGGGAGCACCGGTGTTATTTGTCAAGAAGAAAGATGGGACTTTAAGGCTGTGTATTGATTACAGGCAACTTAATAAAGTGACAGTTAAGAACAAGTATCCATTACCAAGAATCGATGACTTGTTTGATCAAATGAAGGAAGCCAAATTATTTCCAAAGATTGACTTGAGGTCTGGCTACCATCAAGTGAGGATTAAAGAAGAAGAAATTCACAAGACGACTTTCAGAACTAGATATGGTCATTATGAGTTCACTGTGGTTCCATTTGGCCTTACCAATGCACCTGCCACATTCATGTGTCTCATGAATAGTGTATTCAACAAATATTTGGATAAGTTTGTGATTGTGTTTTTAGATGACATTCTTGTCTATTCGAGAAATGAAGAAGAACATGAGGAGCATCTAAGAATGGTGTTGCAAGTTCTTAGAGAACATCAGTTGTATGCCAAGTTAAGCAAGTGTGAATTCTATCAAAAGAGGATTCAATATTTGGGTCACGTCATTTCAGAAGAAGGAATTGCAGTGGATCCAGAGAAGATTAATTCCATCATGGATTGGCCAACTCCAAGAAATGTTTTAGATGTTAGATCTTTTATGGGCCTTGATGGTTACTACAGAAGGTTTATTGAAGGATTCTCCAGGATAGCTCATCCGATCACTTCATTGCAAAGGAAGAACATCAGATTTGTATGGTCTGAAAAATGTGAGAAAAGTTTTCAGAAGCTGAAGGAGTTACTTACCAGTGCTCCTGTTTTGAAGATAGCAGATCCAAGGAAGGATTTTGTAGTGTGCACAGATGCTTGCATTGAAGGACTGGGTGGGGTTCTCATGCAAGAAGGAATTGTGATTTGCTATGAATCAAGGAAATTAAAAGAGCATGAAAAGAATTATGCCACACATGATTTAGAATTAGCAGCCATAGTGCATGCTCTTAAGATGTGGAGGCATTACTTGATGGGAAGAAGATTTGAGCTTAGAACAGACCACATGAGCTTGAAGTATTTGTTTGATCAGCCAAACTTGAATGCTAGGCAATCTAGATGGATGGAATATCTTTGTGAATTTGATTTTGAAATTAAACATGTAAAAGGAAAGAAGAATAAGGTTGCAGATGCTCTTAGCAGAAAATTTCATGTTTCAGCAGTAAGTATGTGCAAATCAAATTTGAAGACAAGAGTTCTTGAATCCCAAAACGGTGATGAAACTTGCCTTCAAATTAAAGAGAATTTGCAGCATGGTAATGTGGATGAAAAGTGTGCAAGATTGTAATGTCCCCATTCAAATAAGTGCATAGTAAGACAATCCCATCAATCCTACTAGTTTCCTAGGTTGGATGGGCACATGTGGGATGGTAATAAGGAAACTAATAAATGATATTTAGACATTAGAAGGGTTCAAGCATTTAATAAATATGATGAATAAATAAATTCAAGAGAAATTCTAGGTGGCAAGTGGTTTTGGAGACATATGGAGGTGGTGGGACCCACACTAGCTTGATTTTTCAATGACACATGGCAGCTCTCTCTTGCCAATTCGAATTCATGGGAAGGTGAACACTCTTGGGTGAGTTGGTAAGTGATAATAAATGGAATTGAGCATATTAGGTCGAAATGGGAAGGAATAGTAACCTCCATGGGAGAGGAAGAGTCAAATTGGAGACTAGTGGACACATGGGCTAGATTCCCTAGTTTTATGACAACAATAATGAAGCATCTATGACATTTTATGACAAAATTCAGACCTGACTTCTTACACCTGACCATTATGACATGCCAGCCCCAAAAATAGGCTCAAGAAGGCGCTCATGGAGTTGGAGGAATCTAAAGAGACTCAAATTCGAATTGGGGAGAAGATGGAAGGTTGGAACTAGGAGACAAGTGGCAAATGAGGAATATTTTCTAAATGGAAAATTATTGAATCTATTGAGAGGATTTAGACCCCTTGAAGGCTAATGTTGGTTATAAGATGTAGAAATCAAGTATGAGAATGGCTTTTGATGATTTGAGAAAAATTGCATTTGTGAAGAGAGAGCTAGTGGATGACTAGTTTCTTGCCTTAGCCAATTTCGAGGGTGAAAGATTCCCATCCAAGTTGGTGTTTGGAGAGGCCACTCAGGTCTTTCATGGTGCTTTAATGGAGTTTGTATTTGCAGGTAGCAGCTACAAGAAGTTTCATGGTTTGGTTTAGTGCAACACTTTCTCTCCACCGTTTCCAGTTTTGAAGGCATATTCGTGCTCCTTGAGGGAGGGCGTTTTTGGTGAGCACCTGTGCTTCTTGAGAGAGCTTCTCATTACATATTTATGATTGTAATAGCTTCATATCCTCTGTTATTCATATTTAGAAAGTATCAGTTCGAAATACCCACTGGTTGTATGCAAAACTATTGATTAATGAGCAAACAATGTCCATTTCCCCAATGCATTGATGTATGACACTATAATGTTGATTATTTCGAATGGATGGATGATTCCCTGATATATTTGTGATAAATATACTGCCATGTATGTCTTCTACAAGTTTCATGTACTGTACTTGAGCATTTGAAGCATTTTTACTCAGTTTAGTTGTATTGGGAGGTGAAATAGTGCCATTTCCCCAAGGGTCGAATTGGGGGTTTTTGCTGTTGAATGTGAGAGAGTTAGAACAGTATTAAAAATCAATTAATGGTGCATATGAGACCTTAATCACATACTTAACAAATTATATACCTCTGTTCATAAATTTGTGGGAGTTTGGAGGTATTTGGAAGGCCATTTACAGTGTTACCCGAGGGGGATTTGATGCACAAATTACTAGTCAAAATTACATATATTGATCAGAATACAAATCAAGTTTGCAGCAGTATTTAGAGGGCCATAAAACATCCCTGAACCTTATATTCAAGTCTAAATACCATTCATACACTCCTACAAAATATTTGGGAGCATTTGGGTTGATTTGGAGGTCAAAACAGTAAAACTAGTCAAGGGTCGAAATTGGAAAAAAAAAGTGGAAAATTGGGCATTTTAATAAAATTTGAAAAAGGGATATTACAAGGATATCAACTGGGTGAAGACAGTATCCTCATCTACAAAGATAGGTTGTACATTCCAAATAATGCAGATTTGAAGAAACTAGTGATGGATGAAATACACCAAATGCCGTACTCTGGACACCCAGGATATCAGAAGACTATAACAGTAGCAAGAAAGCAATACTTTTGGAGCGGTAGGAAGAAGGACATAGCTGAGTACATTTCTAGGTGTCAGAAGTGCCAACAAGTCAAGGCAGAACACCAACATCTAGCAGAGTTATTGCAGCCCTTACCCATTCCAGAATGGAAGTGGGAAGTGATCTCCATGGATTTTATAACAGGTCTTCCCATGACAGTGAAGAAGCATGATTCAATCATGGTTGTGGTGGATAAGCTATCGAAGGTAGCTCACTTTATTCCAGTGAAGTCCACCCACAAGGCTAGTGACATTGCGAACATCTTCATGAGAGAGATATTCAGATTGCATGGATTTCCTAAGGCAATAATTTCTGATCGTGATACAAAGTTCACCTCCAATTTCTGGAAGGGATTATTTCACGAATTGGGAACTAAATTGAATTTCAATACAGCTTACCATCCTCAAACGGACGGCCAAACCAAGAGGGTGAATCAGGTTCTTGAAGACATGCTGAGAATGTATGTGATGGACAAACCATCCAAGTGGGAAGATTATTTACACTTGGTTGAATTTGCATACAATAATGGACACCATGCATCCTTGGGAATGACTCCATTTGAAGCATTGTATGGCAAGGGATGCAGGACGCCAGTGAATTGGGACGGCCTAGTGAATAGGGTAATGCTTGGACCAGAGATGATCAAGGAAATGGAACAGGAAATTGTTAAGATTAGGTAGAATTTAAAGGCAGCTCAGGACAGGTAGAAGAGTTATGCAGATTTGAAAAGAGCGCATAAGGAATTTCAAATCGGGGATCATGTTTACTTGAGAGTGAAACCAAGGAAGAGTTCCCTCAAGTTGGGGAGATGTGCCAAGTTGTCACCAAGATATTGTGGGCCATTTGAAGTCCTTGATAGGATAGGGCCAGTTGCATATAGAATTGCATTGCCTGCTAACATAAGAGCTCATAATGTTTTCCATGTATCTTTGCTTAAGAAGTATGTACATGATACTAATCATATGATTGATTGGAATGTGATACAGGTGGAACCCGAGGGAGAGTTCCAAGTAGAAACTATGCGCATCCTCGACAAGAAAGTCACATTGCTCTGGAACAGAGACATCGGGCAGGTAAAGGTACAATGGGAGCACCTTAGTCCTGATGAGGCTACATGGGAGCTAGAGGATTCCATGAGGGAGGCATTCCCATTTTTGTTCAGTTTTGAGAACACCGAGGATGGTGTTGTTCTAAGGGGGAGGGGAATGTAATACCCCAATTTTGACCCTTATGAAATATTGGCTTCTAATGTAAATATTGTATACACACGTTGTATGTTTCCCTAGCATGGATCTCAAGGCCAAGGCCCCACTAGTTTATGCTCAGATTTTATTTAAATTAGACACGCTTTGATATTGTGTTACCCACGTGCTATTAAGCCATGGGATATTGTGAATTGATGTAAATATTTAATATTGAAATAAAATACCAAAAATGGCTATGAAAGCAACGAATGAGAAGGGGCCATGTGTATCCACTAGGGAGTGGTGAGGGGGCTAAGGAATTGAACCATAGGCTGTCATATGTCACCTTGAGAACCCATTTGACTTACCTTGCTGACATTTATGTATGTTGTAAGGAAGTGGTTGAGGAATTCAGTCCATGACTTCAATGGAGCATGGGCAGCCCAGAAATTCGTATGGCAGAGTATGGGCTCTGTTTTCTTGTACCAAAAGCCACTCTACCTCATGGGAGTTGCTTCTTCCTCATCCCCATTCCATTGTGAAACTTACCAGCACCATTTTCCATCCAAAAACGAATTGCCAGCAGAGAGAAAAACCAGAAATCGCGACCTTGAGAGAACCCACATTTTGAAGAGCCAAAAACGCCCAGATTTGGCATTGGATAGTGAAATCCAATCGAGATTCATTGGTATGAACCTTGGGGCAAATTTGGGAGCATTAGCTATCCCGAAATCCATAGGAATACCCAATTTTTGCAGCCCATAAAACCAGTAACGGATTTGAGTTATTTGGTGAGCAGAATGGTGAGAAATCAAGTAGGAAATGACTGTGCAGAGGTTGGGTGTGCCTGATAAACCCAGTGAAGGCTAGGATCTCAAGGATTAGGAGATGGACCTTTCTATGCCCATCCTGAAGAGCACTGGAGGGAAGAGTTTCCTGAGGGACTGTGTAATAGAGAAGGGGATCTTCCTTGTGTTGGATGTGGTAGGTAATGTGGGTGCTTGACTGTTGAGTTCACTTGAGATGCTTGTAGCTCTATGGTTGATCTCACTGGCTTAGCGTTACCCTCCTCTATCTTCTTGAATGCTTGATAAACCCAATGGTGTGTTGGCTTAGCATAGCTAATGAACGAAACCATGGCTGTGAGTGAGCCCAGCTAGTTCTTCCTTAGTGGATACACAGCCCATCTCGGGGGTGATCTCTCAGCTGAAAGGATATAGGCTGGACAGAGATCTATGGTTGGGTGGAACGTTGCTCTCACATAGCCAGTTGTCTGGACAGCTTCATATTCAAGATAAGTGTCCTATGTATTATAAATTATTTGCATTTTGTGTTCTGTAATATGTTAAATTGTCCATGTTTAATGAAATGAATTGATTATCTTAATTTGGAATCCATGCATGGCATTGGAACAAGATTGAGTCTCTATATGCTGAATCATCCTCTACTGTGATATATGTATATATGTTAGGCATTACTGTTTGTGTGCTTTCTATTATGTTTAAATCCGTTGTGTTTATATTGAGTTGATTTTGCGCACAGAAGTTTTTAATTGTTATGAATTTATGAGTAAAGAAAGAATATTGGGGCTAAGTCTGCCAAAAGCCCCCTATGATTGGTCATGTTCTCTCCCCTGCATTTGGAAGGTGGGAGGGGACGTTACAGTGGGATGCTTAATAGGATGAGGATCGAACTTGAAAAATGAAGGGAGTCCATCCAGATTGTGGGACATGCTTCCTCTACTAAACGCTTGATTTCTCAATATCATCCACCACCTGCATTTGTTGAGGTTGCTTCCGACGTGATATTTTCTAGTCACGTGGAGGCTCTGGCCCAGGAGAAGGACTTCCCAAAGAAGAAGAATGAGAAGAGGAATAAGGATATGAGGGATTTATTTATGTGCTCCCCTTAGGAGTGCGCAATAGGGTTTGAGCCAACAAATTTTTGACCTTCCAATAGTTTTTTCGACGCTTTTTAGCTCACTTCCCTGCGAGCTGCTGAACCACGACTTCCTTGTCCCAGTAATGAAGAATGCATCTCAGGTGTCTAGGGACTGAGTTATCATAACCTGTCATTGCAGAGCCTCTAAGGACCAAGTGACACACGTGGCCACGGCCCCCACTTCCCCTGCGTGGAGTAGCTCGCAAACCTATCGACATGGTTGCTTCCAGGGGTCGGGTAAGCCAAATCTTGCAATGAAAAATAAGCTTGAGACCACAGTAGCATCCTGTGCATTGAAGAGTGAACTGCTTTAGGGAAATCCTGTCATAGAAGAGTTTGGATATTGTAAAATTAGTCACAGCAGATCTAATGAACAAGTAAATCAATCACAACAGATGAACATAGAAAATATGGTTTAAAACTGTGCAAAACATGCAGCAGTGCTCAATATCCCAATAAGGGTGAATGATTACAATAGACTACAGTAACAATGACTGAGCAATTTGAATTGCCTAAGGAGGTCATTCAAATCACTAAATGGAGTAGCTTGACTCCAACTAGGATTCCTCATCATCAATCAGTGGTGGTCATCAATGCACAAGAACCAGTCATCTAGGTGTCAATGTGAGTCTAACTGAGTGTAACATGTGTAGCTGAAGTGTGTAGCACTGATATAGGAAAGTAAGATCAGTGGAAGGCGCATGGGAGGCTAACTGAAGTCATAAAAAGTCATCTAGTCAATCTGGAGGTCCAACGGAAGTGAAACAGTCAGTCAAGAGTGAAACTAGACTCAAATCAGGGAGAATCAGAGCTAACTGAGTGTAACTGAAGTGGAACTGCAGTGGTAGGTGAATAAGTTCACCCTTCTCTAGAAGTAGGTGAGAAGAGGGAACCTTCCGGACTAGGAGGGCTAAAACGCTGAAGTAAGTGGCTCCTGGGTGCTAGAATAAGGTGGCTAAGGTGCTGGAGGCGTCAACCTGGTGACTGGGATGCATGCAAAGTGCATGCAAACCCTAATTGCATGCAAGATCCTGAAAAAGATGACGTGGATATCCAAACACCCCCCCTTAAGCTAGACTATGATGTGCAAAAAAATAATGTGGGGCCCTGGTAACTAAGACCAAAGGTCACCCCAAGACAATAATCCAAAAAATGTTGAAAATAAACTAAGTGAGGAAAGAGAGAAAACCCAGTGGGAAGAAAGCCCCCCCTCAAGCTAAAGCATAATAATGGATAAATCTGTCTCCACCATGATGGAAATCACCCCCAACAGTGAACGAAGGTAAGAGAACTTCTTCTCAGTGAAGCTCTTGGTGAAGATGTCTACAATTTGCTCATCAGTAGGGCAATATTGTAGAATGATGGTGCGATCATGCACCAACTGTCGAATGTAATGCATATGAATCTCAACGTGTTTGGTCCTCTGTCGCTGAACTGGATCTGTGGAGATCTTGATAGCACTTTGATTTTCACAAAATAGGACAGTCGAAGTAGTGCCACCAAAACCAAACTCGAAAAGAATACTCTGCAACCAAACTGCCTGAATGCAGGCATTGACTGCCCCTTGATACTCTCCTTCTGCCGAAGAAAGTGCAATGGCTGCTTGCTTTTTGCTGGACCAGCAAATATCACCATGACCAATCATGAAAACATAACCGGAAGTGGACTTCCAATCAATTCTATCACCTGCCCAATCTGAATCAGTAAAACCAATGAAATCAAGCTCAGAATATGCAGCATAATGTATGCCAAACTGTCTCGTACCCTGCACATACTGCAAGATCCGCTTGGCTACTCGCCAATGAAGCTCATGTAGCTGCTGCATATACCTTGACACTGCACTCACGACATATGAAATATCAGGCCTTGAGTGTGTCAAATAAAGTAGTGAACCAATCAACTGTCGATACATACTGCAATCTGCAAGCGGTGTAGAATCTCCCTCATCAAGACTGATTCCTGAGAGGAATGGGAAAGGGGATGCCTTACATTCAGCCATATTAAACTTCAATAAAAGGTCGGAAGCATTTTTTGCTGAGATATAGTGATCCCATCAAAATTTTGAGCTATCTCCAAGCCCAAAAAGTGACTCAGCAAGCCCAAATCGCTCATGTCAAAAGCTAGATTTAAGGCAGTTTTTAGCTTGTTTATTGAAGTAAGAGTGCTACCAGTAATGAGAATATCATCAACATAAAGTAAAATAATCAACAAATTACCTTTAACTTGCTAAAGATATACATTCGGATTAGATTTTCATCTTTGGAAATTCTGAGAAAGAAGGAAGGAGTCCATCTTTGCGTACCAAGCTCTTGGGGCCTGTTTTAACCCATACAAAGATTTCTTCAATCTGCAAACTAATGATGGATCTGATGTGTAGCCCTCTGGCTGCTACATATATACCTCTTTAGTAAGGTCTCCATGTATAAATGCACTCTTCACATCCATGTGGTGCACTTCCCAGTGCTTGGATGCAGAAATAGCCAAAACAAGGCGGAGGGAATCCATCTTTGCAACCGGTGCAAAGGTCTCAGTGTAGTCCACTCCTTGGACTTGGGAGAAATATTTTTCCACCAACCTTGATTTTTATTTGATGATATAGCCATCAACAACAACTTTTGTGCAGTATACCCATTTACACTTCACTAATTTTTTTCCAGGTGGAAGAGAAACTAGCTCCCATGTGTTGTTCTTTTGAAGAGAACTGTACTCTTCATCCATGACACTTTGCCATCTCAGATCTCGGTGGGAAGAATAGTATGATGTGAGATCTGAACCAGCCATCAAATAACAAATCTTAGGAAGTAATGTATCAGCAATAGAAAAATCCATACCTGCTCTTTGAAATTATGCTCTTGTTCATCTCGGATAAGCAGGATTTCCAAGGTTCGAACTAGCATATTGAAGAGTGTTTTGGGCCCACTTTGGTAACTGAGGAGGATCATAATGGTCGGATTCCAAACCTGATATGTCATGATCATCATATGTTGCTAAAATATCAGAAATATTAGAACTCATACCTTCATTATCGTTGCACGGATCTTCTTTTGGTGAAGGCAGTGAATCGGCAGTCTCTTCCTCGACTAGTTGCAATTCTTGAAGCGGTTCTTCAAATTGCACACTGCGCTCTATGAATATCTTTTTAGATATGATATCCATGATTTTATATGATTTTGATTCTTCCCCATATCCTATCAGTATGCACTCAATAATTTTTGGATCCAAAATGCGTCTCTTCTTGGAAGGAATTCTAGCCCATGCAGTAGACCCAAAAACTCTCAAATTTGACACATCCGGTTTGTGACCAAAGAATGCTTCGAAAGGAGTCATACCTTTCACGGATGAATGTGGAACATGGTTCTGTATGTATGCAGCAACATTGATTTCTTCAGCCCAAATATTTGCAGCCAAACCTTTTGATTCAATCATGCATGTAGCCATCTCTTTCAGTGACCGATTTTTCCTTTCCGCTACACAGTTCTGCTGGGGTGTATAGGGAATTGTATGTTGGATCTGAATTCCGCTTTGGGCACAAAGTTTCAGCAAATTGGCCTTGATATATTCTCCACCATTATCAGATCTAAGAGCTTTGATCTTGCTCTCAGTGGCGGTCTCAACAGAAGCCTTAAAATCCTTGAATTTTCCAAGCACTTCTGACTTGTTTTTGAGAAAGAATACCCATGTAAAGCGGGAAAAATCATCAATAAATGTCAAAACATACCTTGAACAATTTAATGACGTATGGGGCAGCAGACCACAGATATCAGAATGTATCAACCCCAAAACTGTAGAAGCTCTGCTAGCTTTGCCGGGATCGAATATGTGCTCGGGGTGCTTCCCAATGATGAAACCAGTGCATATTCCCTTCGAGGAACGAAGTTGTGGAAGACCATCTACCATGGATTTGTTTGATAGCAGCAGCAAATACTTATAATTAAGATGTCCAAATCTTTCATTCCAAATCCTACTAACCTCATTGCCATGTCTGCTAAGAGCAGTGGGCTTTGCAAGCAGAATAAAGTGTGAAAACTCATAGCATTTTGCAGTGTGGTTTGCCTTTCCGACTGCAACAAGTCTTCCACTTTTGATATCAGAAATTTCAACTATATTAGGGCTGAATGTAACTTGCTTCGGTTCACCAGTGTGTGTCATTTGATACACAGAAAGAAGATTTGAGGCCAATGAAGGCACATAGAGAACATTCTGAAAGCTTCCATGATCTACATGAATCGTACCTTTGCCCTTTGAAGAAATTTTTGAGTCATCTCCCAAATGGATGGGGATGGAGCTGTTTGGATCAAATGAAGAAAAATAATCAATATTTTTAGCCATATGATTCGATGCACCTGAATCTATCAAGAGAGTAGTGGGCTTCGAAACAATTGCCATGAGTGCTTGTCCTATTTCATGATCATCATTCCTATCCTTCTTCTTTGCACCATCAGGAAGAGTTATGTTGTTCTTTTCCAAAAGGAGGGCCATTTGATCTATAGTCTTCTTCATACATGAACTTTCGGGATGAAATCCACAGTTTCAATAAATACATTTAGATTTTTGGTTACCTTCTTTGCCCTTTTGCTTGAACTTTGAATTGGATGGTGCATCCATCTGTTTGCCTTTCTCTCTTTGCTTGCGAGGCTCGAATTTGGGCTTCTCCTTCTTTTGCTTTCCTTTACCATTCGAGATCTTGGGTCCTTGAACATATAGGGATGAATCTTTGGAGCTTATGGACCCCATTTGAATCAACTTGTCATGCTCTTTTGTGACGGACTCAATGAAGGCATTCAAGGTAGGCATCTTCCAATTCGGGGTAGTTAGCCGACCGGAATTGAAAGTAGAGACAAATACCAAATAATCTTTACCAAGCTTGCTGAGAATGGAGAGGATCAATTGTTTATCCTCTTTGATAACTCCACTGTTCTTCAACTACAAGTTCAAGTTCTTGAATTTTGTGAAGAATTCATTAATGGTCTCGAAATTCTCAGGACTAAGGGCAATCAATTCATTCTCTAATTGAAAATCCCTAAGCTCGTCCTGCTTGCCAAATAGTGTTTCAAGTTGCTCCCATATAGCTTTTGGAGTCTTCAATCTGCTGAGATGGAAGTGAAGATCTTTGGAGATGGAGAGACAAAGAAGACCATAAGCTTCATCAAGCTTGTTGTACTGTTTGGTTCTATCTGACAAGTTGTTTGGCTCCAATTCAAGACCAAGAGTGACTCGGTAGTAACCTTTTGAACGTAATATGATCTCCATATCATCTTTCCAACCAAAATAATTGAATGGGGTGAGGATAGGATTTGAAGAAGAGTATTCCATTGCTAGGAGCGAGTGAACACTGATGTAGAGAAGCTTGCAAGGGCAGAGTAGCGAATGCAAATGATGGAGACAATAACCTTCAAATCATAATAAACCAAGAACAATGAGGTCGAACAATCCACCCTTTTAGAGTTGCATCACACCTGGGATTGGAGATAAAACAATGTTGAATGGGTCCAATGTATCAGATCCAGGAATTATGTGGAAACTCAAGCTTCTGGAGTGGTATTGGATGTATTTTCAAGCTTTGCATGCACAGGAGTGAATGCCCTTGAGATCTTTCATGCCAAAACTTTTTGCAATTTTTGAGCAATTCACTCAAATCTTCTTGTAGAAACACCTGTAGAAAAGAGATCTTTTCCCTGCAATGGGTCTGATACCATGTAAAATTAGTCACAATAGATCTAATGAACAAGTAAATCATTCACAATAGATAAACATAGAAAATATGGTGTAAAACTGTGCAAAACATGCAACAGTGCTCAATATCCCAATAAGGGTGAATGATTACAATAGAATACAGTAAAAATGACTGAGCAATTCGAATTTCCTAAGGAGGTCATTCGATTCACTGAATGGAGTATCTTGACTCCAACTAGGAGTCCTCATCATCAATCAGTGGTGGTCATCAATGCACAAGAACCAGCCATCTAGGTGTCAATCTGAGTCTAAGTAAGTGTAACATGTGTAACTGAAGTGTGTGGCACTGATATAGGGAAGTGGGCTTAGTGGAGGGTGCATGGGAGGCTAACTGAAGTCAGAACAAGTCATCTAGTCAATCTGTAGGTCCAACGAAAGTGAAACAGTCAGTCGAGAGTGAAACTAGCCTCAAATCAGGGAGAGTCAGAGCTAACTGAGTGTAACTGAAGTGGTAGGTGAAGAAGTGCGCCCTTCTCTAACTATCCCTATCAATGTTCACCAGCCACTTTACTTATGGCTGTGCTAATTTATACAAATAGTTTTATCTCTATTCATATATAAAACACCCTTTGAAAACATAACCAATTATAATGTATAAACTCTGTCGATTGCTTTAAGTATATGACATTAAGAACAAATGTAAATTAGACTTGGAACATTGGTACTTAGCAGTAAAATCCAACATTGTTCGACGCCATCGACAACCTTGACATCTGTGAACTACAGATCAATTGGGTCAACTCACAATCCACAAACTTTTGATTAGATCGATTTGAATGCACATTACGCAGGATGTTCATCAACAATTATTACAGTTTAATCTTAACTTCCAGTCAGCTCTCAATTATACCCTAAATCACTGTGATCAAGACAACAAAGGAAAATTAATTTTTATCTACTGCGCACCAATACAATAGCAAGCCAATCGATTTACTGATGCGGTTTTAATGCAAACAAATAATCACTCAAAGACTAAAAACTCAACCAAATGAAAAGCAGAAGCATATCTCCCAAGACAGAGTAAACCAAAGAGCTGGCAAGTGTGGAAACATTCGATCTTAGTCTAGAAAGAAAAAAAATGAATTTACATGCAAAGAGATTGATTGTTGTTTGCTCAAACGATAAAAACAAGAAGAAGATAGCCAAAGCGGTGAGGTGCATGGAACGAGAACTGTCGAGTAAGGTAACATGGTACACATAAATAGTTACACAATCTTGGCATTCATAATCGACACTACGCAACAGAATCAACATTCATAAATAATTAATTGAATTTCGACATAAAATATTTAAATACTAAACCAGTGTGTATATATATATATATATATATATATATCCAGTGTTTGAGTATAATCGATCATTATGCTCCGATTAAGTTCGCATTTTTGTATCCTACAATTACTGCATAATTCGTTGATTGTGTGAAAGAGTTTAACTATGATTCCAACTCGTGGTTTGTTCTATTTAATAAACAGACAGGTCGTAAGATTATCACCTATAAAATTTAATAAATAAGAACTATGTCCAAAATCACAGTTATTGTTAATTCCACGGGATCGACGAGAATATATATATATATATATATATATATATATATATATATATATATATATATATATATATATATATATATTGTAATGACTCTGTACAGGGCCGTCGTCAAACATAGGAGTGTAATATGTAATTTATTAACTTTGTATAAACTATAGAAGGCCGATTACTAAGTCCAAAGAAATTATAATCTATGAATCGAAAGTTATCATTTGGTTCCCATAAAATAATACCCATTGAAAGTAAGGTCCAATATTACATATACTCTTTTACAGTAATCTCACAAATCAAACAACCTCTGATTAAAGAAAGAACCATATGGCAATGAATCTCATCCATCGATTAATACACAACAACAAAATAAACCCCTAATTATGCTAATCATTAGACTGGTTCATATATTAAAAATAATATCATATTCATATACAGATATTCGAATTTAAATTTATCATGAAACATACATGCAGAATATGCAATGAAACAACAATTGGTAAAGAACACTTGGAGCTTCTTGAAGCCTCAGCTATAATGCTAGAAGTTTCCAAGGAAACAACAGGAAGGACAAAGCCCAATCTGAAAGGCTTCAAACCACCCTAGATGGTTTTATCCCCAAATTGTTTGGTGTGACTATAACTCCTACCGATATCAGGCCTTCGTTGGCACTGTATGGATGGATCCAAATGGACCTCTCTTCTTGTTGGGAATATCTAGAAGATCTATAGCAAAAGTGTAAATGATGTTAATCTTAAAACTAATCTACTTAAGTTATGCTAAACGTAGGAAATGTGACTGAAAATAGCATAACAATCATATCTAAGATATTTGATAATGTTATACCAATTGATACATACATGAATTAGACCTAACATTACTAGCTTCAAATAAAACAAGACAATGAAAGACTGTTGTGTGAGTGATATGCCACTTAACAAATTAGCATTAAAAAATTTAAATGATTGTTTAACATTTGCAGAAATAAATTATATGAACTACATAAATAAATTTATTTAATACATAACTTATGCATGGGTATGTGTTGAGAAATCAAACACACACATCAATGTATTTAATGAACATACAACATGAAACAAAGTTATCCAATGATTTAAATGGGAAACCAGGACTCATCAAAGAAATTTGAAAAATATGACAAAAGAAAGGTCAAGAGAAATTGTTTCATTAAGATTGCAAAAAGTTAGAACTCCTCAAAACACAGAGCATCTCGAGTTATCCCTTTTGGTGGTTCCCCCTTCTTGTGAGATCTAAGTCCCTTTAAATAATAATTACAAAAAATCACAAAGGGGCAAATCTCCCATAAAAGTAGGGATTACAAAATATTGTTTAAAGATTTGCCAAGGGAAAATTGCCAATTGGCAAATACATCCAACAAATATTCAACATCTTGATATTGGGCATGCTCAAGTTGTAGTTGTGCTTTGCAGGTAAAAGACTCTATCTCCCTCTTCTTCACTCTTTTCCATTCACATAAGAAAATATTAACCTTCATATCCGAAGCTATAGATGATTCAATCAATTCTTTAATCTCTACTATGTGGATCTAATCTAGTTGCTCAATATGCTCCTTCGACTTCAAATACTTCTCTTCAATCTGTTCACTCATAATATTGGGTGGAAGAGAATTCTCAATCGGATTCATGATGGGGAAGTCCAACAAACTTAACAGGCTATTAGATGCAAGCCATCTTTTACTACAGACCTTTTGTCCTTGAATTGTGGACTCCACCATTTCACATACATTTTCCCAGGATTCCAAAGAAACTTTGATCCTCCTAAGCTTGATATTCTCCAAGATAGGTATATCTTTAGGTCTGTATTTTATATATTTATGCCATTCAAGCACATCCTCAAGGTATTTGGTTTCATCATTCCTTCTCTGATTGTGATCATATATGATATCATAATGATGTTCAAAATAATTATAGGTATCCCGAATCTCATTTAACCCTTCAAATAACTCAATCAACAAGTTCTTATGATCATCATGAATATTTAAAGCAAGTTCCTTAAATTATTCCTTAGAAAACCTTGAGAAAGAAGAAGCAATGGAAAGGGACTGTGAATCCTTCAATTGTTTCTCAAGGGCTGTAAAATTTTATGCATAGTTCACACTCAACCATTGTGCTTCTTGGAGATATTGTTGGAGAATTCATTATGTTCTTTCATTCTTTTGAGTTGATTCTCATAATCATCCTTCAACCCGTGCAGTTGGGATTGATGTTGCTCATTCATTTGAATTTGTTGCTGCAAGAGTTTTTGTAGTTCTTGCTCCTCCACCTAAATTTGTTTATTCAGTGAGGTGACAAAATCATAATTTTCCCCTGCAAAGGCCCCCACAGATGCAGTGGTGTCAAGCGCTTCATGTTTTACATCAGTGGAAGTCCTCCTCCATATGACTTGATTCGGGATAGTGCCTTGCACTGGAGTCCCTTCTTGGGCTCTCTTAGAACCTTTTTTCACCACCACCTTTTATGACCTGCACCAAAAATACTCTCCATGAGAGACCATTGCATCTTTCCAAAAGTATTTTATTTCTTCCATAGTGGGTGGTGACACTTCTGGGATTGTGACCAAAGGCACAGGCTGTGACACCACAAGTGTTGGAATTCGAATGGTTATATGGGGAATGGGAATGGAATTCATTGCAACACTGGAGGTTGGAGGTGTAGAAATGGAGATGGTGGATGAGGTGTTGGGCTCTGTAGGTGCAACAGAAGTTGAAATTACACCTGGCTCTTGGGAAGTCTCAATAAGGGAAATAGTTACTTCAGTTGATGTAGATGGAGGAACTGTAACATTGGCTGGTGGGATAGAAGGTAAAATGGTAGGAATGGCAGGAGATGTAGAATATGTCACATATGCAGCAATGGTGACTTCAGGAAAATGAATATTAGGGAAAGACTCATCAATTACCAAATTTTCCAGTGGGTCAGAAAAATCCTGAGTAGCTGGAGTTACTATTGGTAGACTAACATGAATAGAAATTGGACATGAGAAGTTGGAAGGTATTAACTCATCTTCTACAACACTGTCTTCAATATCAAGCATAGTAGCTCGTGGCGGTGAACCTTCAATTTTTTTCTTATTTCCTGGAGTAGCTGCAGCTTTGGTTTGTGTTTCAACTACTGAACCCACCAATGCTAGGATCTTCTAAGTTTCAACAGTTGATTTGATAAGATCGTTGAGAGTAGCTAGGGGTTTAGGTTGTGGAGCATCCTCAACAGGATTTTTCCCTTTGTCATCTGTGTGATAAGTCAACATCGAAGGAGTACTAACTTGTGCTTTCTGTGCCTCTTTTCCAACATTTATTTATGAGTTCTTTCCTCGATTGATAGTTCAAGCTTCCTATAATGCAATACGTTATCCTTAAGCTCTTGTTGATATTGGAAGATAAATTTCTTCTCTTATAGGGAATAGGTTCTATTCAATACTTCAGAGAAGGAATTAGCACCTTGATAAATGGAATCATCAGGAGCAGTTTGATGAACATAGGCACTCTTCATATGCTCCTGTGTGAAATGATTAGCTAAATTTTTTTTTGGATCATGCATCCTCCTGGGAGCCTCTCCAAGCTTTAGAGTGGTAGTTATTTTTCCAAGCAAGGTTGCATGAGTTGAATTTTGAATCACTAGAGATCCAAGGTTAAGGGGGAACTTTGGCCACCCTTTCCTTTTAGCTCCAATCAATTTGGGGAATACACCATCAATCACTCATTGGAGAGATATCTCTTCCAGCACCATTCTATCAAGTACAATCGTGGGAAATAAGGGGGTTGTTAGCTCTCCAGGAAACTACCTAGGGTTATAAGCTAGGTATGCCTGGTAACTTAAGAATTCAATGATTTTTGTGTTTTCTGAAAAGGTGGATCAATGGGACAACTCAATCTGTGTATGGCATTCAGACATTCAGTATGATAAACAAATGAAACAGTGCTCTCAAGAATTGATTAATCAGCATATAACTTTAAAGGTGGATGAACATTCAAGAAACTAATACCAGGCTATGAGCTGAACAATGGAAAAGATACCATTCAAAGCTAGACAACACAGATAATAGTGAAGGAAATGGAAAGCTGACATCAAAACTGAAAGAAACCTGTGATCTGTATTAGCATAAAGAAAACTCAGTACAATAGCAGATTACTCTATCCAAAATCGAGCCCCTCACAATGACTTGGTTCTCAGGCTTTATAGCCTTTACACAATAGTTCACAGATCCTAAAAACGTGGATCTGGTTCAGTTAACTAAAACATCAACATGGAATAGTAAATGCAAAAGATAGGAACTGATTCCTTGAATCAAGGCACTTGCTGATGTGTCAATCCGCTTCAAAGCTCGGTGGTTGATGAAGTGTAGCAGCCTCCCAAGGCTCGGTGAACTTAGCTGGGCGCACAGCAACTTGAGATGGATGATGTGGCAGTCGATTTCTAGAATGGTCCCTCCAAACAAGGTGAAACTTAGCCAAGGTTCCCTACTGACTTAAATCTCGCTCAAAAGCCTCAAGATATTGATAAAATAATTTATAATCCATTCATTCTGATCGGCTTTCTGCTAGTTCAACGAACAAAACTGAGATCTGGGCGAAATTAGAGAAAATTGGCAAAAACAGGCTTTCGGTAGTTAACTCTTCTGTTGATTTCGTGTCTTAGCCGCCGAAAGTCAGCCTTTTCGGCAGCTAATGAGCTCTTGGAGGCTCGTCTAAGCTGCCGAAAGCTGTAACTGTTTCAAAAATTAAAACCCAAAACACTGCTTTCTGCTGATTTCGTGCCTTAGCCGCCGGAAGTCAGACCTTTCGGCAGCTAATGAGCTCTGTGGGGCTCGCCTAAGCTGCCGAAACCTGTAGGATTCCTGAAAAAACTGCCTTTGGAAAAAATCGATTTTCTCAACCGTCCGATGTCCGTTTTGCATGTTCGAATGGTCGATTTTGATCTACAGATCATAATCTATCCACTGGTGCTTGCAGATCTGAATTTGGAGTTGGGAAGGCCGTCAAAATTGCCCCGCAAGATCATGCGATTTTAGCAGAAAATTCCTCTGTAACAGAAGCTTTGAGAAACCTCATACTGAAATCTCGTGATTTAGGATTGAATGCTGACTCTTCCCGATTGAAACGGATAACTGCTCTGATGAAAACACCTCTGAAACGGTTCCTTGCTAGCTTTCCACTTCCCCAGCGAAATCGCCCTGACTTTATCAAACTTCAGTTCTGCCTTCTTAATTTGTGTGCTCCTCACAATCAAATTCCATAACAGCCCGAGAATATCAAAATGTTTCAGCAGCAATTTCTCAATCCACTATAATAATGAGCAAGCAATGCACCATCAATCCTTCCTTTCGGCAGTTACAACATGCTCATTTGATGATTTGATGAGTACGAAGCAATCTTTGGTTTTTGCACATGGATATGTTTTTCGGCGGCTAAAGTCATTCTGGCAAACCATATTAGCTGCGGAAACTAATCCTTTTCGGCCATTAAGCAAACTCCCACAGACTCAGTTAACTGCTGAAAGCTTAAATTTTTGAATTTTGAAACCCAAGACTCACAGAAATAAAAATTTTACCCATTCTATCACCCAAAAAGACGGTGATCAATTTGGGAGATAACATCTGGCTCCTACTCGGGGATGGAATCCTCCCAGTGAGGTTCCGAAGAATCCCAAAACCAAGTAGTTCCAGTAGCCTTTAGCATTGGGCATGGAGTCATTGAGCCATCAGCACTGGTCCCTCTGCAAACCTGTATCCCACCTGCAACTTTCATGCGGCCTGTTCTGCTTATTCAACAACAACTGAAAATGATCTACGTGCTCATAAGAAGAGCTTTATTTTCCTATCTACTCCTACACTAACTAATAGGAGCAGCATGATCAAGTAACACTGGATTTCCAATGCAGCCATGTCAGATACTTTTTTAATGCCATCATGCTAGATCCTGACCCGAAAAACAATGGAAACCATATCATGCAGAAAAGATGTTCGAACAGAGGATAAAGACAATCTCCCTTTAATAAAAATATCCTCAAATTTATGCTGCTCATGAAATCTAAATAGACAGCAATAGGGTCATCAAAATCACAGAGCAATACCTCATTAAACTGCTGATCCAACTGTAAATTGAAAAGATGATGAAAACTGCCTTTAATAATCTCATTGTTGAATGCAGGCTGCTCGAGATCTGTTGGAGAAACACATAAGACAGATTGATGATCTGGACCTTTTAGATCCTCGTCTCCATCACTCTTTTCATACGTGCTGTGATCTACCTTTTTCTGCAAGTCTGGAAAATATGGGCTGCTCATAACATATGCTGCTACAACATCAACACATTCGGGATCATGATTCATGTGTTCTAACTGAAGTTTGGACAGTCCTTGCAAATCTGGACTTTGTAGACTGTCCTCTTCAATCTCTGTAGATCTGAAACTGTCACTTGCTGATATAAAAATCTGCTCTTCACTTTTCAAATTTTCAATAGGCACAATCTTATCTTCATGACAACATAAGTTGGGAGATGCATTTGATGTAATAACAAAAGCATCACTATGGCTATCATGATGTGGATAAACGATCTCTTGATCATAATGAAGAGTATTTTCTACAGCAGCATAATCTTTATGAGTGTCCTTAACCACAGCATGCATACATTTCTGATCATCTCTTTGGTGGACAGTTGGTATTTCAGAAGTAACCAAACCTTCATAAACCTCAGATGAAAACTGATCCCTATGATGGATATCTAAAGAAACTAATTCTTCAGATTGATGAAAAACAAAAATACTATTAATAGGAGAATCTTCAGCTCCTTTATCATCCATTTGTGGTTTATCTTGATGAGAAGGCACAGTATCATGAAGATCATTAGAAAGATGATGGAGAGATCTTTCCTTCTTTACATCTTCAGCCTTGTTATGCAAGTTAAATTCTTGACAACAATTATCAAATAAAAGCTCATTTGGAAAGAACTTTTTGCAACGCTCATTGAATGCTTTATGAAAGTCTTTCAAAGATGAAATACATGAAGGAGGTAAAGAAGAATACCATACACGTGCATCACCATACAACGAATACATGAACATCTTCATACGAACATCTTCATGCTGCAGATCTAATAGGTCCATGCATTCATGAAACTTGAGGAGGTGTTCAGCAGGATTATCATCTTTCTTCTCTTTGAAAATAGGTAAAAAATCTCCCCATTCTGATATATCAGGTATTGCATGTGGGAAACCAGGAATTGAAGAGAAGTCAAGAGGTGCAAACATCCGAGCCAAAAGAGAAGCAAATGCTTTTGACATCTGAATATTGTGGAGTCGCCACTGAATTCGTCCTTCATGGAGTCGCCAGATAGATGATTATAACCAATAAATGTCTACCCCTTGTCTATCATCAAAGAGTAGATCTATGTCGTCTCCCAGGAAGATCAGCTTCTCACCTCGCTCCCCGGCAGCGGCGCCAATTTGTTAGCTCTCCAGGAAACTACCTAGGGTTATAAGCTAGGTATGCCTGGTAACTTAAGAATTCAATGATTTTTGTGTTTTCTGAAAAGGTGGATCAATGGGACAACTCAATCTGTGTATGACATTCAGACATTCAGTATGATAAACAAATGAAACAGTGCTCTCAAGAATTGATTAATCAGCATATAACTTTAAAGGTGGATGAACATTCAAGAAACTAATACCAGGCTATGAGCTGAACAATGGAAAAGATACCATTCAAAGCTAGACAACACAGATAATAGTGAAGGAAATGGAAAGCTGACATCAAAACTGAAAGAAACCTGTGATCTGTATTAGCATAAAGAAAACTCAGTACAATAGCAGATTACTCTATCCAAAATCGAACCCCTCACAATGACTTGGTTCTCAGGCTTTATAGCCTTTACACAATAGTTCACAGATCCTAAAAACGTGGATCTGGTTCAGTTAACTAAAACATCAACATGGAATAGTAAATGCAAAAGATAGGAACTGATTCCTTGAATCAAGGCACTTGCTGATGTGTCAATCCGCTTCAAAGCTCGGTGGTTGATGAAGTGTAGCAGCCTCCCAAGGCTCGGTGAACTTAGCTGGGCGCACAGCAACTTGAGATGGATGATGTGGCAGTCGATTTCTAGAATGGTCCCTCCAAACAAGGTGAAACTTAGCCAAGGTTCCCTACTGACTTAAATCTCGCTCAAAAGCCTCAAGATATTGATAAAATAATTTATAATCCATTCATTCTGATCGGCTTTCTGCTAGTTCAACGAACAAAACTGAGATCTGGGCGAAATTAGAGAAAATTGGCAAAAACAGGCTTTCGGCAGTTAACTCTTCTGTTGATTTCGTGTCTTAGCCGCCGAAAGTCAGCCTTTTCGGCAGCTAATGAGTTCTTGGAGGCTCGTCTAAGCTGCCGAAAGCTGTAACTGTTTCAAAAATTAAAACCCAAAACACTGCTTTCTGCTGATTTCGTGCCTTAGCCGCCGGAAGTCAGACCTTTCGGCAGCTAATGAGCTCTGTGGGGCTCGCCTAAGCTGCCGAAACCTGTAGGATTCCTGAAAAAACTGCCTTTGGAAAAAATCGATTTTCTCAACCGTCCGATGTCCGTTTTGCATGTTCGAATAGTCGATTTTGATCTACAGATCATAAGCTATCCACTGGTGCTTGCAGATCTGAATTTGGAGTTCGGGAAGGCCGTCAAAATTGCCCCGCAAGATCATGCGATTTTAGTAGAAAATTCCTCTGTAACAGAAGCTTTGAGAAACCTCATACTGAAATCTCGTGATTTAGGATTGAATGCTGACTCTTCCCGATTGAAACGGATAACTGCTCTGATGAAAACACCTCTGAAACAGTTCCTTGCTAGCTTTCCACTTCCCCAGCGAAATCGCCCTGACTTTATCAAACTTCAGTTCTGCCTTCTTAATTTGTGTGCTCCTCACAATCAAATTCCATAACAGCCCGAGAATATCAAAATGTTTCAGCAGCAATTTCTCAATCCACTATAATAATGAGCAAGCAATGCACCATCAATCCTTCCTTTCGGCAGTTACAACAGGCTCGTTTGATGATTTGATGAGTACGAAGCAATCTTTGGTTTTTGCACATGGATATGTTTTTCGGCGGCTAAATTCATTCTGGCAAACCATATTAGCTGCGGAAACTAATCCTTTTCGGCCATTAAGCAAACTCCCACAGACTCAGTTAACTGCTGAAAGCTTAAATTTTTGAATTTTGAAACCCAAGACTCACAGAAATAAAAATTCTACCCATTCTATCACCCAAAAAGACGGTGGTCAATTTGGGAGATAACAGGGGTTGTGTTGTTGCCCCAAAATATGATGTAGGAGAAATATTCTCCCAGATACCAATCTCCCATTGTAGAAATTAGTGCCTTAGCTTGGGTTGAAAAAGTAGGATCCTATTCCTTGAATATTTTCTGATAGATGGAACCCATGAAGTGATCACAGATGTCAAAATGAGAGGTATGAATTTATCCTCTCACAATGCAGAATAGTAGATGTGGACTAGATGTCCATCCCTTTTCCAACTCCACCTTGTGGCAGGGAAAGGAAAAGATGAACAAAAGACATCCATAACATAAGAAGAGAAGTAAAATGTCGGCCACCTTGAGGCAGGAGTCTTCTGGTACTTCTCTATTGCTTTCTTCAATACCATTGACAAAATATGGGTACAATTGAAAGACTCGGCTGTGGTAATAACATGATGGGATAGGGGTGCCCACTCTGCTTTGAAAGACTGAACAGTTCGGAAATCCGTATAGCCTGCACAACATGGCTTCTAACAAAGAGAAAGCTTCTCTAAACCAGGAGATAGGGTACAGTTTATCACATTTAGGTGTAAAACTAGTAGGGTTTTCCATCCAGGATCTAACCATCTCATTGAAATTATACTGGGTCGCTGAGGACACTAGGAATTTCTTATTAAGAAGATGTCGGGTTTGTCTAAGTGCATAGGCTCTAGAAAATACCTTAGGTTGGAAAGAGGCCAATTGGGTTTCAGCAGTGTCATTAAAGGAACGGTCCTGTAGGTTGGTGTGGTCAATAATCCACTTGATGGCATCAAAGTAAGGAATTAGAGAAGGTCTGGTCGCTATGGCATGGAGGTGGGACTTACTAATGTTTATAAAGGATTAAAAATTATGTACAATTTGAGTGGTATGATACTCAGAGAGATTCTTTTGCTGAAATCCGGAAAGCTATTGCAAAATCTCCTGCATTGATGTCATCTGATTTCACCAAGGATTTTATTCTTTATACATTCTCCATTGACTTTTCTTATGCTGCTTTCTTAAAACAGAAACATGATGAGGAAATTTAAATCCCTAATTTGTTTATGAGTTCTACATTCAAAGGGGATGAATTGAAGTATTCTCAAATTGATAAATAGACTTATACAGTCTATAAATCTGTAAAACATTTCAGGCCTTATCTCCTAAAGTTGTTACATTGTAATTTTTCACCTTGTGAGCATCAACACCCTTTGGCCTATAGGATCCATTTCACTGACTCGGATCCACTTTATATCCTTCAGACACACTATTTCCTCATTTTTTCCCTTGTATGCTTGTTGCATCATTACAGTGGGCGTACCCTCAAGTTGCATCACTATAGCCCATGGGTAGCATGTAAAATGGTAAAAATCACTAGTCAATTACTTTTTACTCCCAAAAAGCGGTCATAGGCTGACCTTTGGCCCTCCATTTTCCTAAGTAACGCCTCAATGTGTCCTTTCACTTACCTTTGGGAGGACTATGTATTTAGCACATATGGCTTATTGACAGGAGGAGGAAGAAGAGCAAGATAACTCTAGTGGATTTTTTCCCTATCTTCAATATACACTCATTGATCCTTGTAGTTGTGAACCATTATGTTCACCTTCCAAAGTCCTTTCATAGTTTGAGTTTGCCATTCATGGAGGATTGAAGTGGTGGAGGCACAAGTGGATTGATCCAGATCTTGGTTCACATTGGTTGTCGGCAAGAGGTCATATCACATTGTACTTCTTCTTGTTTATCAATAGAAATACTCGTATTCTCATCCATTAATGTTGTGAATGTTGCTTATTCTACATTGTGTTGCATTTGCTTATAATATCATGGACCATTGCTATTGATGATGTTAATGTCATTTATATATATTATGTACTTGTTGTATATTGGCTGTCAAGACTAATTTGTAGATTCAAGTGCACGGATCGAAAGCCCCAACGGGGATCTACATCAAACGTTTGGATCGAGGTTGGTTATATTCTTCATTATCTTAGAATTGTCATTTATATAGCATAATACTGAGAATAGAGTTAATTTCTAGTAGTCAGCTGTTTGTTGTGGTCTACCCCAAGCCATAGTGAGTTTTCTCCGACATAGAAATGGCGACTCCAATGGGGAAACATCCATGTTTGGGGATTTTTTGAGCATTATTCCGTAATTAGAGTTGTTGTTTGTTGAAGCTCTGTGTCACTAATTGGCCGTTGACATACACTATAGAAAACTTTCCTTTTCTTATCCATTGGACTCTTTATTTTCCCATTTGTCTTTCCCTACCCGCGGGCTAGCTTAGCTCTGCCCGCGTACACCCGCATATGTTTACTCTGCTGCTCACGAGTACCCGTAGGTATTCCTTCGATAGTAGCATATAACTCCGTCTTTGGTTGTTTTATGACTTTTGATTGTTGATGGGTTGGTTTTGGTTGATCTTGAGTCTTTGTTTGCTTGTTTCTTGACTGTTCCATGCCTCGGTTATGACCAGAACTCTTCTTTTCTCTTGGTTGAGCCTTGTTGGTTTTTCTACCCATCTTTGGATTTAGCCTTGTTGGATTTTTCCTTTTGAGCTCATTCCTTTGGCTGAGTCTTACTGTTTGGTATTTGCCGGGTTGTCTTAGTGATCTCCTTGGCATATTAGTGACTAGATAGTAGGATTTTGCTTGCATTTTTCATTTCCTTATACTAAAAAATACAAAAAAATACATATAGTTTTGCATTTTCCCTTGCTTATAAGATAAAATACAAAAAAAAAATTACTTTCATGTACTGCATCTTGCATTGAGTGCTTGCTTCCTTCATTTAGGTTCTGCCTGTGCATAGAAAATATAAACGGATTGCATTTTTATTTCAAAACCATTGGGTTGATTTTGCATGCTAGTGACATTGTTTTATTGGATAGATGAGTCTAGGATTTGACGATTTTGCATACTATTGAGTCATACACATCACTAGTTTCACGACCATATCCATTGAGTAACCACATCCACTAAAATTAACTCTTAATCTTAAAATTGATTAGACCAATTTTATTTATAGGGTACACCAACTAGCATAGGTTTAGAGTCTTGGAATAGATCATTGTGAGTTAACAATCCAAGACTACTAGATGAAACATTAGGTGTATGACCAGGGAGTGGAGGAATCCACAATATAGATCGGTGTTCTCAGGAAGCTCTACTCAAACAAGAGTTAAGCACGAGGTCACGGGAGGTTGGTTGAAGGGATATCGCTCTGATACCGGTTGAACGTGGGAGATATTTCCAGGATTTGTTCGTATCTGGGGACTCTTGGGGGATTTGACCCTCATTGAGTTTCGGGCTCAGCTACCCTGCCCATATGACGGATCCTACCTGTGACTGTACCCCTGAGCATTGGCTATATTGCGGTGACTATAGTTTCCTTACCTAGGTATCGCATAGGGTACTTGCAGTGGTTATGTTGTTTGTGTCCTTAGTTAGATAGCGGTTGGACAACACAGTTGTGCTTGTGCAGTTGACGTGACCCTGTGCACATAGTGAAGTCTAGGGGCTATTATAACTGATGCTGTTACCTTTGGATATAGTTTGGGAGTCTCAAGCCTCTCCTGGGAGAGACTTACCGACTCTAGTGTCGGGAGCTCGTTTAGCCACTCTGTTTGTCTGCTCTTGGTTGTAGTTTCTCTAGGTGTGTGCTTTTGATTTACTGTTTTTGTTCGATAGTTAGTTGTAGGAGACATTGTGATTTGATATTCTATCCGAAGATATCGTGGCATGGAGTCCTACTCTCTGTCGATCCCATCGTTTAGCTAGTTTAGAACCAACCAAACTTTCACGGCGTGTTGCTCAGGGACACCGGCGGGCTCCCTCTGGGTCTTCGGATTCTTACGAGACATACCTAGCCAACTTTATGATGGTTGCACATTCCGACATGGAGGAAATTCCCACTATTCCATTGGGTGAAGTCGAACACACTTCAGACACCCCCACACCTCGAGAGGCCTGTGGGGATGATCCACCTAAGACTCAACCTGGTTCTATTTGGTCGAACCCACTCAAGAACAATCTATTTGATCCTCAAAATCTGGATAACTATCTTTATGGGATGCCATCCTTAACTGAAGATGAAGATCTTTTGATTAACGTTAACCCGTTCTCATATAGTATGCCCGATTTCAATATAGTTGATCCTCCCACTGCTTTTGGTAATCATGCTAGCACTAGTCATGGTGTTAGCAACATTGCACCCACTGGGGGAAATACCCTCGCCGGGGCCACCACGTTGTCCACTCACACACATAATATGAGGACTGGTCATAATCCTCCTAACAATGCTAATGTTGGGAGAATACCACCTCCTAGGACTGCCCAACCTAATAGGAACACTGTTCTAAACACGACTCTCCATCCACCACCTAACACACATATCGTTACTTGTCAACCCAGGACAAATTTTGCGAATGTTAATCCTCCTCCTAACCACGAGGGTGGACATATACCACACACTTTTGCATCCACCACCGCTACTAGTAATACTAATGTAGGAGGTGGGAATATATCTTATCTTCATGGTCATAACACCACCTTTCTTGATACTAGTAACACTAACGTTGGGGTTGGGGACAATTCTAATGCTCATAGTCACCACACGACTAATCATGTTAATCCTAATGCTAGGGGTGGGAACATACCTCACCATTATGATCATTACAACTCGGTTCCCACTATGAATAGTACGTATATTCCCCATACTTATGGTGGCAACCCTTACTACAACACAGTCGGTGCTGGCCACTAGTTCAACCCACCTCAGAATGGTCTTCAAAATACTTATATACTTGTTTACTCTCATATGGGTCAGGTCAGACGAGGTTATCAACCCTATGGCCATGGTCAAGCTTATGGTCCGCCAGATCCTCATTATTAGTAGTTTAATGCTCATGGTCAAGCTTTTGGTCCACCTTACAATTTGGTTCCATTCAAACAACCTTTTATGGAAGCTTATAATCAAGCTTTCTAGCCACAGCTCCCATTCCTTGCACACTTGAATCTTCCAGATCTTTCGAAGCTCACGAATGATCCGGTTTGTCACAATCCTAATTGGCCTCTAGTCCCTACCAAGCTCCCTTCCGACATTCCTAAGTTGGAGGGGAAAGGTGGCGAGGATCCGAGTGATCATGTCACAACGTTTCACCTTTGGTGCTCTTCCAACTCGTTGAATCATGATTAAGTTAGATTACGACTATTTTAACGCACCCTCATGGGGGCAACTGTGAAGTGGTATGTTGATTTTCGTGGGAACACCTATAAGGGATTCAATGAGATCGCTTTGGTTTTCTTGGACCATTTATAGTTTTCGGTTCGCTATGATATTGGTACTGAACTTTTGTCTACCTTCCGTCAGAATAAAGCCACACATATTTCTGACCACGTTCAAGAGTGGCGTCGGTGGAAGAGATTAGTGAAAGACAACATTCCTCCAGAATTTCTATTGGAATGGTTCCTCAAGTCCTTACTCCCATACATCGCTAAGGATGTTTCGATGTCTGACATTATGACTGAAGAACAAGCCATCTTGAAATTCTAGCAGTTAGACCTACTATACTCTCAGTCTGGCCTTTTATATGACATTATTCGTGACGCATCAAGAACACGCCATGAGCCCAAGTCAGTTCCTGGACTGCATGCCGATGGCATCATGGGATCCTCAAGTACACGCCCTATAGATTTCGTGGCCAATCAAATGCAAAATTTTTCACTAAACCAATCTACTCCCAGATAGGTTCACACCTTGTCCACTTCCACCCCGTCGTCTGATGTACACAATGTTCAATCAATGAAATCGTCAGGTAACGAACAACTTAGTTGTAAGAAAAAGGGGAGAAACAACCGTAGGGGTGGAAACAATGGCAATAACAATAACAAAAATCACAATACTCCTCATAAAGAGAATGCCAACCCTCCTTAAGAAGGTAGAAATGCTAGTGAGGACCATAAACCTAGGCGTAAGGTGAAGTTTTCTTGCAAGCTCTGTGGGGAAGACCATCTTACTCACTTATGTCCTCGAATTGAAGAAGCATTGAAGCATTTGGTACAGAGCCTAGTTGTGCTAAAGGATCCCCTTCCTCATCATCAAAACATGACTTCACATGCTCCCACCACTGGTTATGGACCTACTGAGATGGCAACATCTTCTTCCAATACTAGTGGTTATGGATGTGTGAATATGGTTCAATTGGAGGTTAGTGTTGCCACTCGTCAACGTGACTATGATGCACCACAACCTAATATGGGGAGTGAGCCTCCCCCTCCTCCTAACAATTCCTTGCATATCGAGAAGCCCTCTAATATGCTGCAGATACTGAAAGGTGTTCTTAAGTGCTCTACGCATAATCCTAATGCTCAAGCCACCCATAACTACTCAATTGTGGAAGATTAGGGCCAAAATCCATGTGCCATGTTGGCTCTTGAAGTCTTGTAGGCCGGTCCTTCTCAAAAGAATGCCCTTTTGAGTGCGTTAGGAGTTCACGATGGGGGAAATCCCAGTGTTATCAAGTTCGATACTACTGATGTTCAACCTTGCTTACCTTACCACGTGGCTTTTCAAATCCAGGTGGCATGCCTTCAGAATTTTTTCAAACGTACTATGGTTGACAAAGGTTCTTTCGCGTCAATAATGTCATTAAATTGTTGGAAATCTCTCAACTCTCCTCCTCTTCTGACGTCTCGAACCACGCTCACTGCATTTGACGTTCAGTCATTTAAGCCACATGGAATTATCCCTTCCCTTGTTGTCTGCTTGGGAGGGAAGTCTGTGCCTATTGAAGTTGAGGTGGTTGATGTGCCTATTGACTACAACCTTTTACTGGGTTGGAATTAGATGTACGTTATGAAGGATGTCGCGTCCACTGTATTCAGAGCTATCTACTTTCCCCATGAAGGCAAGATAGTGACCATCGATTAGCTGGATTCCGTTAACACTCCTTCCACAACATCCACGGGATCCATCGTCCCAAAAGTTACTGATTCTCAGTTGGTAACTGGGAACATAGGTGTTTGTATGTATCCTTCATTGATGGGAACTTATAGTTTTCCTGCACCTATGAATTTCTCGGAACCATTTCCGACGATGTGTCTCCTTCTTTGCATAGTATGCCATTATGGACTTTCTATTTTAATGATCCATGGAATTTACTATCCACATGTTCTACGTATGGATATGTTATGCATGTCAAGATGTCTATGCCATTGTCTGTAGCTAAGCTTGATTACCATCATATTCAACAAGCCACTACAGAACCAGATCTCTCTTCTTCGCAGACAGTTGGAGAAGATCCCGTTACGCTACCAGTTTGGGCAGCCAACTCATCTTGTTCGCATGACTTACTTGATGATACGTTTCCTTCTGACGAAGCTATTATGGAGGCCATGTGTGGTTATGAGAAGCCTTGGGAGGATATGCACCATTGCTCTTATTTCCTTCTCAACCTCGAGCTGGCCGAACAGGAAGAGTTTAGTATGACTCTAGCAGAGATGGTTGGTCACCCTATGACACTTTTAGGGTCTCATGATGTTTTTGTGTAGGGGAATATGGCCAGTATTTCCCCAACTCTGTCGATCAACATCTCTCGTACTCTCGAAAAAGTGGAAAATGTCTACATCGGTGCTGATTGCACTCCTGAGGAGATTGCTATTTACAGAACTCCTGGAGGTTTTCGCTTGGTCATACAAGGAGATGCCAGGAATAGACCCCCACATTCTTGAACATGAGATTAGAACGTATCCTAATGCTAACCCGGTTCGACAACGCTTACGTGCTATGAACCCTAGAAAGGCAGCTGCTATCAAGGCATATGTGGAAAAACTGATCAAAGCTGGTTTCATCTACCCCATTCCCCTTACTGAATGGGTGTCAAATCCCATTCCTGTGGATAAGAAGCAGGGAACGATCCGTGTATGCATTGAATTTAGAGATTTGAACTGTGCATCTTCGAAAGATAATTTCCCCACGTCATTCATCGATAAGATCTTGGATTCTTGTGCCAGGAGTGAGATTTTTTCGTTCATGGACGACTTCTCGGGTTATAATCAGATTCAGATCAAACCCGAGGACAAAAATAAGACAACTTTCATTTGTCCTTGGGGAACTTTTGCATATCGGAAAATGCCCTTCGGCCTTAAAAACGTCGGATCTATGTTTCAGCTAGCCATGACCTATGCCTTTCATGATCTTAAGAACATTATGGAGGTTTTCTTGGATGATATTGCTGGCCATTCTTGCAATAGAGCAGACCACCCCAAGCACCTCCGTATGATTCTCGAATGATGTATACAGTACAAAATTTGATTGAATCCCAATAAATGCATCTTCTCTATATGGACTGGTCGCCTTTTAAGCTTTATAGTTTCAAAAGAGGGTATTAGAGTTGATACTCTAAAAGTTGAGGCAATACTTCGGTTGCCTCCTCCATGCAATTTGTTACGACTTCAGAGCCTCTAAGGAAGAGCTACTTTTCTATGTCATTTTGTAGTCAATTATGCTAATCTTACCAAAGGTTTCGCATACTTATTGAAGAAAGACACACCTTTTATCTAGGATGAGCAAGTCCAGTAGTCTTTCGATGCCCTTAAGAAAGATTTGGTATCAGCCCCTGTGCTTAGTCAGCCAAACTTCATGTGAATTTTATCCTTTATGTGGCTGCGTCTCAAGAGATGATTGGCATGGTCTTAGTTCAGGTTGATGACGCGCTCTTCGAGCATGTTATCTATTACCTTAGTCAAAATCTAGTAGACATTGAACTGAGATATACTCGTGTAGAAAAGCTGGAACTTGCGACTGTCCATGCAGTCTAGTTGTAGCGCATATCAATCTGTTTCAGTTCGTGCTATCACAACGCCTTATAGGGGGGGAGTACAATAAATGGATTGTTATCGTTCAGGAGTTCGATCTCAATTTTGCTTCAGCGAAATCAGTGAAATCGTTGGTGTTTCCTGAGCTTATGTCGGACCTTCCGAGACTTGATGAGGATATCATCCATGAAGATTCCTTTGTAGACGAACACTTGTTTCTCATCTCGTTAGAGGATCCTTGGTATGGGGATGTGATCATATATCTCCAAACTTTGAAGTTCCCTTCGCATTATTCGCGAGATGAGCGACGGCATTTGAAACATCACGCTAAAGATTATACTATCATTGGCGACACTTTGTATCACCGAGGAAAGGATTCTATTCTTCGTCGTTGCTTGACTCATGAAGAAGCAGAGCGCGCGCTGAATGATTGCCATGCTGGGGAGTGTGGAAGTCACTTATCCGGGCTTGCTACAGCCCAACGTATTATGCGAGCTGGTTATTTTTGGCCTTCCATCTTGAAGGATTGTGTTAATGCTGTAAAGAGATGTCACCCTTGCGAGGCGTTTTCTTGGAACATATGCTCGCATCCAGCGCCCCTTCATCCGATCATCACCATTGATCCCTTCACCAAGTGGGGGGTGGATTTCATGGATTCAACACCAGACTCAGTTGGGGAGCATCACCATATCATAGTAGTCGTGGACTATTTTTCCAAATTGGTTGAGGCCATGCCTACCGTTAAAGCCGACAATGCTACTGCAGCCCATTTCCTGTTCAATCAGATCATTACTCGGTTCAGTATTCTGAAAGAGAGTGTCACTGACCATGGCAGTCACTTTCAGAACAAGATGATGGAGGATTTGTCTCTCAAGCTTGGATTTCATCAAGAACATTCATCTTCCTACTATCCCCAAGTGAATGGTCAAGTTGAAGCAGTTAATATGTCTTTGAATACCATTCTCCAATGTACCATCCCATAAAGAAAGAACAACTGGCACATCATGTTATATCCTGCTTTGTGGGCATATCAAACCACAGTCAAGACTGCCACCGGGTTCTCACCTTTTCTGTTAGTACATGGTGCAAAGTTGATTTTATCGATTGAATGCGAAATCCCTTTGCTCAAATTAGCCATAGAGCTCCTCCTTGATACGACAAGTATTGAGTAATGGTTGATCCACCTTGAGCAGCTTGACGAGCAATGTTGAGATGCCGTTGTGGGTATAGATTCCAACAAACGTCGTGTTAAGGTTTAGTATGATAGTTCTGTCTGTCCCTGACAGTATGCTAAAGGTGACTTGGTCCTCTTATATGACCAAGCTAAACAACCCCTGGGGGAAGGCAAGTTTAATCCCATGTGGCACGGTCCTTACATTGTGAGGTGTGTCCTCGAAAAAGGAGCCTATGAGTTGGAATATTATGAGGGGACTATCTTGAAGGAGCCTAGAAATGAGCTCTACCTCAAGCGATATTACGCTTGAACCTCTGGTTTAGGCTAGTACTTTTGTATACTACTGTATAGCTACTTCTATACATAGTTTAGCTTTCTTTTGGTTTTCGGGTCTGCTGATTTGCTTCCATTTGATTGACAGATGTTATCAGAGTTTCCTATGTTCTTAGAGTGCACGGATGGTGCTATCCATCATATGCAGTAGTTTGCTTCTGCTGCCTTGGTTATTTTGTCACATACACCATGAAGCACACAAATAAAAGAAGACATTCACACATTTGTACATACACACATATAGTAGAATCGGAGAACCAAAGTTTTTTATAAATAATATCTCCATAATGGTAGTGTCATACAAAACTAGAGCCCGTAGCCCTCAAAAATATACATATCGATACAAAAATGAGATCCTGGGATATCTACTCCCTACGAGGAGGCCTAGCTGCCCCCCCAACGGGATGTGTCTCATAGAAATAATGAACTACATTGGCTACCCGCTGCAGTAGCCGCACCGAGTCACCTGGAACCCCCACTACTTGGCACTGCATGGCCTCAAGTAGTCATGCCACCTCTATCTGTGGAACCCTGGAAACCATTCGTGATAGGTTACACCACAAGGTCTGTAGAGTGCACTCTGCTGCAACACCACCTGCCTCATCACCCTTTCCTCGACGACCATGTCTTAGGAAGCCATCGGGTCTCACTAGCCCCTTGTCTACGAGCAAATAGTCAAACATTAGCATATGATACTACTACCAAAAATATTTTTGCATTCACATCTATAATAAAAAATCCATAAAAATTTAATAACAAAAATTTAAAAAGAGTACTCACCAATGTCTCTGAACACTATGTCTGGTGGGAGTGGCATGTCCTGATCCTGGAAGAAATCTATCCCTGCATAGGGATAGTCCTCTATGGCAATGACATGTTGGTCCCACCAGTGGAAGAACTCTTGAGTATATGGTGATGCCAAACAGCCACCACCCTGTTGTTTCAAGATCTCGGCCCATCAGGTCAGGGCTGGATCGTGGAGACTACGAGGAGGGACCCTCGGACTAAGCCCTTGAACTCTTTCAAAAAAGAAGCTGCACAAGATACTGCCATACCTGAAGTTTTTTGCCTTCCCTTCTTTGAATTTTGTCAGTTGGGTCTTCATAGACACCAGTAGTGTGGTACACCAATCAAATACTACAAGATGCATGCTTTGTGATGCATAGAACATCACTGGCCTGGATGCCTAGTGTAGATCTTTTGAACCCACTATCCGCACTAAGGTAGCCACAATGATCTTCATGCTAAGATTCACTATGGAATTGATGGGCACCTGACTCCTCACCACTCGTATATCTGCGGGACAATACCAACACTATGTAATCAAGGACGGTGATCCCACCACCCATAGTACAAGACCGAAGACTAGCCACCTCACCTCAACGGGACAAACCAGTAATGAAGTAGATGTCTTCCACTTCCAATGTGAGAATTTTCCCATTGACATTGAAGTTCTGTGCATCAACATCCCAATAATCTATCAAGTGGCGAAGTAGTAGGGCTTGGGCCCTCAAACCCCCTATACTCCAGAATTTGTACAACCCACATTCTTGCAATGCTTGTTGTGCTTGCACATCATTGCGCACGACCTCATCTACTTGGTCATGCTCCCTCTCCCTCCACTCTAGAACCATCTCGGAGTGAGAAAAAACAAAGATTTTGGTCAAATTCTTTTGCAAAATAAACTTCACAGTCGTACCCACAGGAATATTTGCATACAGTGGCAGGTACCCACTGTCAACCTGTGCGTTGAATACGAGTATGGTGCCCTACCCACAACCAGCATAGTAATAGCCCGTGGGTAGTGCTGAAGCCATTTAGGTCTTGGCCAAACTAAAAATTCCATTGTTGGAAACTAAAAATAATGCAATGAAATTAAAGGTATGGATGAGGCTACCAACCTACTCCAGACGGTTTGATGAATGGATGCTTGTAGCTCCCAGGATCGACAGTTGAACTTCAAGGTGAAAACTAATCACAAAGCTCCAAATGGGTGAATAGTAAAAATGAATTGTAAATTGTAAATTTTTGTTACTATTTATAATTTTTGAAACCCACTTGTCTATAGTTTTCATCATTTTTCGCCGTTTTGGACTAATATAATGTCTTGGAGTAGCAATTTTTTTTACCATATTTCTTCGAAGAGAGTTGTTTTGGACTATTTTGCACCTACGGTAGGTATATTTCACACCTGGAATATAGGTTAGATGCCCTTTTCACACGCATGTTGCATTTGACCTTTTCGCCATTTTCATAAACCCTAGGTGCGACCCCGCTTCGTAACCGACACGGAACCTGCAAACTGTTATAGAAGTGTCGTTATGTGGCAGTAGGGCCTTTCCAAACATGGCTACCCTAGTTAGACACCCTTTATACATTATGGTTCCCATGGCATTGTTTGTCCTTAGGATAGGGATTCCTTTATAGTCACGCCATGACTTTGCGATGAAGACTCATACTCTGCTTTGTCTTATGCTAGCCATCCCCCTTAAGGACTTCCCTTAGTTATATCGCATTGTGATTGCATTACATCATCCTGCTTGTTGCTTGAGCCTTGTGTTAGCTCCTGCTTACTCGGTTGTTAGCCTGGTTCCTGAGCACTTTTCCTATCGAGCCTTGCAAAGCCTCCATTTGTCCTTCACAATTTGATGACCTTTTGACCTTGAGGGAACAAACCCCCGAGTTTCCACATCATGCATTCACTTCCTTGAATTGATCATAGGTATGCTGCACTGCTTGGGACTAGTCTGCTCGCTATTTGACACTCGTTCCCTCACTTGTTGTACTATAAGCAATTTTATTCTTTTTCAAGCTTTCCCCAAATATGAAAAAGACCAAAAAAAAATCAAATGTTCCAAAAAACTGGACGAGATTATGGTTACTACTTCTTATTGGCAGTTGTTGTGTCTCCTTTGAATAGAGCATTCATTCCACTCCATACACTATGGGTCGGGACAATAGTTGGACCTAAGGAGCTATACTTGTTTCTTAGTTTCTCCACCAATTGGTTAAGCTTCCAATCATTATGGAGCCCTTTGTGATGCCTCCTGCATCACACAGTTTATATTGAGTCTCTGCTGGCTGATTTTATCCATCTGCTCATGCTCTTGTTCAAAGGAAGTCCTGAAACCAGTGTCGGCCACTCAGGTCTCTTGACTATTGCATGTTGGCCATCCTTATTGAGTCAGTCCGTTCCACCTGAGATCTTCCAAATCTTTCAGCATAGCTGGTACCTCGTGCTTGTTGATGGGGGATGCATTAATTCCCTCCTTCCAGTGAGTCTCGTTTTGTCGACTTCAACCCATTTATTCCAAGACTTGAGGCTTAGAGTTCGGTTGAGTACCTTAAGGCTTCCAGTAATTAGTGGCAGGTTTTCTCGCCATCGACAGTTTTGGGAATACATCAATGTCCCCTGATCGATGGATTCATCCTAATGTTCGACTTCAACACATCTATTCACACTTTGATAATTGTACTATGTGCCTTGATGCCCATTTTCATTATTGGTGGGTTATCTCGCATCTGTTAATGGTATACATTATTGACCGGTAATCAGACGATGTCACATCAGGTTCGACTTCAACTCCTTTATTCACTTGATGGGACTTGCACGACCGAAGACTTCTGTAGAAGACGCAAGGCGATAATGGAATTCAGTATGCTACTTATGAATTTGACGTTACATCTGAGATATCATCTCTCAGATATCAGCAGTTTGTACCTCCAGTCTGCACCAGTTGTTTCCTTTTCAGCAGGAGACCATATCTCACTGTATAGGGATCATGGCTATGATCACTTATGATATGTATTGATTATGTACTACATATTCATGGCCATTGTCTTAGATTGTTGTACTATACCTACATGTATTCAGGGATACTATTGTATTATGACGAGTGAGATGCTCCTTCCACTTGTGTCTCCATCACTCTACTTCTGAGATTTATAATGTATTTCAGCCATCGTAGCATTAGTCTCTAACCTCACACATTAGGGGGCATCTGTTACAACATAATCTTCCACCTTGTGAGCATCAACACCCTTTGGCCTATAGGATCCATTTCACTGAATCAGATCCACTGTATATCCTTCAGACACACTATTTCCTCATTTTTTCCCTTGTACGCTTGCTGCATCATTATAGCGGGTGTAGGTGCGAGTTGCATCACTATAGCCTGTGGGTAGCATGTAAAATGGTAAAAATCACCAGTCAATTACTTTTTACTCCCAAAAAGCAGTCATAAGGTGACCTTTGCCCCTCCATTTTCCCAAGTAATGCCTCGATGTGTCCTTTCACTTACCTTTGGGAGGACTATATATTGAGCACATATGGCTTATGGACGAGAGGAGGAAGAAGAGCAAGAGAACTCTAGTGGATTTTTTCCCTATCTTCAATCTACACTCATTAATCCTTGTAGTTGTGAACCATTATGTTAACCTTCCAAACTCCTTTCATAGTTTGAGTTTTCCATTCATGGAGGATTGAATTGGTGGAGGTACAAGTGGATTGATCCAGATCTTGGTTCAGATTGGTTGCTGGCAAGAGGTCGTATCACATTGTACTTCTTCTTGTTTATGAATAGAAATACTCGTATTATCGTCCATTAATGTTGTGAATGTTGTTTATTCTACATTGGGTTGCATTTGCTTATAATATCATGGACCATTTCTATTGACGATGTTAATGTCATTTATACATATTATGTACTTGTTGTATATTGGCTGTCAAGACTAATTTGCAGATTCAAGTGCACGGATCGAAAGCTCCAATGGGGATCTACATCAAACATTTGGAGAGAGGTTGGTTATATTCTTCATTATCTTATCATTGTCATTTATATATCATAATACTGAGAATAGAGTTAATTTGTGGTAGTCAGTTGTCTGTGGTGGTCTACCCCAAGCCATAGTGAGTTTCCTCCAACACAGTTATGAGCAAAATGAGGAAAAGCGGAAAAGAAATTGAGAGAGTGACTTTTTAAAAAGTTTGATTTTGGCTTCCGCAATCTGCAATCCCCATTGTGGGTTATGGAATTGGGGAAGTGCGAATTTCAACTTGAGCAGTTTATTGTTTCCGCAGTCAACAATCTGCCGTCGGTAAAGCAAAGTGGGGAAGATAATGGAAATCAAACTTTCTGCAATCCGCATTGCGGGATGCGGGATTGCGGAATGCAATTTCAATTTTCCTTATTTTGGTTTTCAATTTCTGCAATCCGCATTGTGGAATGCGGAAATGCGGAAAGGTAAATGCAATTTTATTGACCAAACACTTTCCAAGTTCCACAATCCTAATTTGTGGGTTGCGGGTTGCAAAAAGGAGAAATTTGAAACTTAAAAATTTTCGACATCTACATTCCGCAATGCGGATTGCAGAAACAACATGTTTAAAAGAAAAAACTATGTTTTCCGCAATTCAAAACACATAAAAGCAAGATTTTTTTCGCAAATTTTATTGAATGCAAAGCATGAAAAGACTTGGTAATAAAGACAACAATCATGACACCGGATAAACAAGATAAGAAAATTTGAGATTCCCTTCATAATAGGTAACTGGGTTCTCATTTTAATTATTAAAATGTGATCTGTTGTGCCTACAACAAATGGAAACTGGATGGTCGAAGCAGTTATCTCTATAAGAATAATATTCAAAATTCCAGGGAGGAACATGTTAGAATGAGAAAGTGTTTCGGTCTATAATTAGGAAATGTCTTCATAAAATTACAATCAAGATAGGAGAGTTAATTCCATATAATTAATATTTCCCCATCCCAAACCACTTGTAATGATACTCACTTGAAAAAGGTAACCTAGAAGCAAAGATGTACTCCTTGGATCAATATGCAAGCATGAGAGGGTAGTCTATGATAAGACTTAGAAAAAACCCTCCACCTATTCTAGATCACCAGACTATCAATCACTTTGAGTTATTGACCATTTATTTATGTATTTAGTAACTGTATTTCTTGATTTATTTATCCTTTTTTTTTAAAAGAAAGCATTAAAATAAAAGTAAGATTATGTTGAAAGAAGACCATTTCCATGACTTGGTGATCAAATTTTTGCAGTGCCATTCACAAATCCCACATGGAAACTGAACAAGCCAGCTCTGGAAGAGACTCCTTGTATTTTAGTTTTTACACTGAAGCAATTACCATGGCTTGGTGACCACATAATAGTCATTTCAGCCGAGAGTAGAACCCATGATCATGGTTAGGATGGCTTGCAATAAGACCCCCTTGTACTTGAGTGCAACAAGCTGTATTAACAGAGAAAAGTAGCATTCATTGAAATGTAAATTGCAAGACACAACCTTGGCTTGGTAACCAAATTTTAGTAGTGTCATTCACTGACACTTGGAAATCTTTGCTAGTTGAATATTTTTCATCAAACCACCTTTTGACTAAATGTTGATGTCCATACAATTTAATTTTGGACTTCTCCAAATCCTATTCTAATTTAAGTAATGAATCAATTCTTTGTTGAAGAGGAGAAGAGTCATCCTGTAAGAAATATTGAGCGAACTATAATGATGGGAGTAAGAGGTTTGAGGGTAAAATGGCCTCCTTTCCATAGACCAAGTAGTAAGGGGAATTTCCAACAAGAGCTTCTGGGGTTACTCGGTCTGCCCAAAGAGCATTGAAAATTTGAGTATGCCAATTCTTATGATGAGTATTCATAGTCTTATTCAAAATATTGATCAGGTTTTTATTTGAAGACTCAGCCAATCGATTTCCCTATGGGTAATAATTGGTAGAATATTTTAGTTTAATCCCTTTCTCAAGGGAATATTGGGTGAGATCAATAGAGAAAAAATAGGATGCATTTTCAAAAACCAAAGACTCAGGAACCCCAAACCTAGTGACAATGTTACTCTCAAGAAAGGATATCACTGAGTTTATATTGGAAACCCTAAGGGGAACTGCTTCTACCCACCTAGTGAAGTAGTTTGTTCCGGTAAGGATGTATCAATTTTGTAAGCAGGAAGGAGGAGTGATAGGACCAAAAACATCTAGGCCCCATTTCTAAAATGGAGACTGAACAATGATTGGTTGAAGGGGAAAAGTAGATTTATTAACCTTACCAGCACATCTTTGGAACGCTTCACATTTTCTGTCAAAAACATATGCATCTTTGGACAAGGTTGGCTAGTAATAGCCAACTCTTAGAATTTGATGGGTAGTTGTCTCCCTTGAATAGTGCCTTGCTGCAGGTCCTGCATGTAATTCCAACAAGATATTATCGGTTTCTGTTTTTTCAAGACACTTGAGAAAAACTTTATCATAATTTCTTCTAAACAGCACACCATCAATAAACTGATAAGGTGCATCTTTTAATCTTAGATCTCTATGTTCATTGTCATGTCCCCTTCTCCCATCATCAAATGCAGGGAAGGAAACATTAACAACACACCGGGCTTTTGGCAACTTAGCCCCAATATTTTTACTCATAAAATTCATAACAATTAAAAATTTCTCTATACAGATGTAAACTTCAATAAAACACAGCGGAATTTAAACATAACAACACATATAAGCATAGATTCGCATCAGCATATATATATCAAGTAATCAATAGGCAGAGAATTCAATCCCCTACTTAAGCTACATCATATCGATTTCAACCTCATGAATACATAACATTCAGATTTAGCACATTGCAGAAGAACACAGATTGTATATAATTTAATCCACGAAGAATACTTATCTTGCAATGCAAATGTCCAACGACTGGCTACGTGAGAGCAACGTTCCACCAAACCATAGATCTCTGTCCAGCCTGTATTCTTTCAGCTAAGAGATCACCCCCGAGCTGGGCTGTGTATCCACTAAGGAGGAACTAGATGGCTCACTCACAGTCAGGGTTTCACTCACACAACCATGCTAAGCCAACACATAGTTGGGTTTTTCAAGCATGCAATAGGAGATGGAGGAGGATGCTAGTCCATTGAGCTCAATCCCAGAGCCACATACACTTCCAGCTGGACTCAGTAATCCCATCCTCTATTCATACATCCACAACTGGATTTGTCACAACTCTGTCACAAATAACCCCCAAATCCGTCACTAATTTTCTGGGTTATTCAAACTGGGTTTTTCCATGGATTTTGGGGTAGCTATTGCTCCCAAATTCACCCCAAGGCTCATACCAACGGATCCCCCATTGGATTTCACTGTCCAATACCCATCTTGGGCGTTTTTGGCTTCCCAAAACGTGGGTTCATTCCAA
Organism: Larix kaempferi; assembly: GCA_027924585.1. NCBI lineage: Eukaryota > Viridiplantae > Streptophyta > Pinopsida > Pinales > Pinaceae > Larix > Larix kaempferi. The sequence goes on from BSBM01001102.1 coordinate 6,591,724, forward strand.
GTCGCGATTTCTGGTTTTCTCACTGCTGGGAGCTCGTTTTTTTTTTTATGGAGAATGAAGCTAGCTACCTTCACAATGGAATGGGGGAGAGAATGAAGCAACCTCCCATGAGGTTGAGTGACTTCTTGTACAAGAAAACAAATCCCATACCTACCCATATGAATTTCAAGGCTGCCCATGCTCCATTGAAGCCATGGGATGAAATCTCAACCACTTCCTTACAACACGCATTAATTCCCTAGGGAAGTCAATGGGTTCTCATAATGACAAATGGAAGCCTAGGGTTTAGTCCCATAGCCCCCTCACCACTCCCTAGTGGATACATGTGGCCCCTTCTCATTTGTTTCCTTCGTAGCCAGTTTTGGTAGTTTATATTGCATGATGTTTATTTACATCCTATTACAATTTCCATGGTTTAAGAGGACATGGGCATCAAATATCAATGTTTGCCTTTTAAATCAAAATTCGGGCTTTCACTAGCGGGGCCTTGGCCTTGAGCTCCACGCTAGGAAAACATACAACGTGTGTATACAATATTTACATTAGAAGCCAATATTTCCTAAGGGTCAAAATTGGGGGTATTACAGTCGTTGAAGTCCAAAGTTTGAGTAGCAAACCCATGTGTGAGAAAAAATCTAATGTCATCATACCATTCAGATGTTGGAGCAGAAATGACATTTACAATATCATCAGATGTACCTTACTCTTGGTTCCATTCAATTTGTTCATAATCAGGGTCATTAGATTGGGCAACAAGTAAACACAAACCTTGTCCTTTAACAATTTTAGCAGGCTTTATTTCCATATCATATTCTTGAAGTGCGGTAAACTAGTGGGAACATTTTTCACCTAGTTTCTTTTGAATCATGACATTTCTTATTGTTCCATAAAGAATAATGACTTTAGTTCTAGACTTTTGTGTTGGATAAAACTCACTATGGCTTGCGGTAGACCACAACAGATAGCTGACTACCAGAAATTAACTCTATTCTTAGTATTATGCTATATAAATCACAATGCTAAGATAGTAAAGAATATAACCAACCTCGATCCAAACGTTTGATGTAGATCCCCGTTGGAGCTTTCGATCCGTGCACTTGAATCTGCAAATTAGTCTTGATAGCGAATATAAAACAAGTACATAATATATATAAATGACATTAACATCATCAATAGCAATGGTCCATGATATTATAAGAAAATGCAACCCAAAGTAGAATAAAAAACATTCACAACATTAATGGACGAGAATATGAGTATTTCTATTGATAAACAAGAAGAAGTACAATGTGCCTCCACCTCTTGATGGCAACCAATCTGAACAAAGATCTAGATCAATCCACTTGTGCCTCCACCACTTCAATCCTCCATGAATGGCAAACTCAAACTATGAAAGGAGTTTTAAAGGTGAACATAATGGTTCACAACTACAAGGATCAATGAGTGTAGACTCAAGATAGGGAAAAAATCCACTAGATTTCTCTTGCTCTTCTTCCTCCTCCCACCCATAAGCCATATGTGCTCAATATATATTCCTCCCAAAGTTAAGTGAAAGGACACATTGAGGCGTTACTTGGGAAAATGGAGGGCCAAAGGTCACCCTATGACCGCTTTTTGTGAGTAAAAAGTAATTGACTAGTGATTTTTACCATTTTACATGCTACCCATGGGCTATAGTGATGCAACTCGCAGGTATGCCCGCTGTAATGAGGCAGCAAGTGTATAAGGGAAAAAATGAAGAAATAGTGTGTCTGAAGGATATAAAGTGGATCTGAGTTAGTGAAATGGATCCTATAGGCCAAAGGGTGCTGATGCTCACAAGGTGGAAGATTACGTTGTAACAAATTCAGGAGATAAAGCCTGAAATGTTTTACAGATTTATAGACTGTATAAGTCTATTTATCAATTTGAGAATAATTCAATTCATCCCCTTTGAATGTAGAACTCATAAACGAAATAGGGATTTCAATGTCCTTAGCATGTTTCTGTGTTAAGAAAGCGGCATAAGAAAAGTCAATCAAGAAGGTATAAAGAATAAAATACTTGGTGAAATCAGGTGACATCAATGCATGAGATTTTTCAATAGCTTTCCGGATTTCAGCAAAAGAATCTCTTTGAGTATCATACCATTTAAATTGTACTTAATTTTTAATCAGATCTTGCAAAGGTCTTACAATTTGTGCAAAGTGATGTACGAACCTTCTGACAAAGTTGATCTTCCCTAACAAGGATTGCATGGATTTCTTGGAACTTGGGAGTTTAATTTTAGCAATAGAGTCTCTTCTTTCGAGATCAATAACCATACTATGTTTCGAAACTCTGAACCCCAACAACTTGCCTTCTGTGAATGCAAAAATGGACTTCTTTGGGTTCAAGGAGATACCGTACTCCATGCACCTTTCAAACACCTATTTAAGAGAAAACAAATTATCATGCCTATTTTTAGAATACATAGTTATATCGTCAAAATATACTACTACAAAACTATGCATCAGTCCTCTGAAAGCTATATCCATATCTGTCTAGAAAGTGGCACCAATATTAATGAATCCAAAAGGCATTCTTCTTTAAGTAAAGGTTCCCCAAGGCGTTCTAAAAGAAATTTTAAGTTGGTCAGAAGGGGTAACTAATACCTGATTGTACCCAGATAAAGCGTCCAATAGAGAGAACATTTCAGCACCTATGACTTTCCGCAATATTTGTTCAATTGGAGGAATAGGATAGTTGTCTTTCTCATATGCTTTATTCAGATTTCTGAAGTCTACACACAATCTTATTTCCCCATTCTTTTTACGAACGGGGACTAAAATAGCAATGCATTGTGTGTGTCTTACTGGGAAAATGATTTTGGATGTCAATAATTTCTCAAGTTATTTTTTAACAGATGGCTCCAAACTAGGATACATCTTCCTCAGCTTTTGTTGGTAGGGTTTGGAATTAGGATTCATAGGGATATTGTGCTGCATGATTTTGGTATCAAAGGTCTTAAGGTCATCATATGTCCAGGAAAACACATCCTTAAATTCCTTGCACAATTTGATAAAATATTTTTTCTCATCAGGTGAGCAATCGATCCCTAGATTAATCAGTTGAGGAAGTTTGCTCGGCTCCCAAATTGACAGGCTGGTAATTCAGAGAAGGACCGTGAGTCTTACATTTAGTTTTTTTCTTGAATTTAACCTATAAATCATAATACTTCTCTAGATTTATTACTGATTTAGGAATCAGGTTGGAAGGAAAATTGGGATCAGATAATGACTTTTTATGATCAACCTCATTGATTGCTACATCTTTGAAGGTGTCATCAGCTGCTAGAAAATATAGGATATGTTGATTATCATCAAACACCTTTCAATTGTGACATTATCTAGGATCGAGGATCTGCATAATAATTCAATTGAAAAATTACTAGGAGACAGATCTTCAGGAGGGATCATCGTATAAGCGGTGTTAACCAATAAATAAGCATAAAAATTATGGGATCTATGGACAGACTTGATTTTAAATGCTTTGAACAAATTAGCCTAATCTATGACAAGTTTCTGATAATTTATCAAACGGGGGGATATACAGTGAATCCTATTTCTTACCTGTTTCACGATGATCTCAGAGTCCCCATAGCACTCAATAACTTGAGCACCCAAATCAATTGCGTTTATGAGTCCTTGGACAAGAGCTTTGTACTCAACAACATTATTAGTGCATTCAAATTCTAACTTGCATACAATCATTATCTTGGTTCGTTCGGGATCTATTAACACACAACCTGCACCAGCTCCTTCTTTATATTTGGATCCATCGAAAAAAATTCTAGGAATCTAATTCTACTCTAAAATTCCTATTTACACTATAAACATTATGTATAATGGATCCAGAAAATGCGATAGTATTACAAGTAATAATTTCAAATTGATTTTGAACATTCTCAACCGGTGAAGAATCAACAGGAAAATTCCCGAAAATGTATCAGATGTATAATGTTCCATATGTGAACTAAAGTAAATAGCATGCTCACTAGATTCATTCAGGTTAGTGACTGTTTGTTTCATGTATGGATCTCTCATGATCTTAATTTTACTAGGTTTTCCATTGTAAGGGAGCCATAAATGGGACCAATTAGTGGAAAAATAACCTTTAAGTTTCTCCAACCAGTCTCTACTTAACCACATGCCATATGCTTCTCAAATTGCAGCAACAACAATATCAATAGTATGGTGAATCCTTGGATCAAAAGATAATGTTAAGAGGACATTTTTCAATTCCCTCACTACCCTAAATCTTGATTGATCGAGTTGAACAATTTGGTTAGGGTAGGGTTCTGAAGATGCATTAATTGTTTTGCAAATAGATAGTGGCATAACATTTGATGAGGCACCTGAGTCTATCATGCAGTTGTGTGCATTCCCATTGAATATCTCAAAGGTGAGTTAAAAAGGAGGAGTATGTTTCTCATATGGCTTTTGAATACTAGGCTCATAATAAGTCTCTAAATTGTTGTTTTGAAATTACCTGGACTTATTTAAAATCATGCTTTTAGGAAGAATTTATCTAATGGAGGGTGTCTTCAGGAGTTTAAACAGAGATATATTAGCCTTCATCCTTTTCAAGTAATCAACTAGATTATATTCAATCTCACGAATGATTATTTCCTTTTGTCTTACTTTTTTCCTTTATTGGGACTGGATGATGATGGTGAAGATTCCTGTGAAGTTTTCTCTTTACTTCTGGTATTGTAAGGGTGTTGCACATTAAAAATTGTTCCAGGTTCATCTTCCTCTTCAGCCATAGTAATTCATAAAAATAACTAATGGTAATAACATGTTGGTCCTGTTCTTCATCAGGTGGTTCAGAATTTTCAATTTCTTTAGGACTTTCCTCCATGCCATTAGGGGTAGTTTGAGATTGGTTAGCCAGAGCCCTAAAAATAGAATAAATTTATTTAGAAGTTAATCCTTCATCAATATTAAGTGGAGTTTGATGTTGAGGAGGATGGTAAGGTCTCCTGAAAGGGGGCATTACAAACCCTCTGTTATTGGCCTGATTTTCAGTGTTGGTCTTCTTCAAATCCACCATTTCATTGGAAATATTATGTATAAACTTTTTCATGTTATCCATTTCAAAAGGATCTTTATTTTTGTTGGGCCCTAGAAATGCCCCTTTTTTACTACACCTATTTCCAAGTTAAGTAGGTAGTTAGACTTATTTCCTATTGTTTGTTGTGGAATTGCATTAGGCATATTACTGATAGCTACAACAGAGATTTTACAATTGAATTCTTTCTTGATAGTTCATTCTTTGCATCCTGAATAGTTGAAACTGTGTGGTGTGACAGTCGACTGTGTAGGTTAGATTAATTAATGCATGGTGTGTTAAAATTAGCTATTATAGCCAAGCTCAGCTTCAATCCTTTTCAGTGATTTATGCTTTCTAGGATTTCCAATATTTATCAATTTAGAGTTCAAGCTTATTTTCTAATTCTGGTTGCTTTTGTATCTTTATTGAATTCATTAGATTAGGCAGATTGTGATTGAGTTACAGTAGTTGTTGGATGAATCATTTTGGTAAATATTGAATACTGTACTTTGATAATTATCGGATTTAAATTCTTTCAAAACTAATCTAGTTCATTTCTATTCTTAGATCAGTAACTGCTAGGTTGATTTCTGTAGGAAGGTAGTTGTACTTTGAATTCCTATATGTGTGAATTAGATTAGTTTTCTTTATGGAATGAGTTTGGCTGAGAAGATAGGTAGGATTATTATCTCCATTTAGTTAATCAACTACTTGAAATGTTTATGCATAGATTGTGCTTATTTCCATTGAGATAAAAGACTTCACTGGGTTGACAATTTATATTGAGCATCCTGTGTGTTAGTTGTAATTAATTAGCATATATGGTGACCAACATTTTGGCACCGTTGTCGAGGATGGTAATTGATCGACATAGTTAGTAGTTGGTTTATTGATTTCATTTTGGTTTAATCATTTACAACATGCATGAATACAAGAAAAACAAATCGGCAACCCCCTTTGAACACTAACACTACAGGTGGCAGAGGTCGAGGTCGTAACGTAGGTTTGGGAAGACAAACATTTATCGATGATATCATTTCTAAAGTTGATTCTTCTACCAGACCACTACGGACGTCTACAGGAAGATGAAATTTGGATCCTCCTAATCTTGAGAATTCAACATCAACGGTGGAGAACGCAACAGGACCACCATCCACTCCCAGCGCAGAAAATAAACGTCTTGAAGACAAGGAAAGCATTGTGGGTGCACCATATAGATAGGATATTTACCATATTAATGGGACCGTAGTTACTAAGGAAGTGTGGTTGGAGACTCGCTGAGAAGCATAGGAAGAAAGAAAGGAAGAAGAAGAAAGGAGGAAAGAAGAAGAAGCAAAAGCAGAGGAAGAATGAATAAAGAAGTCCATTGAATTTTGGAACAACATGGCTAACAGGGAACATGAAGGGGAGAATGAACATCAGGTGAACTGGGAAGAAGAAGTGGAAGATAATCACCCTGGTTACACTATGGTCACATTAGAATTCCCTATCCTCCAGACACCTGGAGCAGCTCCTATGAAAAATATCTCACCATCAGTTCTCCCGAATTTCCATGGTAAATCGTCTGAAGATCCTGACGAATTTATTTTTGAGTTTGATATCCTCTATCGTAGTTATGACTATACCTCCAGTGCTCAGAAGTTGAAACTATTCCCAACCACCTTGAAAGGAAATGCTTAGCGTTGGTTCATGAATCTAGGTTGTGAGACCATTAATACTTGGGACCAAATGAAACAAACCTTTATATCTAAACATCAAGAATATTGTCGAACCAGGGATAGAAAGGAAGAGTTGTTTAAAATGGTTTAGAAGGAAGAGGAAAGATTGGAAGACTTTGTTGAAATATTGTTGTACAATTTACAAAGGTCTAGCCACACTGAGATTGGAAAATATGTTCTCAAGATTATCTTGCTACGAAGAATTAGAGAAGGTTTCCTTGATATGTTGAATTTTTGGGGGAAAGAGGACATCTCAAAGGAACCCTTCGAGAAGATCATTGAATTATGCCGAAGGTACTCAAGGGGATCCTCTAGAACTAGCAAACAAGACAAAGATCGAGATCAGGATGTCTTCACTAAGACATAGAAGTCATCTAGTGGAGGAGCCACTCGAGCAGAAATAGGAAACTTACTGGAGAATTTTAAAATTGATATGGCGAGTTCCATTTCCTTAGAGTTAGATGTTTTGAGAGAAAAACAGAGGCAAGCAATAGAAGATATTAGACTTGGTGTACTGTATCCTAGGAAAAGCACCCACTGAAAAAATGTTCATTGGACAAGGAAGAGATATGTAGGATATGTGAATTGGAGCATGACACCAAGGAATGTCCTTCATTACACAAAGTCAAAGAAGTCATGTAGGCATCCACTTCAGAAGTGGAACATGCCTACTTTATTGCACAGAAGAAACCTTGGGAGCTTCGCAATCAAGGTATCAATCTAGATCCATCAATTTTCTTGAATAATATGAATACACAATTCCCTTCGCATTATTCTAATAACTAGTGGCATCCATCTCCAAACCCAATGCCAAATCCTAATTCTTGGACACCATGGTCACAATAGTCAAATAATCAAGCTCCTTGGAATTCCAATTGGAGAAATTCTTACCAAGGAAATAAATTTCCCCATCACCAGACTCAATATCAACAGTACCCTCCTCAATAGTATCCTCACCAACAATATCAATAGCTATAGCTGCACCTATGAATGCACCACTTCAGCCACAACTACCTGCACAACCTAACTGAAACCGGAATAATAAAGCAGTTCATCAGTTTGGGACTGCCAACATGCCTACGTATTCCATCTCCCAAATTCTATGAAATGATATACAATTACGATCAGCGAGGTTAGTGGAACCCATCATCACTACTAAGGATGTTCCATCCCCAGTGACTGAAACTAGAGTGAATCAGCACTATGAGAATATGGTTCATTTAGAAATCCCCATCATTGAGGATATAGACATTCCTACTGAAACAGTATCTGAAACTTAGGAAGTAACACACGATGAAGCACAACCTACACAATTGATGAGAGAACCGCCATATCCTGAATGATTGGCCCTGAAGAAAATAGTGGAACAACCTTGATTCAATCTCTTAGGAGAATTTAAAATTTTGCATGTCAAAATTCCGCTGTTACAAGCCCTCCATGACGTGCCCATTTATGCTAAGACTATTAGAGATTTATGTGTCAAGAAACCAGGAAGAAATCCTAGGGATCCTCCCACTGTCCATGTGGGAAAATTTTTTGAATTAATAATTGGGAAGACTCCCGTGGCAAAATATCATGACCCTGAGAATCTTGTTGTTACAGTTCACATAGGAAACACACAAATCCCCAATGTCTTGGTAGACTTAGGCACGGATATTAATGTTATGACCATAGAAACTATGAAGAAACTTGGACTCACTAACCTTTAGAAAACCCCTAGAATTTTAGAACTTGTGATAGATCAACAATCAAGCTTGGGGAGATCTTGGATGACCTAGTGATCTTTGCTGACTCGTGGGAATACTTCAGCCACAACTACCTGCACAACCTAACCGAAACCGGAATAATAAAGCAGTTCATCAGTTTGGGACTGTCAACATGCCTACATATTCCATCTCCCAAATTCTATGAAATGATATACAATTACGATCAGGGAGGGTAGTGGAACCCATCATCACTAAGGATGTTCCATCCCCAGTGACTAAAACTAGAGTGAATCAACACTATGAGAATATGGTTCATTCAGCAATCCCCATCATTGAGGATATAGACATTCCTACTGAAACAGTAGCTGAAACTTAGGAAGTAACACACGATGAAGCACAACCTACACAATTGATGAGAGAACCGCCATATCCTGAACGATTGGCCCTGAAGAAAATAGTGGAACAACCTTGATTCAATCTCTTAGGAGAATTTAAAATTTTGCATCTCAAAATTCTGCTGTTGCAAGCCCTCCATGACGTGCCCATTTATGCTAAGACTATTAGAGATTTATGTGTCAAGAAACCAGGAAGAAAGCCTAGGGATCCTCCCACTGTCCATGTGGGAAAACATTTTGAATTAATAATGGGGAAGACTCCCATGGCAAAATATGATGACCCTGAGAATCCTGCTGTTACAGTTCACATAGGAAACACACAAATCCCCAACGTCTTGGTAGACTTAGGCGCGGATATTAATGTTATGATCATAGAAACTATGAAGAAACTTGGACTCACTAACCTTTAGCAAACCCCTAGAATTTTAGAACTTGCTGATAGATCAACAATCAAGCCTGGGGAGATCCTGGATGACCTAGTGATCTCTGCTGACTCGTGGGAATACCCTCCGGACTTCTTGGTGTTACAGCCGAAGTCTTAGTTGGGGGGACATCCGCTGATTTTGGGGAGACCATGGTTGGCCATAGCATATGCCTGTATCAACTGTCGGTCAGGATCCATGACTACTCAGACGAGACTAAGATCAAAATCCTAACCTTATATTATTCAGCTCGACCAAGCACGAAAGCTGAAACTCCACTTTGGCTGGATTTGGAGGAGGAGGAAGGCGTTTAGCCATTATTAACGATTGGGAGAGCCTTAACTTTTAAAGATGAAATAGAGAACGATACCATTAACAATTTCATTAGTGATCCCACATCCGTCAATAAGCATATTTACCAGATTCTTAATAGTACATTAGATGAGAAAGAATAAGAAAATATTATGGAAGAAACTCTAGTCAGTGATGCCAGTATAATTCCAATTCTCAAAAATTCGAAAAGTGTCCCAGTAGAAATTGAGCGAGGGAAAACATTGAACATCAATCCAAACCTTGCCCCCAGTGAGCTGGAACAACCGATAACTCTACTGAAACAACATAAAGAAGCTTTCACTTGGGAGTACACAGACATTAAGGGTATTCCTTCTTGTGTACCCATCACAATTATATTAAGAGAAACTCTAGGCCAGCGTGTCAACTACAACGAAGGATGAACCCGAACCTAAGGGATGTAGTGAAAGAGGAGATCCAAAAACTTCAGGAAGAAGGGTTTATATACCCAATTTTAGACAGTGAATGGGTTTCTCCACTCATGATTGTGCCAAATAAGTATAGGAAATGGAGGGTCTACGTGGATTACAGAGAGTTGAACAAAGCAACGCAGAAGGACCATTTTCCCTTACCTTTTCTCGATCAGGTCCTTGAGACCTTGTCTGCGAAGAATTATTTTTCCTTTTTGGATGGATTTAGTGGCTATAACCAAATCCAGATTGCTCCAGAAGACCAAGACAAAACCATCTTCACTTGTCCTTGGGGCACTTTTGCATATAGGGTACTTACTTGGGTTATGGAATGCACCAGCCACATTTCAAAGAGCCGTGATTGGAATCTTTCAGAAATGTTAAATGACTGCATGGAAATTTGTATGGATGACTTCACTCAATACGGTAGTAGTTATGAAGAAGCATTGAAAAATTTAGAAAAGGTCTTGAAACGCTGTGAACAAAGCCAACTCTCTTTAAACACTAAAAAGTGCCATATGATGATGAGCGAGGGCATAATTCTAGGGCACTTCATCTGTTCTGATGGTATCCAGGTAGACCCATCCAAAGTTAAGGTAATTGAAAATATACCAACTCCTGAACACAAAAATATGTATGTAGCTTCTTAGGGCATGCTGGCTATTATAGAAGATTCATAGAATTTTTTTCAAAACTAGCTTCCCCTTGGTTCACCTTGTTGATGAAGGATGCACAACTTGTTTGGAATGATGCATGCCAAACAACGTTTACTGAACTTAAGAAAAGGCTATCTACAGCACCCATCTTACGAGGGCCCAACTGGGATCTTCCTTTTCATATCTCCTCAGATGCTTTAGACACTGCCATTGGAGCAGTTTTAGGACAACAAGAAGGTAATGCCCCATATGCAATTTATTACATTAGTAAGAACTTATCTCCTACTGAACTAAACTATATTGTCACAGAGAAAGAATTCCTTGCCATAGTTTATGCCATCAACAAATTTAGACACTACATTACTGGATACTCCACTTTGGTGCACACTGATCATTCTTCCATCAAATATTTAATGAATAAACCAATCATGAATGTTAGAGTTACTAGATGGTTGCTACTGTTACAGGAATTTCACATCACAATTATTGATAGACCAGGGAAGGAAAACGTTGTTGCAGAATTTTTATCTCAACTTACTAACAGTGATGACAATTTACCAGTCAAAGATTCCTTCCCTGATGAAAATTTGTTTGCAGTATCAACTCATTCCCCATGGTATGCAAATATTGCTAACGTTTTGGCTGCAGGTAAGCTTCGAGCACATCGCAGGTAAGCTTCCAGCACATCTTTCGAAGAGAGAGAAAAGAACGATCATACAACAGAGTGATAGGTATTGCTGGATTGATGAACATCTTTGCTACATAGGGCTTGATTTAGATATCAGAAGATGTGTCAGAGAAGATGAAATTTTCAGTATCCTTAAAGCTGTTAGGAATTATGATCCAAAAATGTAATAAATAGAAGTTTAGTTTAATAAATGTAAAAGGGCATCTACACACTCACGTGATTATGTGAGGTGTCCCTTAGTTAGTTTTGGTAACGGTAAATTAGTTGTTACTCTTTGGATATTTAAATCCATCGAGTTTTCCATGTGAGGTAATCTTTCGGGATTTAGCCCTCACATCTCTGTGATGTAATTATTTTCCTTCTTCATTAATAAAGTTATGTGTCTGAAGACACTTTGTCAAAGTGGTATCAGAGCACGCGGTTGAAGCTTGGTATGGTTGGAACCTGGTTGGAAGGTGCTAAAGGTTGTTTGAAGAAGGTGACTTTCAAGGTTTTGGAATAGCGAAATTTTAACCGTAAGTTAATGCTTCCTATTCTTTTGGGCTAAAAAGAATCTCTGCAGAATTTTTACTTGGAGAGAGTAAAATATTATTATTTTTTTTTAAGGCAAGATTATTTAAAAATTTTGTGGAAGAGAATTTTTACAAAAATGATAGAAAGTGAAGATATCATGTCTAAAGAATATAGAAGATCGTCCATTGCATTCTTTGGAAATGTCCATACTTTCTCTTCTGCATTCCAGTGTCTCCTAGCCACAGATTGGCAGGTTTTCTTTACTTTCTCATTATAAGTGCTTCGGATAGCGATGCAGTATTCATTTATTAAATATATCATAAGTGACCTAAGAATCACAGCAAATAGTTAAAGAGTATAGAGCCCAGATTCTAGCTTCCGATTGTATCTTTAACTCTAAATCATCAAGCTGGAGCCGATCCATCCGCTCAATTTCTGCCTTTACCCGATCAGCATACCTGATATATAATTCCATTAGTCTGTCAACCTTTCCAAATTTGCTCTCCACAAAATTGCTCAACAAGCGATCCTTTCTTGAACCCCGTGACATTCCATCAAATAATGAAGCAGTAAGTGAGATAATTCGCTCTTCCAACTCCTCCTTATACCTCTCTTCCTTGACTGACGTACGTGTTGGTCGTGGAGACTGCATGCCCATCTTGGAATAACACAGAGGTGGAGTGTTGAGAGGAGTTTCCTGTAGACACACAATGATCTGCGGGTCCATTGGTGATGTGAGATGAGTCATGCCCGGTACACGGCGTGGTGGTGTTGATTTGTGATAGCAGATCCACCTTGAAAACACATATCAGTGCGACGACGGAGTGCTGGTAGTGACCGTGGAGACATGATGGGAGCAGTCGAGCCGCATGGGCTGCTGAAACCATCGAGAGCAGGCTCTTTATTTTCAAGTATGGTCAAAGGCTAAGTGTTGGATCCGTTATGAGTGCAGGTCGGAGTGGACATTTCCATTTGGAGAAAGAATATCGTCATGTTATTTGAACCCAAATAGACACAAATTCTGATAAATCCAAGGCTGTCTCCGTCGTATTCTTATTCTTTGTCTGATTATGATATATTTGTTTGCACTCTGAACGTTCCAGAGGCTGGATTTTCGCAGAGCAGGTTGTGGAGGAAGGACCGTTATCTGAGCCCAGCGTGAAGCCTGTGTGAAGCCCATGAAAAAGATCCAACCACCACCGAGTCTGCAGGAGCCTGCATGAACTGAAGGCAGGAAGCCATCGTGAAGGGAGGAAAGATCCAGCAAAACTCCAGCAAAACTCCAGCGTAGAAGAAGAGTTCACAATCTTGTATAATTTTTTCACTTTTCATTTAATTCAATATTTATGTAGTATTTTGAAAAGTGAATAAGTTGTTTTGGAGAGATAAGGTATTTTATTATTAATTTTTATTTTTGGAGATTTTTTATACTAAGAAGAAAAAGGTTTTGAGGTTGATGGGACTGGATCTTGTGACCTCCCACTCAACAATATTGTATCTCTCCAATTCACCTATAAAGATTTGTTATTTTTTGGAGTGATAAGGTGTAATTTTTTTTTTTATTGGGCATTGAAGTAATAAGGAGCATTGTTGGTGTCATAAGGAGTATTTGTATTTTCACTCAAGGTTTGATTAGAGCAAAGTGAAGCTCTATCAAATTCTTTTCTTGAGGCTATAAGTGGGTCAAGGCCAAGCCCCTATAGCTTTCTTTTGCATGGTGTGTGGTGTTTCTTGCAGCATTTCTTTCATGGTGACTCTTGTTGATGAGTAATTTTCTTTTCATGTTGGTGGTGATATTTTTGCATAAAATCTTCCATTGGTGATATAAGGTGATTGTTTACTTCTTCTGGTGATATAAGGTGCTTTCTTTAATGCTTGGAGCTATAAGATTTGCATAATACACATCTTCTGGAGTTACAAGGTGTTTATTATTTTTTTACAATGTCTAAAGTTATAAGTCTTTTTAATGAATCTGACAAGTTGGAAGGATCGAAAAATTATAAAGTTTGGAGTCGTCATATTCAAAGCACTCTTATTTACAATGAATTGTGGAAGGGTTTCTGTAATGCTAAGCCTACCAAACCAACTAATCATGATCAGCTTGCAAAGTGGGAAGTAAAAGATGAAAAGGCCTTAGCATTGATTCACAGTACTGTTTCTGATGATATTTATGTGCATATTGAAAATAGTTCTGATGTGTGGTCAGCTTGGAAGACATTGAAAGATTTATTTGATTCTCAAAGTGAAGCTAAGAAAATTGATCTTCAATTGAAGTTGTTTCAACAAAAATTGTCTTCAGGAGGTGATGTCATGGAGTACATTTCTAGATTAAAAAATATCAAACAAGAAATTTCAAGAGCTGGTTTTGATAAAATTGAAGACAGCATGATGGTGACCATTTTGATCGTAGGATTGCCTGAGACATATAAGCATTTTTTGGAAACTTTACAAATTACAAATAAATTGGATAAAATTTCTTTTGATGAACTAAGTGAATTACTTGCCACACATGAAAAAAATTTTGGTCAAACAAAGCAAGCAGGAGAAAATGTTTTGGTTGCAAGTACTAGCAAACAGTCTCCAGGTAATCATCAAAAAGGCCATGATCAGAAAGCTTTTCAAAATTCAAATAGAGGTCGTGGTCAGGGTTTTGGAAGAGGAAGAGGTCGCGGAAGAGGAAGAGGAAGAAATCAAGGAAGAGGTTCTAAAGAATTTGAAAGTACATAGTCACAGTTTTCTGGAAGAGGAAGAGGTTCAGGTAACCAACAGGTCTCTGGAAGAGGAAGAGCTAATAAACAGGTCACATGTTTTCGTTGTAATAGAGTTGGACATTATGCTTCAGACTGTAGAGTTTCATTTGAAAAAATTCTAAAAGAAAGAGAATCTAAAGAATCTTCATCAGCGGCACATTATGCTCATGCAGATGATAGTGAAAATTGTGAATATGTCTTTACAGCACTTGGACAATCAGAATCAATGGATTTTGTTCAAGTTCATCAGTTGGAATCAGTGAATTTTGTTCAGTCTTCTTATTGTTTCAAAAATGATTTTGAAGATGCTTGGATTATGGATACAGGGGCTACTCAGCATATGACATATAGGAAAGATTTCTTTTGGAGTTATGAAGATTGTCATTTAAATTCAATTTTTCTTGCAGATGATTCTATTCATTTACCACAAGGAAAAGGAACAGTTAAGGTTGATTTGCCTGGAATTGGAGAAAGATTGATTTCTAATGTTTGGTATGTGCCTACATTTAAGAAAAATTTGTTGTCTTTAGTTGTCATTCGCCAATTAGGACATCAAATTGTAATGGAAGGTGGTATCCTTTTTGTTAATTCAACAAAGGATGCATACAAACTAGTTATGACAGGTTATGAAGACGGAAAGCTTCTTAGGATGAAGAGAACAGTCATTCCTAGATCAAAGGAACGTTTGAAGGAATTTGCAGGTTTAGTTGAAACTGATGTTTCACCTATCCGATTGTGGCACATTCGTTTTGGGCACTTGAATGTTGACAGTCTTGTACAGCTTCAAAAACAAGGAATGGTAAAGGGGTTGCCTACTTTTCGGAAGGAAAATGCAAAGTGTGAAGCTTGCATTTATGGCAAACAGAAAAGGATAGATTTTTCAAAAAGCACTTGGAGAGCAACAAGGAGATTACAGCTTATTCATAGTGATGTTTGTGGTCCTTTGGAAACTTCACTTGGTGGTTGTAAATATTTTTTGTTGTTTATTGATGATTTTAGCCGAATGGTTTGGGTGTATTTTTTGAAGGAAAAATCAGAAGTGTTTGAAAATTTTCAGTCATTTCAAAATTTGGTTGAAACAGCAACAAAGGAAAAGATTGCTACTTTGAGAACTGATAATGGTGGTGAGTTTACATCAAATCATTTGTTGACTTATTGTCAGGAAAAAGGGATTAAAAGACAGTTGACCAATTTTTATACTCCATAGCAAAATGGAGTATCAGAAAGGATGAATCGGACTTTATTGGGTATGGCTAGAGCAATGTTATTTTTCAAAGGGTTGAAATCATGTTATTGGGCAGAAGCAGTTCATACAGCAGTTTATTTGAGGAATAGATCTCCTTCATCATCACTTGATGGAATAACTCCTTTTGAGGCTTGGTATGGATTCAAACCTATGGTCAAACATTTGAGAGTTTTTGGTTCAGTTTGTTATGCACTTGTCCCAAAAGAAAAACGAAAGAAGTTAGAGTCTAGAAGTGTTAAGTGCATGTTGATTGGTTATTCTCATGAGAAAAAGGGGTATAGGCTTCTGTCAGATGGAAAGTTTATTGTCAGCAGGGATGTGATTTTTGATGAAACTGAAAGTTTAAGTGTAGAAGAGGTTGTAAAACAACTTAGTCACTTAGAGGAAAAAGTAACTAAGGAACAATTAAGGATGCAACACTTAAATAAGACAAGGAATGAACAATGGTTTGATCTCACTTCAGAAGTACAGGATGATGAACAGATTGAAGATACTTTGAATTCTTCACAAGTTAACTTGGATGATTCAAATCAAGTTAACATTGAAAAGAAGAAACCAAAATGGGCAACTAAGTTACTTCAGGATGTTAAGTCTGATGAAAAAGGAAAAACAGGTACAAGGAGTTCTAATACGGGTTCAGGAAATTTTGCTCTTTCAGTTGTTGAACCAACTACTTTTAATGAATCAGTTGAGTATGATGAATGGAAAATTGCCATGCAAAGTGAGTATGATGCAGTAATGAAGAATCAGACTTGGAAAATAGTTGATTGTCCACATGATGCTAAACCCATTGGTTGTAAGTGGGTTTACAGAATTAAGTACAAAGCAAATGGAGATATTGATAAATATAAGGCAAGATTGGTGGAAAAGGGTTTTTCTCAGAAAGAAGGGATTGATTATGATCATACTTTTGCTCCAACAACGAAATGGAATACTATCAGGATTGTGCTAGCTTTAGCTGCAAAAAATGGATGGAAAGTGCATCAAATGGATGTAAAAAGTGCATTTCTAAATGGTGATCTATAAGAGGATGTTTATATGACTCAACCTCTTGGTTTTGAGGTTCCAGGGAAAGAAAATCAAGTTTGTAAACTAGTTAAGGCATTGTATGGATTGAAACAGGCTCCCAGAGCTTGGTATGCAAAAATGGATTCCTACCTACAGAAAGTTGGTTTTCTTCGTAGTGAGTCAGATGATACTTTGTATGTTCGAATCCAGGAAAACAAATTAGTCATTTTGGTTATGTATGTTGATGATTTGCTCATAACAGGTAACAATAATGATCATATATTTCAGGTTAAGAAAGAACTTCAAACAGGTTTTGAAATGACAGACTTGGGTTTACTTCATTACTATATTGGAGTTGAAGTAAAGCAGCAGGAAGGGAGTATATTTATTTCTCAAGATAAGTACATATCTGGATTATTGAAGAAGTTTGGAATGGAGGAATGTAAACCAGCGATTACTTCCATGGAGCAAAATTTAAAACTTTCTAAGTTTGAAGGGGGGGAACTTGTAAATTGTACTGGATATAGACAGTTAATTGGATGTTTCATTTACTTGATAAATACTCGTCCTGATCTATCTTATGCAGTTAGCATACTTTCTAGATATATGCAGGAACCTAGAGAAAGTCATTGGAATGCAGCAAAAAGGGTGTTAAGGTATCTTCAAGGAACAAAGGATTTTGGACTTGAGTTTAAAAGAAACAAAAATTTCAAGCTTGTTGGCTATTCAGATGTGGATTTTGCTAGAGATGTTGATGACATGGCATCTACTTCAGGTTACTTAATGAATATGGGATCAGCTGCAGTGGCATGGAGTTGTAAAAAGCAGGATACAATTGCAAATTCTACAGCAGAAGCAGAATATATTTCAGCTTGGGAAGCTACTTGTGAGATAGTTTGGTTAAGAAGGATTTTGCAAGACCTCAAAGTTGATGAGAAAGAAGCAACTTCATTATTTATTGATAATCAGTCAGCAATCAAGTTAGCCAAAAATCCTGTTTTTCATTCAAAAAATAAGCATGTGGATACTAAGTATCATTACATTCGGGCTCTCGTCGTCAAACAAATCATCAAGCCACAGTATTGTCCATCAGAAGATCAAACTGCAGATATTTTTACAAAATCTCTTGGAAGGGTCAAATTTGATAAGTTTAGAAATGAACTTGGTATTTGTTCAAAAGAATTTTTGGATCAAAGGGGGGATTGTTAGGAATTATGATCCAAAAATGTAATAAATAGAAGTTTAGTTTAATAAATGTAAAAGGGCATCTACACACTCACGTGATTATGTGAGGTGTCCCTTAGTTAGTTTTGGTAACGGTAAATTAGTTGTTACTCTTTGGATATTTAAATCCATCGAGTTTTCCATGTGAGGTAATCTTTCGGGATTTAGCCCTCACATCTCTGTGATGTAATTATTTTCCTTCTTCATTAATAAAGTTATGTGTCTGAGGACACTTTGTCAAAAGCTTGCCATGATGAACCTTTTGGGGGACACTTTGCTGACAAAAGGACAAATCATAAGGTTTTGAGAATGGGTTATTTTTGGCCTACATTGTTCAGGTATGCAAAGCAATATGTTCAGGCATGTGATAGTTTCCAAAGGATGGGCCAACCCAATAGACTGGATGAAATGCCTCTTTAGCCACAGCTCTTGGTTGAACCATTTGATAGATTGGCTCTGGATTTCATAGCGCCTATCAACCCTACCGCAAAATAGAAATTTCACATCTTGGTTTGCACAGATTACATGACCAAATGGGTGGAAGCTATAGCCTTGGTCAAAGCTAATGATCAGGCTGTAATTGATTTCCTACATGAAGAAATTTTTACTTGGTTTGGAGTACCTAAGGAAATCGTTACAGATGGTGGAACATAGTTCGTGTCTCACAAATTGGAAGCCCTCTTACAAAAGTTTCAAATTCAGCACAAAATAACCTCACCATATCATCCAGAGGCCAATGGCCAAGTGGAAAGTAGAAACAAGGTCATCGTGGCTATTTTGACAAAGATAGTGAAAATCCATCATAAAGATTGGGCTGAGAGACTTCTAGAGGCACTATGGGCCTATCGCACTACATGGACTAACACCACTAGTTTTTCCCCATATAAATTTGTGTATGGTAAGAATGTTGTTTTCCCAATAGAATTCGAAATCAGAACTTTGAAGACAGCTGTAGAAGCAAATATTGATTTATCAGAAGCACAATGGAACCGACTGAATCAACTCAATGAATTGGATGAGAAGCGCACAGCCGCAGTGCATCAAAAAGCTTTGATCCAACAACAACGCTCAAAATGGCATGATGGATTTATAAAGAAGAAATTCTTCCAAGAAGGAGACTGGGCTCTATTATATGATTCTTGGTTCAAGAGGGATTTCAAAGGAAAACTATGCACTCGTTTGTTGGGACCTTATCAGATAGATCGAGTATTTGACAATGGAACAGTTCGGCTGATCACAATTGATGAAAACAAGACACCATTATTTGAAAATGGTCATCGACTGTGACTATATCACAAACCGATCTCAAAGAATGATTTCATTTCACATGTTGCAGTTGATCCAGAACATCAGTTAACGCCAGGGCAGGTATTTTTCTCAACCCCTGTGATTTTTTAAGAACTTTAATGTCCACACATAATTTGTACATAAATAATTTGTTTTTCTTTCTATATTTTATCTATTTTTCCCTTTACACTTGATCGAGTTTGTTTTGAAGAATTGTGTGCAGGAATTAATTTGAGGAGCAACAGTCATCACTAGGCCAGAAGATTGCAGACACCTTACATGGTTTTCCTGATCTAATAAATCTCTTTGAAGAAAATGGATGATTCGTCGGCTTTCAGCAACCAACTGAAATTTTTTTTCCTGTTACTCCATTTTGCACAACTATGACTCCTTACCTTGCTCATTTTTCCAATTTTTGCAGTTGTAACTCCGCTATTTCCATTCACTTCACTTTTCTAGCAACTGCGACTCTGCTACTTTTTCCCATTCTGCCAAGTTTTGTAGCTGTAACTCCGCTATTTTTCATTCACTTCACTTTTCCAGCAGTTGCGACTTCACTACTTTTTCCCATTTTTCCAATCTTCGCAGCTGCAACTCCACTATTTTTCATCCATTTCGCTTCTTCCAGCAACTCCGACTCTGCCATTTTTGGCCATTTTTCCAATCTTCACAGCTGCAACTCTATTATTTTCATCCATTCAACTTTTTTCAGCAGTTGCGACTCCACTATTCTTGCCTATTTTTCCAATTTCCACAGCTGTGACTCCGCCACATTTCACCCAACTCTGCTCAAGTCTTCATTCCTAGTTCCTCTTATTCATCAACTGTAACTCTGCTAGATTGTCTGCCTCCTAGAACAGTCTCGCCACTAATGATTTGACCAGGATCTAATTTAAATGATGACTCCACAGTTCCAATCGCAGTCTTTCAAGAACGAGGAAAATTATTGGGTCGTCTCGCATATCCGTTAGCATGGATGTACTTATCAGCCTGGTTGGTGGTGGCCAACTCATCTCAGTACATGCACATTTATTATCTATTAATGGAATTAATGATGAATTCAGGTTATGGTGGCAATTTAAGGCTGAGCTCATAACATTAAGGTATGAATTATGACCTTTTACATGATTAAGCATCAAATTGAATGTGGCAATGATGAGCACGCCTTGTCTTTTGTCCCCGTTAGCATGCTCTACACACTTAACCGTCAAAGAATGTGTCAGGATTAACAACCTGAACATCACCTTACCCGAGTCGTACCAAAATTCCCCAATTATGCCATTTTTACTTAACTGTATCATCTCACAACAGATTGAAAACTGTGCCATTTTTCCTGAAATACCCAATTTCAAATTCCAGCAATTCCATGAACGTCCATATGCTGCGACTTCCATGTCTCAAATGATAAACGCTATATTGGTTATCTAAATTACAAAAGGATGTTGATATGGGTAACCCAGTTAGGCATGAACCTGAGAATACAGAAGCTCTGCATGCCAACGTAGAAGTTTTCACCATTTTTGCAGTCGATGGGTGGACCGAGTATTTTCAACGTTTAAGCGGTTTTCACATCGAAATGACATTACAGTTTTTTTTTAACTTGACTGATATTCATTCCGAAGTCAAGGGGGTATGCATTGAGGTTACAGAGGCAATTATATCCGAGGTTACTGGCTTACCCCAAGTTTGGAACAAATTGTTTGGATGGAAAGTGCCGAATGCTACTGCAATAAGAGAATTTCTTGCAGTTGGGGAGACTGTTCATCCAAAGGGCCATGGAATTGCACTGGAATCATTACCTAGTCCTTGGGATCAAGTGGCAATTTTTCTGAAGAAACATATCTCCTATGAAGGTAGGTACCAAACTGTCTATTTCTCTGAATTCCCCTTGTTATCTCATCTACACCATGGCAACCTAGTTAATATGTCGTTTTATCTTTTTAAGACCCTACAAAACATGGTTGGATATGCACGAATAGCCCAGCACCCAATTTCTTCCCTCACCAACCATGGTTTAATTAAAATATTAATTTTAAGAGCCCTTGCACACCAGAATTTGGCATGGGCCCAATTTCTTGCTGGGCCCGGGGAAATTAGAGAACCTATATTAGAATTGGTGGGTATTGGAGAAAGAGAAGAGGACCGGAGTCCCTCAAATTTAGTCGGGGGTGAGGATGGAGTATCGATAGGAAATCAGATTGAAGGAGAAGAACAAGTATATATGGGGGAAGCTGCAACAACAACGAACCCTATTACAGGGGAAATGATGATGGAAGCCATGGTAGACAAGGCAGTAACATTAGAAGCTGCAACAACAACAAATCCTATAGGGGAAGAAAGCAGTGGAAATGGAGTCATTAGTAGCTTCAGCAGAGGAGGCTGAAGCTGGAGCAACTGTTGAAGCTGTGGCAATAGAAGCTGCAACTGAGGAAGGGGAAATGCAAGAAGGAGAGCACTAGGAAGAGGCAGTAGAGGAAGGAAATATGGAGGTGTTGGATATTGCATCCTCCCCAGAAATCAACGGAACTATTTTTGAAGAGAAGGAATTTGTTGTTCTCTCTAAGAATTTGGAAACCCCTGTGTCACAGAAGAAAATAAAAAGGTCAGGGAATAAGGGTCAAACAGCTATGCCAACAAAGAAGAGAAGAACTAGAGTTGCTACAGCAGCAGTAGCAGGAAGTGAAGACCAGCCATTGGAAGTTGTGCAGAGAAGAAGGACTCGATCAATGGCAATGGCAGAGACATCATGTGCAATTGAGGCAATTATTGAATTACCCATAGCAGAAACAGCTTGTGTAATTGGGACAGGCATAGAAATCCCTATTTTAGACCCCAAAACACCTGTTGTCACACAAGAACTTGTTGTTGACAAACCACAAGTTAAGAAACTCCTTTATGAACATGAATTGGTAAATAGGAAGTGCAAATGCTTTGGGATGAGTTGGATAAATGGAAAGAAGTGACTCGGAAACAGGTAGAAAAGAATTTGAATATGCTAATAGAAGCTGTAAATTTGCTAGAAAATTCATCCCCTGCTTTGGGAAATGAGGAACAAGGAGAAAGGGTATGTCTAGAAGGTGGGGACATATTATTTTCAGCAGGGCACAGGGTTATAGTGTTGGGAAGGGAAGCACAAAGTCTTGAATAGGAAGAGCACCAGAAATGGAGTTGATAGAGGGGAATGAGAAAGAAATTGACATGATCCTTGATCTAGATTTAGGAGAAGATGAAGAAATGCAATCCCAACCATCAGGAAATACTGAGCTATTCCAGGACTAGTCTCATCTTTCAGAAGATATTGAGGTAACCCAAAAACTATTGATGTATTTGTAACTTCAGACGATATTCTTCTATCTATTACATTTGTACTTTATTGTATATCCATTAGAGATGTTACATTCCTCTATTTGGAAGTGTCATCATTTGTATTTGTAAGTGCCATCATGTGCATCGACAAGTGTCATCATTTGTATTGATGGGTTATTAGACCACCAGTGTGGGGTTGGCCCTAGTTAGCACATGTGGTTCGGTTATTAGGCATGATTAGCAAGTCAGCCCCAGTGGATTATTGGTAGGTCAAGTTATTTTATAAATAGAGAAGTTGTGTCTCTCATTTATCTCATTCACTCACTTCTCAAGCTCGCATAGCTAAGAGAGAAAGTGGTGCACTTGTGGAGGAGGATGAACATCTGCTAGAGACATCTCTTTGGGTTTGATCCTTTTGATCTTGTACTTGGATTTATTCTATCTCTGAGGAAGTTGTAGGGTTTTTCACCTTCTTGGTTTTCCCCGATGAAACTCTGTGCCTCTTATGTGATTTTTTGTGTGTTTATGATTGATATGCTATAGAAAAATGTTGTACATGTTATTCTCTTAGAGATCCTTCTGATAATGGAATGAAATTAACATGGTATCAGAGCTTACCTAAGAAGAAGGCAATGTGCAACTGCGGAAGCTAGGGCTTCTTAATATTTGGGTTTCTCTCCACAGTTCATCAAAAGCAGAAGGCTAGATTAACTCTCCTTGGAAGGGCACATCTTTCTGTCGAGACATAATTCAATTATGAGCTTTTCCAGTTTTGGCCCTAAAAATTAGGGTTTCCACAAAAATAGGAATTTTTTAAATTTTAGGACATAGCTGGAAGCTCCTTGAAAAAATTGAAGTTTAGAGATTTGGATCGAACTTTTTGGTTGGGTGAAGCTCTGAGAAACTCAAATCCTAATTCAAGGTCCTCCCTAGTGAATCCGGGAGATTGGAAAGCATTTCTGAAGGGAAAATATTTGCATTTTTCAATTTTTGAGTATACCAGGCTGATCAGCTCATCAAGGAGCATCTTTCTATCCTTTCAGAATTTTGAAATTCACATTTTGAATTTTTAGGGTTTCTCTAACAAACCCTAATCCAGCTCGAGATCTAGTTTTCAGGAAATCAAGTTGTAAGACCTGTTGAGATATTGTAACTTCAAAGAATATTATATTTGTACTTTATTATTCCGGAGATGATTCATTCCTCCGTGAAGATCTTATTGTATATCCGGAGATGTTTATTCCTCCGTCGGAATGTGGTAACTTGGGTTATTAGACTTCCCTAGTGGGGGTCGGCCCTGTATGTGTTATGTGGGTCAAAGGGTTATTAGACCACCCTAGAGGGGTCGGCCCAGTCAGTTATAATGGGGTATTTAACCTAATGGTTAAATACGAGCCTACATGTACTTGTGTAAAATACATATCAGAGTAGTGTATAAATAGAGGAGGTGTGTTCCTCATTATACACACTCACTCACTTGAGCATAGCACACTTGTGGAGGAGAGGTCTGCTATTGTGGAGGAGGAGATCATGTCTCAGGGTTTCATCTTTGTATATTGCTGGTCATCTATATTGAGGAAGCTTTGCTGGGTTTTCTACCCCATGAGGGTTTCCCAGGATAAATCTCTGTCTCTTGTGTTTATGCTGTACTTGTTGTTTCTTCAGTGATCCTGTATATGCTATTATTGTGAAATGGAATGTAATGCTGCTATTTTTTGTCTTAGCATATTAAATATTAACATGGTATCAGAGCTAACCTGAAGGAAGACAAGGTATGGCACTAAAGACACTTGCTTTACTTACGACAATTTGAAGGTTAGGGTTTTACATAGCAAAAACCAGTCATCGTAGTAATTTCGCTATAAATCCGTTTTGGCGAAATTTTCGGATCTGAAATTGTTACAGGACGAAGATTAAATCTCCAGGTACCTTGTGTCCAAAGGACAACCTCTAATTCATTGTACTTTATGAGTTATGATCAGTACAAGTTAGGGTTTCTGCCTCTTCCAGAACTCAGTCAAAATCAGGTGACCTTGGAAAAAAGGTCATAACTTGGGCTAGGAAGCTCCAAATGAAATTTCGTAAAAAGTGACAGGTAGTACACAGACTGTACTATATCAGAAAACTTTTTCAGAGGCCGAAGGTGAACCAGTGACACGTGGCACTCCGTACAAGTTCGCTCTCCTGTTTTATCCCATAAACAGGTCATGTTGCGACACTTGGCATAACTCTCTCTCAGAGAGTCCAATTGAGGTCAGACCTGTCAGGATGGAAAGATGACAGGTAGAGCTATCTCAGAAAAAGTTTTCAGAGGCCGAAGTTGAAACAGTGACACGTGGCATGCTGTAGAAGTTCGCTCTCCTGTTTTATCCCATAAACAGGTCATGTTGCGACACTTGGCATAACTCTCTCTCAGAAAACCCAATTGAGGTCAGACCTGTCAGGATGGAAAGATGACAGGTCAGGCTACTGCAGAAAAATGGTTTCAGACCCTATGGAGCAAAAATTTCAGATTTATAGCAGAAACAATCAGGTGCATATTTCTGTCAAAACAGAATTATTTTTGGAGCACCTTTATTCATGGCTTCCGGAATTTAGGGTTTCGGAGAAAGTTAGAACTTTTGGAATCGGAGTCCACGGATGAATGCTAATAAGGAAAATCGAAATTTAGAGACCAAGATTGAATTTTTTGGTTGGGTGGAAGACCGGGCTTGATCAAACCCCAGTTCAGGATTTTGATCGGAAAGATGGAAAATTAGGGCTTCAGCAAAAGTTGGAATTTTTGAAGTCTGTAACCACGGCTGGAAGCTCGTAAGAAAAATAAGAGTTTAGAGCCTTGGATCGAACCTTTTGTTTGGGCAGAAGGGTGGGCTTCATCAAACCCTAGTTCGGGATCCTGTCCAGAAGATCCAGAAGTTTCAAAGGCAATTTTGAGGGGTCAAATTTTGGAGATTCCAAAATTGAAGTATGCCAGTTTGATCAGCTCAGCAAGACATATTCTTTCATCCATTTAGAAGTATGAAAGTCAAAGGTTGAATCTTTAGGGTTTCTCTAGCAAACCCTAATCAAGCTCCAGATCCAGTTTCAGGGGGAGTTGAGGCTAAGGCCTTACATAAGAAGACTACAAGAAGTCTCGACAGGTATGACTTAAGGAGGCTCAGGTATGTCTTGAAATCTAATTCTTGATTAAGTTCATGATGTGTTTGTCTTCATATTATTTATTAGTACAATCTTGATTAATGTTAGAATTGTCTTATCACCCTAGTAACAGTATGAATGCATGTGAATGATCAAATACATTCATTGATTAGGGCTATATGATTGTACTAATGCATTATGATGTTGTGTGAGGTTGATGTTGTCTGCTAACAAGATACAGGTACATCACAAAAGACAAATCAGGTTCCATGACCATGAAAACATGAAGACAAAGACTCATCCATAATCTTTGTTCTACTTACGAGGTATGTATGACTTTTTTATATTATGCTTAACCTATGAGACATGCAGGTTCTAGCTCAGGATCTCTAAATCATTGAAGAGATTGTTTAGGTATGTTGTACATAACTAAGTAGGTATACTAATCCAGGTATGTTTCCCATTAATCTTACCTTGTGTTAGGATCCCTTAAGTATACTTGGTATGATTGGTTATGCTTATTCATAAAGTTAGTAATCAAGGGATTATGCATATTATGTTTTTTATCTTGATTGATGATATGCATGAGTAAAAGAAGACTTCCCTGAAATCTTGAATACTAATGTTTATTAACTATAATCATGACCATACATTTTAAAGATTATTTAGAACTATAATGTTTTGATAACATTTAGAACATACTAATGGGTGTATGTTTGTGTATGAGATCATGAGGATGACACTTGAACATGCATAGTGGTACAAAATGAATAGAAGTTCAAAAGACATACAGAAGATCAAGCGGGAGGCAACCACACAAACATAAAAGATAAGTATTTGAGTTGTTATTTGAAAAAGTAAATGATATTGCCTGTAATAGGTTGTATGCATATTTGTATTCCTATAATATATCATGGTGAGTGTAAATATTTATAGAACATTGAACAGTATACTACTAATATGCATATGATTGGTAAGTTGGACAAACATTCCATTGTTGCTTGTCTAGAATGAAACCTCTTTGCTGACATGCTGAGAGTTGTGCACACTCTCGATAGTATGTTCTGGTAGAGATGGAAGGCATCTAGATAGCCACTGTATGCATATAGGATATGGGAAAGTGTTGTGCCAAAGTATTGGTCAAGATAGTTGCATAACTATGTAAATGATATCTGTATGCCTAATAGGTTATCATGATTTCATGATTATGAAGGATTACTAATCATGTACTTAATTTTGTTTTGTAGGAAAGATCATGAAGAATAATGAACACCGAACAAGTGATGGATGTTCAACAAGAATATTTACAAATCAAACAAAATATAGAAGGCTTGTGGCTAGAAGATTCTCTTAGAAAGAGGAAGAGAATCATGATGAGATGTTTGCTCCAAGTGGCTAGATAAGACCATTCTCTTAATGGTGCAATTAAAGAAGAAGTGTGAATCAGGTTCTGTATGGGTTCCCAGGATCGATAGTATATTGATGAGAATACATGTGGGGATTGTATCATCCTTGAACACTTGTTCTAAAGTGAGCCGTAGACAGGTGTCTCCGAGAAAGAAAAGGGATTGGATCATCCTTGGACTTTCAGTCCTAAAGAGAGCCGTAGACGTGAGGTCTCCGAGAATGAAGTCCTTAGTGGACAGTTGAAGGGATTGGATCATCCCTGGACTTTCAGTCCTAAAGAGAGCCGTAGACATGAGGTCTCCGAGAATGAAGTCCTTAGTGGACAGTTGAGGGGATTGGATCATCCCTGGACTTTCAGTCCTAAAGAGAGCCGTAGACGTAAGGTCTCCGAGAAGTGGGGATTGTATCATCCCCGGACCTTGGTCCCTGAATTGATCCGTAGACGTATGGTCTTCGAGAATAAAGTGATGGGGATTGCATCATCCCGGAACCACTAGTTCAAAATGTACGTGAGGACTGCATCGTCCATGAACTGGGTTCAAAATGTACGTGAGGACTGCATCGTCCATGAACTGGGTTCAAAATGTACGTGAGGACTGCATCGTCCATGAACTAGGTTCAAAATGTACGTGAGGACTGCATCGTCCATGAACTGGGTTCAAAATGTACGTGAGGACTGCATCGTCCATGAACTGGGTTCAAAATGTACGTGAGGACTGCATCGTCCATGAACTGGGTTCAAAATGTACGTGAGGACTACATCGTCCATGAACTGGGTTCAAAATGTACGTGAGGACTGCATCGTCCATGAACTGGGTTCAAAATGTACGTGAGGACTGCATCGTCCATGAACTGGGTTCAAAATGTACGTGATGGGATTGCATCGTCCCTAGACATGAGACTTGTCTTAAAGTGATAAGGACTAATCATCCTGTAAGTAGATTGGGATTGCATCGTCCCTAGACATGGTGAGGTGTCTTAAAGTGATAAGGACTAATCCTCCTGTAAGTAGATTGGGATTGCATCGTCCCTAGACATGGTGAAGTGTCTTAAAGTGATAAGGACTAATCATCCTGTAAGTAGATTGGGATTGCATCGTCCCTAGACATGGTGAGGTGTCTTAAAGTGATAAGGACTAATCATCCTGTAAGTAGATTGGGATTGCATCGTCCCTAGACATGGTGAGGTGTCTTAAAGTGATAAGGACTAATCATCCTGTAAGTAGATTGGGATTGCATCGTCCCTAGACATGGTAAGGTGTCTTAAAGTGATAAGGACTAATCATCCTGTAAGTAGATTGGGATTGCATCGTCCCTAGACATGGTGAGGTGTCTTAAAGTGATAAGGACTAATCATCCTGTAAGTAGATTGGGATTGCATCGTCCCTAGACATGGTAAGGTGTCTTAAAGTGATAAGGACTAATCCTCCTGTAAGTAGATTGGGATTGCATCGTCCCTAGACATGGTGAGGTGTCTTAAAGTGATAAGGACTAATCATCCTGTAAGTAGATTGGGATTGCATCGTCCCTAGACATGGTGAGGTGTCTTAAAGTGATAAGGACTAATCATCCTGTAAGTAGATTGGGATTGCATCGTCCCTAGACATGGTGAGGTGTCTTAAAGTGATAAGGACTAATCATCCTGTAAGTAGATTGGGATTGCATCATCCCTAGACATGGTGAGGTGTCTTAAAGTGATAAGGACTAATCATCTTGTAAGTAGATTGGGATTGCATCGTCCCTAGACATGGTAAGGTGTATTAAAGTGATAAGGACTAATCATCCTGTAAGTTGATTCGGGATTGCATCATCCTTAGACATGGTGAGGTGTCTTAAAAGGATAAGGATTGATCATCCTGTAAGTTGATCTGGATTGCATCATCCATAGACATGAGAGATGTCTTAAATTGAGAGGGATTGATCATCCCATAAGTGGATCAGGATTGTATCATCCTTGGACCTATGTCCTAAAGTGAGAGGGATTGACCATCCCGTAATTGGATCATGTGTGTTGCAGGGTATGCTGCTGTTGTGTATACTTGTATCAATGTGGATACTTGTATTGATAGATGTATTAGTGAGAATACATGCTTTTGATGATAGATGTATTAGTGAGAATACATGCTTTTGATGATAGATGTATTAGTGAGAATACATGCTTTTGATGATATATGTATTAGTAAGAATACATGTTTTGATGATAGATGTATTAGTGAGAATACATGCTTTTGATGATATATGTATTAGTAAGAATACATGTTTTGATGATAGATGTATTGGTGAGAATACATACTTTTGATGATACATGTATTGATTAATGTACTTGTATGGTTGAGGATACTTATGTTGTAGATCGAGATGATCCAGATGCTGTAGATCGAGATGATCCAGATGTTGTAGATCGAGATGATCCAGATGCTGTAGATCGTGATGATCCAGATGCTGTAGATCGTGATGATCCAGATGCTGTAGATCGAGATGATCCAGATGGTGTAGATCGAGATGATCCAGATGGTGTAGATCGAGATGATCCAGATGCTGTAGATCGAGATGATATGACAATGCTGATGATCATGAGATAACGATGCGGATGATCGTAAGATGATGATGCTAATGATCGTGTGATGATGATGCTGATGATCGTGAGATGATGATGCTGATGATCGTATGATGACGATATTGATGATCGTGAGATGACGATGCTGATGATCGTGTGATGACGATGCTGATGATCGTGAGATGACGATGTTGATGATCGTGTGATGACGATGTTGATGATAGTGAGATGACGATGTTGTTGATCATGTGATGATGATGCTGATGATCGTGTGATGGCGATGCTGACAATCGTGAGGATTCAGATATTGATGTTGCTGTAGCTGTTTGAGTGCTGCAGAAGATAAAGACTCAGTACTGAATATGTTGATGTTCCAGTATTGAAGATATTCCAGTAACTGGTTGAGTTACTGATGATGTTGAGAAAGCTTCCAATGATTTATAGATGTATCATGTATGATGTTGATGACTCCTTGCTTGTGCAGATGCTGTTATAATATCCTTCTCGTTAAGGGGGAGTGTTGAGATATTGTAACTTCAAAGAATATTATATTTGTACTTTATTATTCCGGAGATGATTCATTCCTCCGTGAAGATCTTATTGTATATCCGGAGATGTTTATTCCTCCGTCGGAATGTGGTAACTTGGGTTATTAGACTTCCCTAGTGGGGGTCGGCCCTGTATGTGTTATGTGGGTCAAAGGGTTATTAGACCACCCTAGAGGGGTCGGCCCAGTCAGTTATAATGGGGTATTTAACCTAATGGTTAAATACGAGCCTACATGTACTTGTGTAAAATACATATCAGAGTAGTGTATAAATAGAGGAGGTGTGTTCCTCATTATACACACTCACTCACTTGAGCATAGCACACTTGTGGAGGAGAGGTCTGCTATTGTGGAGGAGGAGATCATGTCTCAGGGTTTCATCTTTGTATATTGCTGGTCATCTATATTGAGGAAGCTTTGCTGGGTTTTCTACCCCATGAGGGTTTCCCAGGATAAATCTCTGTCTCTTGTGTTTATGCTGTACTTGTTGTTTCTTCAGTGATCCTGTATATGCTATTATTGTGAAATGGAATGTAATGCTGCTATTTTTTGTCTTAGCATATTAAATATTAACAAGACCTAAATCTTTTTCTATTTCCATTTGAAGTACTCTTTAAGATGTCTCACCACACCAATCTTGAGGATAATCTTGAAAGGGCTGATAACGTCTGAGCATGGAAGTATAGGATTGGGTTAATCCTAGAAGAAAATGAGTTGGACAACTACATAAAGGAAGATGTTCCAGTTCCAGAAGAAGAAGAGGCTAAGACCTTACACAAGAAGAACCTAGTCAAGGCTAAGAGAATCATTGTTGATTCTATAAAGGACCATCTCATACCCCATGTGTCTTCCCTAAAGACACCTAAGGAGATGTTTGACCCCTTGACCAAGTTGTTTGAAGGAAAGAACATAAATCGGAATATGACTCTATGGAACCAATTGAAAGGGGTAAAGCTTTAGAATGGAGAGACCATTCAATCCTAATTTTCCAATGTCTCTCAAATCAAAGAAAAACTTGAAGCTGTGGATGAAGTAATGGATAATGGTGAAATTGTAATGACCACATTGAATGGCCTACCTAGGTCATGGGACTCCTTCATCCAAGGAATCTCTGCAAGAATAAAATTGGTGTCCTTGGGTAGACCGTGGGAGGAGTGTTCACAAGAAGAGGCTAGGCTTGTGGCTCGAGAAGAAAAGATGGGAAATGAAGACCAAGCTCTCACAGCACACACCAAGAAAGGTAAGTCCAAAAGAGAACAATCTTATCACAAGAGAGCTCCTCACCTCCATCAAAGAGATAGGAAAGACTTGAAGTGCTTTACTTGTAATGAGAAGTAACACTTTGCTTCATATTGTCCCAAGAACAAAAGGAACAACAACAACAATAACTTCAACAAAAAGAGGAAGAACAACAAGAAGAGATATCATGCTCATGCTATTGAGGATGATGAACCTCCCAAGAAGAAGGCTAGAGCAGAAAGTCATGACTCATCAAATGAAGATGAATATGTTCAAATATCTGCTCTCACATGTACTATCTCTTATGGATGTAATGATTGACTTATTAATAGTGGGGCTTCCAAACACATAACCATGTTCAAAGAATCTTTTGCAAATCTATCTAAACATGAGTCACCCAATAAGGTGAAACTTGGGGATGACTATCAATACCCTATCAAGGGAAGTGGTGAAGCTTCCTACAACCTAGACTCTGGTAAGTGTTTGAAGATGAAAGATGTACTATATGTACCTGGGATCAAGAAGAACATACTCTCCATATCTGCATTGGATGAAAAAGGCATGAGGGTTCCATTTGTAGATGGCCAAGTCTTAATGTGGACGAAGGGTAAAACTATAGATGATGCAGTAGTGATTGGAAAGCAAGAGGGAGGATTGTACAAATTGAATGGACAACCTGAACATGCCATGGTACATGAATCCATGGAGCCAAGTGAACTTTGGCATAGAAGGCTTGCACATGTGCACTATAGAGCACTACCAATTACAAGTAAAGCTGTAGAGGGTCTTCCTGAAATCAAGACAAAGCGTGAAGGTGTTTGAAAATGATGTGCAAAAGGAAAGAACATTACGAAGGCATTCCCAAGTAGTGAAAGCAAGCTAAAGGAATCTTGGAAATTATCCACTCCGATGTATGTGGTCCAATGTCATCCAGTTCTCTGAATGGGTATGTATACTATGTCTCTTTCATTGATTATTTCTCTAGGAAGACTTGGGTTTACTTGTTGAAGAACAAAGATGAAGTGTTTGATAAGTTCAAGGAATTCAAAGCCTTGATGGAAAATCAAACTGACAAGAAGATCAAGACATTTAATTCGACAATGGCAAAAAATTCACTTCAGGTGATTTCAAGAAGCTATGCAGTGAATCAGGGATTAAGAGGGAGTTGATTGCTCCTTACAATCCACAACAAAATGGAGTTGCAGAAAGGAAGAATAGAACTATCATGGAAGCAACACAGTAAATGCTTCAAGATCTTCCTATGCATCTATGGGTAGAAGCTGTTAGGACAACTGTATATGTGTAGAATAGAACACCTCATAAGATATTCGACAATAAGACACTAGAAGAGGTCTTCTCTGGTAAGAAATCTCAAGTCAGCCATCTCAGAATATTTGGTTGTCCAGTATATACACATGTTCGAAAGGAAAAGAGGACAAAGCTAGATCCTTAAGGAAAGAAGGGCATCTTTGTGGGGTACAGTGAAAGCTCGAAAGCTTATAGAATTTACTTTCCAGGGTTCAAGAAGATTGATGTCAGAAGGGATGTAACATTTGATGAAAACTCAGCCTTCATCAAGTCAAGGAATACACCTGTTGAAGATCATGAAGAACCAAAAGAAACTAGATTCCAAGACACCACTATGACTGAAGCAATTCCATAAGCAACCCATGAAATTGAAGATCCACAAGCACCTATAGATCCACCTCGTGAGAAGAACTCTAACAAGAGGAAACTTGCATGGGCTAGAGAGCTCATCCAAGATGCAGAGAGATATGGTATTCCAGAAAAGGAACATAGAGAAAGGAAAAGGACAAGGTCACACACTAGCTACGTTTCCTTGCTCTGTGACATTATGAACAAAGAACCATCAAGTTATGAAGAGGCAGCGGAAAAGAAAGAATGGAAGGATGTTATGGTCGAGGAATGCCAATCGATCATGAAGAATGATGTTTGGGATGTGGTCCCAAGACTAGAAGGGAAGTCTGTTGTGACTTCCAAGTGGATCTATAAGATCAAGCATGTTGTAGATGGTAGCATAGAGAAATACAAGGCAAGGTTTGTAGCTCGTGACCTCTCTCAGAAAGAGGGAATAGAATATGAAGAGACCTTTGCTCTTGTATACAGATAGACTTCCATCATAACAGTACTTGCTCTGGCCATAGTGATGAAATGGAAGATACACCAGATGGATGTCAAGACATCTTTCTTGAATGGCGTAGTTGAAGAGGAAGTATATGTGGAGCAACCACTTGGCTTTGAAACACATGTTGGGCCCAGGTTGAGATAAAGTTTTGGAAGCACCTTTTTTATGCAAGAAGGGAAAGTTGAGCAAAGCGTAACTCAGAAAGACAAATTTGGCTAAGTATTGAGGATGCTGCGAAGTTGCATGCAGCATCCAACTTTTGACTAGAGTGCAGAGTTGCGCGCAACATCGAAGTTTTGGCCCTGATGCGAAGACTAGTACCACGAAGAAGCAGTGCTGCAGAGTTAGGAGGCCACGTGGAGCCAGCAAAGCAGATTGCTGGACAAGTATCAGGTGTAGGTATAGGTTCAACCGGTAGCAGCCATTTTTCAGAAGATATTCCAGGATGGCTGAGCAATGGACATAGGAAAATCAGGAAGGCGGCCACGCGTGGGTTGTTAAGAAAAGCGACGTTTGGAACGCTTAGAAGGTAAAACCATTAGAGAGAAACAGCTCGACAGAAGTAGCCTGTAGGCACGCGTGCGATAGGAAGGCCGATAGAAACAGAATGAGGACGTGGAGATCCACCATGATCAAGCAGACGCTATCAGGAGCTAGCAAGCCGGTTTGGAAAATCGGCGTAGTTTTGGAAACCCTTAGGGTTTTGGGTTTTAGGTCTTCGACATTGTACAGACATGACCTTTGGGCATGATCTATTTAAGAAGACACTTTTGTATGGGATGGGGTTGCTCTATTTTTGGATACTAGATGCTAGTTATTAGAGTAATCTTGAGATAACCTTTTTGGTATTGTAAAATCTCTCTAAGTTGAGAATATTGTAAAGGCTCTATAGCTATGTGCGCAGATACCTAGCCGAGAGAAAGGAGAGTCTGTATCTGAGTGCATAGACTAAGAATGGTTGCCCCATCCCTTTTTGAAAGAAATATATTACCAACCATTCTTGTGGACGTAGCTTACCATCCGGGGAAGTGAACCACGTTAAATCCTATGTTATGCGATGTTGTTTATGAATGAATGATTGTCTGTATTTTTTGTAGAATGAATACTTGAATGTTTCCTTGCATGCTGTAATAGGATAACTTTGATATGCATTTACCAATAGTAGAAGTTTGGGAATGATATGCTATGTTCCATGGAAGCAGATGAATGGAAAATATTTCAATGCTATGTTAAGATTGTGAATCAGTCATTTAAGTCTAAATACTTTCTTAAACATAGTGAAGGAATGTAGCACAGTTCGTCGCATCTATCATTTCAGTCCACGTTGTAATAATCTAAGTCCCTGAATGAATGCTAGAAAGATAACCAGTAAGTGCTTGAATGGATGGATGGGTGATATTCATCTCAGTGCCTTAGCATTTTCAAAATATTCCAAGTAGGGGACAAGTGTGGTTGATTCGCAGTTCCAGTAGAAGGCCCACAGCAGTAAGAAGTCTCTTAGTGAGGCCTGCAGTGTTACCTTCACCGTGCAGTTGTACTCGCAGCGTAGATCCTGTTGCATACCGCATCACTTTGCCCCGCAGTGCACTCCTTCTATCCTGTGCTACGCATCTTGTTTATATAAACAACTCATCATTTACTGTGGAAACCTGATTCCGTAGTACCCCATAAGATACACCTTGGGTGAGACCTCAACCTGCTCGTAGGTTGTTGCTAAAAGGGCCGGCACGAAGGGGTTTTGTTGGTCAAAAGAGAGAACCGCAAAGAACTTGGGTTTAATTGGAAACCTCTGGGTCAATTTTAGCCAACAAATGGTTCCGTTGTCGCGCTAGAATCCATGATGAGTTGCCATCACGATGTGTGAAGAAGAATATTAGTTCCCCGAAGGATCTGACTATTGGCATCCTGAAAAGATAGAAATCCAAGCTTGGTGGGATAAGAGCATAAGAGATTTTAACAGATAAGAATATTATTGCATTTTGGTTGTTCTAAGAATGCAATAATATTCTTGAAGTTTGTCATGATAAACAGTACATATATTGATTCTGACAAAGAGACACATACTCTTAGAAGTGGTAAGAGATATAAAATTAATAAGAATCCGGGAGGCCTTGGACTCCATATCAATACTGAGATCACCTGCGATCTTGACAATGAAGTTGCAAAACCATTTACTCCTGAGAACGCACCGGCTGCGGAGACCACACCACCTTTATCTCAAAACCCACAAGTTACTCAGCCCTTCCCGCAAGCTACTCAGCCCGCCCCACAGAAGACTCAGCCTAGTCCATCTCTCTCGATAGTCCCATTTGTATTACTGTGCAAATCCCTTTACAGCAGCCACGCACTAATCCTGGTGCCCCACCACCTAGTAGCACAATGGAAAACACGGATATGAAACTACCAATATTCAAAGGAACTGGCCTAGAATACCTTGATCAACATTGGTTCCTTTGCGAAGCCGTATGGACTGTAAGACAAATCCAGGATGATGTCGTGAAGCAAGCACAACTCATCACCACTTTCATGGATAGAGTGCTACATTGGTTTATGAAATACTCTACCGTACAGCCGAGAACCCTCGCAGAAATCAAATCCGCGTTGATGGCAGAGTTCAAGAAACCTAAGTCTGAGTCTTAATGTATAACTGAGCTGAAGGAAATAAAGTAGAGACCAACTGAAATGGTCTAGGAATTTGATCAAAAATTTAATACCTTATTAGACCAAGTTTTGTTATACCTCCAGAACATCATAAAGAATGGTTCATTGTTGCGTTGTTACCTCATATCAGATTACCATTGATGCAGCAGAAGGTTCTATCCCAGGAAGAGGCCTTGGAAATTGCAATGAAGCTGGAAGCTTCACCGATTGGTGATACTAGTTCTGGGATGTGTCAGATCCAGAACCAGCTAACCACCCTGACACTTGAACTGCAAAGTATGAAAAATGGTAAAGAACAAAGATATGAACCTAGACAGGAGGTCTGGTGTACAAGTTGTAAAGGAGAAGGTCATGACCGCGAGCATTTACCTCTATTCCACAACTATCTTAATAGTGGTGTGCCTAACCCATTAAATCAGAATCAGGCCCCATGGTGTGAAATTTGCAAAACCACAGGACATAGACCTGAAGATTGTTACCTCATCCAGAAATATGTGAAAACTCCTAAGAATTTATACTGCAATTTTTGTAAATCAGTTAGACATGATGAATCCAACTGCCGCGCATTTGAATTAATGAATGAAAGAAAAAGGGATATGGACTCAATGCGAGGCACTGGCTTGTACCGCATACAAGAAGATACCCAATTGAAACAAGAAAATGCACAATATGACCAAGGAGGATACAAAGGTGGTGGTGGTGGACACCACAACAGAGGAAGAAATGCTGGTCCGGAACAGGGAAGAGGCCGTGGCCAAGTCATTTGTTATAATTGTGGCCAACTCGGGCACATATCTAGAGATTGTGTTAACCCATGCAACACATGCAATTATTGTAAATCATTTGAGCATGTTATTGAAGATTTCCCAGTATTAGAGGTGGAAATGCAGAAGAGAAGACGAACAGAGGCTCTAAATCCAAATGTTTAGTGGATCACAGTAGAGAATAGACCAGTGGATCCGAGCATCAATGTGGTCACACACAGTGGATCTAATACAGGCCGCAACAGAGGAGT
This sequence comes from Larix kaempferi, assembly GCA_027924585.1. NCBI lineage: Eukaryota > Viridiplantae > Streptophyta > Pinopsida > Pinales > Pinaceae > Larix > Larix kaempferi. The sequence goes on from BSBM01001102.1 coordinate 6,629,186, forward strand.
AGAAGCTTCAACATCAGGGGAGGCACATACAAAGAAGGATCCCCTTGAAACAGTATGGATAAGGAAAGATCTAGGAAAAGCACCCCCTCTTAACTTACAGAAGAACAAGGAGATCTTCATTGACGCGCAGGATACCTTTAGAGAACCAGTAGATAAGTCATCAAGGATCCCGCTATGCAGTGAAACCACATGTTGAAGACATGTCGGCTCCTTATGATAAAACAAGCACTGCGACAGTTGTCCGTACTTTTGTTGCGTAGTTCTTGCGAAGCTGCATGAAGTTACTAAAAACTGAGGAAGCCATAGTAGAGATCCAGAAGCTCATCAGCCAATACGAACCTCAGATCACAACATAGACTCCAGATAGCGCTATACATCATATAAGGAAGCACAAAAGAACAGGCCGAGAGATGAGGCTTACTGCGCAAATAGGACATTTTGAAATGGATGAAGTCATCCTTGATCTGGGATCAGAAGTGAATGTCTTGACTAAGAAGACATGGCAGCAGATGGGTCGATCAAAGTTGCTCTGGTCACCTATCCAGTTACGAATGGATAATCAAGAGAAGGTCATACCTTTCGGCCACTTAGCTAATGTATTGGTTGACATCGACGGAGTACAGAGTCATGCAGACTTTGAAGTTATTGAAATTGTGGATGATAGTCACCCGTTTCCAGCAATATTGGGAATTGATTGTGCTATGGATAACTTGGCTATCATAAACTTGAAGACAAAGAAGATGATCTTTGAAGGGAAGCATTTTAGGGTCATCGCACCATTGGATCCTAAAGATGGTGACAGATATAGTGAGCCAATTCAGGAGGAATCCCAAGCTCACTATTTAGACCGACTATACCAGCTGACTGTGAACAACGAAGACTACATTAATCGTACTGCGGATGGTACGCTCAGCTGGTGATGTGACACTTCTTGTATCTTTGACTTGGATACAGGACTAGAAAACTAGAAAAGCTGCATGGATGAAGTATTAGCAAGAAGATGTGCACAGGTTACGAAACCACTGTGCTGGATCGGAAAAGAGGTGAGTCCTATTCCCACATATGATGGTTCTACTAATGTTTACAGTTTCATAAGGGAATATACTATAGCTATACTAGATGAGCATAGACTGCCAGCTTTAGATATAGCATTGCACGATACACCTGCCAGATGGTGGAATGCACATAAGAAAACATTGACCACTTGGGATCAATGCAGAACTAAGATGTAGATCCGGTTCGCCGAAAAGGTTTCTTTACCCTTTGAAAAGTATAATGGACAGACAGACCCTAGTCAACACATTGAAATTTGTTCAAAGGCTTGGGTGGGAAGACCACTTACAGAATGAATACATTTATTTGTGCATACATTGGATGCGGGTATCCCAGAGAAATGGTACCTAGACCTGGAGTTGCGAAGTGAACTCACTGATTAAGAGTTGCTCACTGCGAACTTCTGGAAGGACTTCAGTTTTGAAGACGAGAAGCCATTAATCCATGAATCATTACAGCTAATCAAGAAGTGCATATTTCAGGATGACTGGCCTCATCAAAACATGACATTGCAGTAGTGTTTTGGGACAGAGTGCATTCCTGCGCACCCACAGTCAAAATGGAAGGAACATGAAGATCACTTTACCGAGTGTTACAACTTAGCTGAAGATAGAAATGATACAAATGAAGATGATGAGGACGACCCCCGCAACATAGATATACCAGAGTCGAAAGGCACACATGAGGTAGAAGGACCTCCGTTAGAAATGCCAGACATGACTGGACCAGTGAAAACACAAAAAGTGAACATTGGCACAGACAAAGAGCCGAAGTTCACATCAATAGGAGATTATTGGGACAATCAGACTATTGCAGAGATGGCAGATACCTTACATGAGTATCAGGAACTATTTCCAACCAACTTTACAGAGATGAAAGGATTTTTGGGAGACCTAGGGGTCATGAAAATACCCTTAAAACCAGGTGCTAATCCTATCAAGCAGAGGCCATACAGATTGAATCCACGCTACAAGGAAAAAGTCCGCATAGAGCTAGATAAGATGCTAGAGGCAGGAATCATTGAACCGGTCAAAGAATCCAAATGGATTAGCCCCATGGTTGTTCAAGATAAGAAAGCAAAAGGCGAGATCAGGATTTGTGTGGATCTCAGAAAGATGAATGATGCTTCCATGCATGACCCATTTCCTACTCCATTCACAGATGAAGTGCTTAATAATGTTGGAGGAAATGAGGCATATTCTTTCATTGATGGTTTCTCTGGTTACCATTAGATCAGGATTGATCCTGTGAATAGGCATAAGACGACATTTGCTACAGAATGGGGGTCATTCTAGTACACCGTCATGCCTTTTGGTCTGAAGAACGCACCTGCCATATTCTCTAGAGTCGTCGTTGCAACATTTAAAGATTTTATGCACAAGTTTCTAGAAGCGTATTTTGATGATTGGACTGTATTTGGTCTATTGAAAAATCATTGAGCGAATCTCCGTATGATGCTAGAAAAATGTTGACAACATCAAATATCCTTGAATTTGAAGAAGTGTATTTTCTATGTGCCCTATGGAATTTTACTTGGACACATTGTCTGTAAGCAAGGATTGATGGTAGACCCTGCGAAGATTGTAGTTATTGCAAACTTACCAACACCAAATTCAGTCAAGATGTTGCGCTCTACCTTAGGCCATACTGGATATTATAGGAAATTTATAAAGGGTTATGCATAGATAACCGCAACAATGGAAAATTTATTGAAGAAAGATGCATCGTTCATTTGGAACGCAGAATGTGAACAGGGTTTTGATACATTAAAAGAAAAGATGGTCACTGCGCCAATTCTAGTCTTTCCAGACTGGACAAAGCCATTCAATGTCCGTCTTGATGCATCATGTATTGCCCTAGGGATCATGTTAGCTCAGCCACGAGAGGGAGGTATTGGCCACCCTATTGAATTTTCTAGCAGAAAGCTTTGAACAACATAGAAGAACTATACTACTACTGAGAGGGAAGGCCTTGCGATGGTATATGCCCTACGGAAATTTAGACACTACTTGCTGGGATCGCACTTCCTTATGTTTACTGACCATTCTACGTTGAAATATTTGGTCAACAAGCGAGTGTTAGGGGGACGCATATGCTGATGGCTATTGTTGTTCTGGGAATATGACTTTGAAATTATTGTCAAGCTAGGTAGATTGAACTTGGGACCTAATCATTTGTCAAGGATTGAGTCAGGAGAGGAGCCGACAAATATTTAAGAAAGTCTTCATGATGCGTAGTTATTTAGTATATAGGTTTCCAATGATTATTACAACAATATCATTGACTTCCTAACCACAGGGCTGGCACCCCAGGAATTCTTGGTCCAGCAGAAAAAACAGTTAGTGGTGCATGTCACAGACTTCACTATAATTGCAGGTCAGTTATGCAAATGTGGGCCGGATGAACTCCTATGCAGGTGTGTACTCGATCATGAGAAGCCATTTATTCTAGCCGACGCACACTCAGGAATCGCGGGAGGTCACTATGCAGGAAGGGATACCACGCAGAAGATATTGCGCGCAGGGCTATGGTGGCCTACGCTCCATAAAGATGACAAAGAACATTGCAGGAACTGTGACGTCTGTCAGAGGACAGGAAAACCATCACGCCGAGATGAGATTCCATTGAATCCACAGTTGACACTACAACCATTTGAAAAATGGGCAATAGGCTTTGTGGGTCCTATAAACCCAGCAGGAAAAAGAACGAATGCAAGGTATATTATTACTGCTATGGATTACCTCACCAGATGGGCGGAAGCAAAAATAGTTAAGGACTGCAGCGCAGTTTATTTTTGAATAAATACTCACCAGATTTGGCTATCTAAAGATTTTGATAAGTGACCAAGGTACTCATTTTTGAACAAGACGATTGAGGCGCTTACAGAGGAATTCCACATTCATCATCAACGTAGTACTCCATATCAGTTGACACTATAGCCATTTGAAAAATGGGCAATAGGCTTTGTGGGTCCTATAAACCCAGCAGGAAAAAGAACGAGTGCAAGGTATATTATTATTGCTATGGATTACCTCACCAGATGGGCGGAAGCAAAAACAGTTAAGGACTGCAGCGCAGTTTATTTTTGAAGAAATACTCACCAGATTTGGCTATCTAAAGATTTTGATAAGTGACCAAGGTACTCATTTTTGAACAAGACGATTGAGGCGCTTACAGAGGAATTCCACATTCATCATCAACGTAGTACTCCATATCATCCACAGGAAAATGGTACTGTAGAGGCTTTCAATAAAATACTGGAGAACGCACTCACTAAGGTATGCAATGTAAATAGAGACGATTGGGACCTACGCGTCTCATTTGTGTTATGGGCATACAGGACCACATGCAAGAAATTGACAGGACAGACAACCTTTCAGTTGGTTTATGGGCAGGAGGCTATAATGCCTATGGAATATATTGTCCCTAGTTTAAGAATCGCTGCATTCATAGGGATGGAATATTGTGAAGCTCTAGAAGAAATATTACTACAGTTACTGGGATTGGAGGAAGATCACTTCATCGTAGGCTTCCACTAGCAAGCTCAGTAGGACCGCAAGAAAGCATGGCATGATCGCCATATAAAGAACAAATGTTTTCAGGTAGGTGATCTAGTCCTCCTGTATGATAGCAAATTCATGAAATTTCCTAGTAAATTTAAGATGCATTGGCTTGGCCCATATATTGTGATACATGTTACTAACACTATTGCAGTCCAGTTAACCAATTTAGCTGGTGACACCTTGCCAACCTTGATAAATGGAAGCAAGCTAAAGCTATACAATGATAGCACTGCTTCGCAGAACCCTGAATAATGAGCCAAGGAAGGAAGTTCTAAGTGTCAGGTACAGTTGAAAGTGGACACTAGAAACGTAAAAGAGTCTGTACACGTATGATAAAAGGAAGAAGGTATGATAGGAAGAATGATCTATGCATCGTGCAACACTATTGAAGCTGCGCGGAAAAAGAAAAAAGAAAAAAAAAGAAAAAAAATATATATATATAGAGGAAGTCGCGCAGTTGGAAATTTTTGACACTGCGAAGTAGCCACGTAGGGTTGTAGATGGATTGCCGCGCAGTTCGTCGCAGCACTCAGAGAAAAACAGTCATTAGATGACCATTGCAGCAACCGCTTCAACAAAGAGAAGATATCCGTTCTGAGCACGCTGACAACAGAAAAGACCGAAGGATCTGCTCAAATTCGCCAACAGACACCACATTAAATGCTTATCTACCCGTTGAAGGGCACAGGAGGGGGTCCGCTGTGCCTATAAATAGCACTGTTGGAAGACTCGCGGGCATTCCCATGCACTTAGAATTTTCTTGTGATTAACCTCTCCAAGCCAGTAGCCATCTATATTATGTCTTCCTTAGCCGCTATCTCATTAATGAATGTCTGAACCTTCCTATAGAGAAGAAGAAATGACCATTGAAGAAGCACAAAGGATCTTTCAGCATGGACGAATTCAACAGTTAATGAAAACTCCAGTTAAGAAGGTAGCCGTAGAACAAGGTGAAGGATCCCGCAGATCACCAAGAATTAATCCAACGATGCAGGAAAAAGAAAAATATAAAGGAAAAGTCGTAATTGCACCTCGATCCAACATCATAAAGATGGGCTCCTCAGTACAGAAATCGCCAGTCTTTCAGACAGAACCCTTGAAGATGACACTCGAATATATCTCCCCATGGGCACTGATGGCCCCTGTGTTTAAATTGTCCAAGAATGTGAGATACGGCATCTCGCTATCACCTATCTCAAAGCATGTAAACACTGCTAACAATCTGCTGGGAAAGATAGCAGAATGTAAATGGGAGGATTATGACCTCTTGGGAGTGAGGAAAGACGAGCCAGATGTTCCCAGGTACCCAAATTTTCAACCAGACCAGTATATGTGCTGGAAAAAGGATACTGAGGGAATTCTCAATGTTGCCGAAAGTTGTCTAGCACCTGTCATTCAATCGGGGCTATTGAACTTATTGAGATTCCCACATTTTGACCGCTCTCCAAAACTTAATATGGTGGTTCGCACACTCATGGCGTGAATCCATCAAGGTTATCTATGGCTAGACAGGAACATTGATATTAACATTGACTTGATCCACCGCATCACCGGGCTAAGAAAGCGTGATAAGGATCCTAAGCAATTCTTCCAGGGGAAGAGAAAAGCTAAAGAAGCTATTGAGAAGATGAAGAAAACCCACCCGGGTAGCGAAGGGAAAAAGAGGTTTCCCAACGAAAGATATAGAGGACAGAGCAACAAGATTTGTAATGCAGTTGCTCACAGGCAAGATACTCAAAACAGCTAGGCCTTCGAAGGTACCTGCGGGTGCAATACTCCTTGGTGCTGCAGCAGCTAAAGGAAACAACTTTAATTGGTGTTAGTTTCTGTTGAATGAGTTCCTTGAAGAACTCAACGACACACAGGTGAATGGCGGCCAGTTCCATTTTACCTGGCTCATCGTCCTAATTGCTTTTTGTGGATGGAAGGAGCCGTGAGATTATGTGGGTGTCATTATGGACACCAATGATCCTAGAGTGTTTAAGTTCCTCAACCTTTGGACAAACACAAATGCAGAGCGCCAACATGTGAGAGCAGAAGTCTTTTACCAGTACTATATTTAGCTATGCGATGCAATCACAAAGACACCTCGTATTACAAAGCAGGTCATGGGGAAGTATATCTGTGTCATTGACTTTGAGGCGGATATGAAATGTATCCTCATCTCGTCGAAAGCACAAATGAAGAAACCAAAGTGGTTCCTAGGGAACTACATCATGTATGAGCAAGACGTTGAGGACCTCATGAAAGATTGGCCACCAGAGTTCCACATAGAGGTTATGGAAGTGGAGACAAAATCAATAGAAGATGAGCCAATCCTGCTCTCATGCCCAATCATTGAAGAAACAGGGAAGAGAAAAGAAGCTGAGACTTCGGAGAAGACAAAGTCGAGGAAGAAGGTGAAGGCCACAAAGATTCAATTGGAGGCAGTCCTCAGTGATGATGACTACGAGATGATAGCCAAAATAGTCTCAGAGCAGATGAAGGAGCTTATGGCGGCTAAAGAAACGAAGGACATTGTCATCCAGGATGACTTGCACAAGACGCGGCTCGCAATGCAAGGCCTGATGAAGAAAATGGACGATGTCTAGAAAATCCTTATCTTGTCGCGGGAAGCAGGAGCTGAAGGGAGGTCGGTAGGGACCTCGCAGCAAGAACTGCCGCAGTTAGCAATAATGCTGCCATCGAAGACTAGAATTGTCTATGTGGACCCATTGGCTGTTGCATTTCCAATGGCAAAACAAGCTGTGTTGGACATAAAGGGAGTCGAGAGGGTAGAGCTCGACTTAGCCAAAATCCCATTACCAAGATTGCACTTCATCCACATGCAGATCGGTTAGGAGATGCATGAATGGATGGTTGAATCGATGAAGTCACAAGCAGAGCTCACTACATCAAATAGGCAAGTTCAGCTTCACGTAGAAATACATCTACGGAATGAACTGGACCATCGACAAAGTTTGGAGACTACCATATCCAATGTGGCGAAGGATATTGAAGGCATAGAAATACAATATGATCCTACAAACATAGTTCTGAGGATCGGAGATAAGGTGAGATACTTGCAGTCGGAGATGCAAGATAAAGAGATTTATTATGAGGCCGATATTTCCACATTGAAGGATAATCTGAATAAGCAGGTGCCATTAACTAAACAACAAGTCAGAGAGCAAGCAGTGAGCGCTGCCTCAAAAAGCATTACAAGTGAGATGGCTAATTGCCAATCTCTCCTGGATAAGGTTTCATAGGAAATCACGACCCTTGAAGAGGATCAAGGGTTGTTGCAGGTCAAAACCACGGTACAAGAAAAATAGACCGCACTACAAAAGTTGAACACAGAGGTTAAAGCTCTGCATCCCAGAGAGAGGCTGCCGAGATACAAGGAGATATCCAGATTAATAAATAAGTACAGGAATTACAACAAAAAGAGACTGAGATGGATAATCAATCAGAGTAGCTCTTGGAGAATGCCATGGCGGTATCACAGCAGATTGAAGACAAGTTAGTAGAACTGCACGATAACCAGGAGCAGGTACAAGACCAAATTGGACAAGAAATAACTCCAACACTGCTTGAGATAGTTAAACAGGTTGAGAAGGATACAAGAGAAGCATTGGTGCAGTTGTGTGGTACATATGACGAGTTCGCGGCCAAGTTCGTTCCACCGGTCGTGGTGCAAAGTGAGACAGCTGAAACAATCAGTGGCTCGGGGATGAGCCATATGTAAGTGTTAGGGGCATGTTGGGCCCAGGTTGAGATAAAGTTTTGGAAGCACCTTTTTGAGGCAAGAAGGGAAAGCTAAGTTGAGCACAGCTTAGAAATACAAATTTGGCTAAGTATTGAGGATGCTGCGAAGTTGCGCGCAGAATCCAACTTTTGAGGAGACTACGGAGTTGCGCGTAGCATCGAAGTTTTGGTCATCATGCAAAGACCAGTACCGCGTAGAAGTAGTGTTGCCTAGTTAGTAGGCCATGTGGAGCTAGCAAAGTAGATTGCTAGACAAGTATCAGGTGCAGGTACCGGTTCAACCGGTAGAAACCATTTTTGGGAAGATATTCCAGGATGGCCGAGTGGTCAACATAGGAAAATTAGGAAGGCAGCCACGCGTGGGTTGTTCAGAAAAGCAACGTTGGGTATGCTTAGAAGGTAAAACCATTAGAGAGAAATGGTTCAGCAAAAGCATCCTGTAAGCACGTGTGCGACAGGAAGGCTGATAGTGATAGAATGAGGACGTGGAGATCCGCCATGATCAAGCAGACACTATCAAGAGCCAGCAAGCCGGTTTGGAAAACTGGTGCAGTTTTGGAAACCCTTAGGGTTTTGGGTTTTAGGTCTTCGACATTGTACAGACATGACCTTCGGGCATGATCTATTTAAGAAGACACTTTTGTATGGGATGGGGTTGCTCTATTTTTGGATACTAGATGCTAGTTATTAGAGTAATCTTGAGATAACCTTTTTGGTATTGTAAAATATCTCTAAGCTGAGAATATTGTAAAGGCTCTGCAACTGTGTGCGCAGAGACCTAGCTGAGAGAAAGGAGAGTCTGCAGCTGAGTGCACAGACTAACAATGGTTTCCCCATCCCTTTTTGAAAGAAATATATTACCAACTGTTCTTGTGGACATAGCTTTCCATCTAGGGAAGTGAACCACGTTAAATCCTTTGTTATGCGATGTTGTTTATGAATGAATGACTGTTTGAATTTTCTATAGAATGAATGCTTGAATGTTTCCTTGCATGATGTAATAGGAGAACTTTGATATGCATTTACAAATAGGAGAAGTTTGGGAATGATATGCTAGGGTCCATGGAAGCATATGAATGGAAAACATTTCAATGCTATGTTAAGATTGTGAATCAATCATTTAAGTTTAAAACTTTCTTAAATAGAGTGAAGGAACGTAGCACAGTTAGTCGCATCTATCATTTCAGTCCACGTTGTAATAATCTAAGTCCCTGAATGAATGCTAGAAAGATAAGCAGTAAGTGCCTGAATGGATGGATGGGTGATATTCATCTCAATGCCTTAGCGTTTTCAAAATATTCCAAGTAGGGAATAAGTGTGGTTGATTCCCAGTTCCAGTAGAAGTCCCGCAGTAGTAAGAAGTCTCTTAGTGAGGCCCACAGTGTTTCTTTCACCGCGTAGTACTACTCGCAGCGTAGATCCTGCTGTGTACTGCATCACTTTGCCCCACAATGCACTCCTTTTGTCTTGCGCTGCACAACTTGTTTATATAAACAACTCATCATTTATTGTGGAAACCTTATTCTGCAGTACCCCATAAGATACACCTCGGGTGAGACCTCAACCTCCTCGCAGGTTGTTACCGAAAGGGCCAGTGTGAAGGGGTTTTGTTGGTCAAAAGAGAGAACCACAAAGAAATTGGGTCTAATTGGAAACCTCTGGGTCAGTTTTAGCCAATAGCACATGACAGGGAGTCATATGTGTGCAGGTTGAAGAAAGCCTTGTATGGCTTGAAGCAAGCTCCTAGGACTTGTTATGGTGGGATGGACAGTTTTCTATCCAGTTTGGGATTTACCAAGAGTAAAGTAGATTCCAACCTCTACTATAAGGTTGAGAAAGGAAATCCTGTGATACTATTCCTATATGTGGATGACCTGTTTGTAACAGGAGAGGATGGGTTGATTACCGACACTAAGAGGAAGCTTGCAGCCGAGTTCGAGATGACGGACTTGGGGATGATGCACTATTTTCTAGGCATGGAGGTGTGGAAAAGTGCAGATGCAATCTTCCTTGGACAAGGGAAGTATGCAGTAGAGATACTGAAGAGGTTCAGGATGATGGACTGCAAGGCCATGGCCACAACTATGGTGTCAAACCTAAAGCTTTTGTGTGATGCTTCATCTAAGCTGGTTGATGTCACTGTGTATCGTCAGATGATTGGGTCCTTGATGTACCTGATGAACACTAGACCGGATATTTTCTTTGTGGTGAACACATTGATCCAGTTCCTGATGGATCCCAGAGGTGTTCACCTGGTTGCTGTAAAGCATATTCTAAGGTACTTGAACGATATAATTGATTATGGGCTCAAGTATGATGCAAATCAAAAGTTTAACCTACAGGATTATGTTGATTCAGACTGGGGAGGCACTGCTGCAGATAGGAAGAGCACTTCTGGGTGCTGCTTCAGTATGGGATCATGTATGATCTCTTTGTTCAGTAGGAAGCAATCCTTCGTAGCACTGAGTACAGCCGAAGCAGAGTATGTTGCATCTTGTTGGGCTAGTTGTGAGGCAGTATGGATTAGGAAGCTACTATTTGAGTTATTTGATCTCCTGTTGGATGCTACTGGTATCTTTTGTGACAACCAGAGTTGTGTGAAGCTATCTGAGAACCTGGCGTTCCATGATAGGTCGAAACACATTGAGATCAAATATCACTATATCAGGGGTATGGTGCAGAGAGGAGCAGTGAAGCTCCTGTTTGCTACGATAGATGAGCAGGTTGCAGATGTGTTGACAAAACCACTAGCCAGAGTGAAGTTTGAGTACTTCAGAGAGAGGCTTGGTGTTCTTCAGATTGATGACACTTCAAGGAAGAAGTGATGGACACATTTGTAGGAGCCATTCCAAGCATGGTGAGAGAAGTATCCTTCCCATGGCTGTCGATGTAAGCGCTGTGTGATGAGCATCAGGACTATGCTCCAGTTACTGCTTTGTATATGTATCAGTTGGATGCTTGATATGATCAGGTGGATCATGTATATATATGTACATCAGTTCGATGATTTGAATCAACATGATGTAGTGACGATGATCAGGATGATCATGCAACAATGACATGCATCAAAACAATGATCAAGATGATCATGTGTATCAGGATTATACTTTGGATGATATGCATCAGGATGATGCTATTATGATGATCAGGATGATCATGTACATTAGGATGATGTATGGTGAGTATCAGGTTGATACTTTGTGGCCATGGACAGGTTGTGCAGATGACCATATAATCTTTCCCTGGGAGATTTGAAAATACTCTTGCGAGGTTTTTCCTATGGCATGTAATAGTTTCATGGGAGATATAGAAAATTCTCTTTTGAGGTTTTTCTATGGGAGGACATATAATATTTCCCTATGATATTTGATAGGTTGAGTAGTATGCTCGTAATCAGTCCTGAAATGCTCTTTCGAGGTTTTTTCCTATGGCATATAATGTTTCCCTGGGAGATCCGATAGGTTGAGCAATACGCTCGTAATCAGTCCTGGGATGCTCTTTTAAGGTTTTTCGATGACCACTTGTAACCTTGCCATGAAAGATCCAATAGGTTGAGCAGTACGCTTGTAATCAGTCCTGGGATGCTCTTTCGAGGTTTAGTGGTGACCACATGTAATATTTCCCTGGGAGATCCGATAGGTTGAGCAGTATGCTCGTACTTAGTACTGGGATGCTCTTTCAAGATTTTGTGGTGGGGTCACATGTAATATTGCTCTAGGAGATCTTGTTGGTCGTGCTTAGGCACATAAAGTATCCTGTGATACTCTTTCGAGGTTTTGTGACACATGTAATCAATCTCGAGGATTCCACAGAATGGATAGTGATGATGAAGACATACATATGGTGGGCCTACATCTAGCATGAAAAAGGGATGGATCTATAGAAATTCCTATGATGAGCAAAATTCAGAGATAGCCCAGAGATTGAGATGTCGAGTATAGTAGTAATGATGATGATTATGCTCTGTGATCCAGTGATGATGATCTAGCTCCAGAATTGAAAGACTTGCGCCAATATGTATTGATGACCTGCGTCTAGAATACCTTCCTAGTTAAGAGGGAGTGTTGATGTATTTGTAACTTCGGAAGGTATTCTTCTATGTATTACATTTGTACTTTATTGTATATCCATTAGATATGTTACATTCCTCTATTTGGAAGTGTCGTCATTTGTATTTGTAAGTGCCGTCATGTGCATCGACAAGTGTCGTCATTTGTATTGATGGGTTATTAGACCACCAATGTGGGGTCGGCCCTGGTTAGCGCATGTGGTTGGGTTATTAGGCTTAATTAGCAACTTGACCCCAGTTGATTATTGGTAGGTCAAGTCAATTTATAAATAGAGAGGTTGTGTCTCTCATTTATCTCATTCACTCACTTCTCAAGCTCGCATAGCTAAGAGAGAAAGTGGAGCACTTGTGGAGGAGGAGGCGCATCTGCTAGAGACATCTCTTTGGGTTTGATCCTTGTGATCTTGTACTTGGGTTTATTCTATTTCTGAGGAAGTTGCGGGGTTTTTCACCTTCTCGGTTTTCCCCTGTGAAACTCTATGTCTCTTGTGTGATTACTTTTTTGTTTATGATTGATATGCTGTAGAGATATGTGGTACATTTTATTCTCTTAGAGATCCTTATGATAATGGAATGAAATTATTGAAAAATTAACAAAAACAACCTTAGCAATTTGAAGAAATAAGTGAACAGGTTGTTGTTACACAAGAACCAACATCCCTGAAATTTTTTAGTGAAGTTGCGACTCACACAACAAATGTTGACATTGCGGAACAAGGGAAAGACGTTGTTACACAAGAACCACTGTCCTTAAAAATATTTGTTGATATGCAACTCAAACTGTTATTGTTGAGTTAGAATTGAAGGGACATGATGTTGCCACACCAGAACTAGCATTCCCAAAATTAGCTACTGAGATTGCAACACAAGCAGAGGTCACTACAACACCAATGGAAGATGAGGCTACTACACCATTAATCCACAATGGGAAAGCTGGAACATCCGGTGATGAGGTAAGAATGCTACTATCTCAAGGCATCATTAATTTATATTATGATGATGAAAAATATGTGGAGGATAGAAGAATTCAGCGACTGGAGAAAAATATTTTCTCATTAAATCTTGAGCTAGATAAATGGAAGAAATATATTGCTCAGTGTAGAGAAGGGATGGTCCCCCTCCATGAACATAGAATTACTGTCAGGGAATTGGGAGAGAAATGGGATGAGGAATTTTTCTTCCAGAAAATCTAGTGGGAAAACATTCAAAAAGAGTTGGCAGAGTTATCGAAATTCAAATCTATGCAATAAGAGAAGAACCAATTGTATATTCTTTCCCGAGAATTGCTAAGTTGCAGGGCTCCATCCCCTTCTTACCCTGTCTTTCTTTATGAACATGAAACTTTATTCAAGATGATGGCATTAAAGGAAGGAAGGCCATTTGATCTAGCAACAGTCTCTCAGTTTTTAGAAACCTTCCCTGAAAGCGATGACGAGGAGAAAAATTTGTTGTGTGAATTATATTTACATGATAAAGCCTGCTATACTAACTCTAATTCCAATATTGTGCCCCATTTGGGGGATGTTCAGTTGAGAACATTTACTTATTTTGTCATCAACCATGTGAAATGGCGAGATGCGTTCCAAACTATCACAAAGAATGAGGATAATGCCACTCTCTGGATTAGAAATTAACCACAGCTTCTAATAGGATTCAAAGCCAGGCATGCAAAGTCTGTCGAGTTTCCTAATATTGTTTAGCACTTGGAAAATCTGCAAGAAAGAATCATCACTACCTATGTCCAAACAATTTCTAGCAGTCAGCAGCTTTCCCTGGAGGGTAGTGAGTACAGAAGGTTATATTCTTCCCCATCTTTGAAGGAAGGGGACCCATATTGCTTTGAGAATTTTAAGCAGGATTTAACAAGGATGCAAGGGTACATGTAGTGCATGAAACAATGTGGAGCCTAGTGGCTCGAGCTAAGATTTAGATTCCCCCTCATATGGTTTCCTGTGACTCCTTATAGAAACAATTATGATTTGACTAGAAAGGAGGAAAAGCAGTGCTGGGAGAAGTGGGCTGCCCGTCATGGATTTGTGCATCATGGGGAACCAATGTAAATTGCCTACAATCTTACCAACCTTCATAGGTACAGTTTGGATTCAGATTTGGACTAATGGAAGTTGTTGCATGAGGACATGCAATTGGATAGTTGGGGGGAGATGTTCGGCCCTGGAATGCCCCTTTTTGACCACACCTATTTCATCATTTTGTCCTGTTATACCCTACTTTCATAAACCATATATATGCCTTTTTCCAGATAAATGAGCAATCCTGACAAGGTATAATTCATTATTGCTTCATTTATTTAATGCCTAAGATTGTTATGGTTATGAATTCTAGCCTTTGATTTATAATAACTTGTATTGATTTCGTTAATTCAAGATCAAAGCACAGGTGTATCAGGCGCAATGCCTTGGGAAAGAACCACACGTGGTGCCAGTTGTTATTCCTCAAGATCCAATTCCACATATTAAAAGGGACAACGCATCTTTCCACGTGAAGCTATAATAGGACTTAGCTGAAATAGATCATTGTTGCAATAGACAAGATTCCTCCCAATTGGTTAATCCATTGAATCCATTGACTGCCAGAGTAACAATATCCTTCATGTCTAACGGCCTCATTTAATACGGCTGTAACAGTTTTAGTTCTAACTCTGCAAAATGAAGATCACGGATCTTCATTGCTGCGTGAATTTAGTGAATCGTAAACTGTACTTGGCATGTATAAATATGGGAAGGTTTTCCATTTCTGGGAGTTGGTTAATTATCATTTTGTACGGGCTGTAACATAGAGCTGATACTGTGGATTACCATCTTTAATGAAGAGCAGAGTTATTCCTATTTCTGTGTCTTAATTTGTGGTAGTTCACGGCGTCTCTGTTAGAAGGCTAGAGCCCGCCTTTTCACAAAGATTGCCGAGTTAAGTAGGTAGTTATATTTATTTCTTGTTGCGTGTTGTGGAATCACATTAGGCATATTACTGATAGCTACAACAGAGATTTTACAATTTCATTCTTTCTTGATAGTTCATTATTTGCATCATGAATAGCTGCAACTGTGTGGTGTGACAATCGACTATGTAGGTTAGTTTAATTGATGCATGGTGTGTTAGAATTAGCTATTACAGCCAAGCTCAACTTCAATCCTTTTCAGTCATTTATGATTTCTAGGATTTCAAATATTTATTGAATTCATTAGATTAGGCAGATTGTGATTGACTTACAGTAGTTACTGGATGAATCATTTTGGTAAAGATTGAATATTGTAGTTTGATAATTATAGGATTTAACTTCTTGCAAAAGTAATCTAGTTCATTTCTATTCTTAGATCAGTAACTGCTAGGTTGATTTATGTAGGAAGGTAGTTGTACTTTGAATTCCTAGATGTGTGAGTTATATTAGTTTTCTTTTTGGAATGAGTTTGACTGAGCAGATAGGTAGGATTATTATCTCCATTTAGTTAATCAACTACTTGAAATTTTTATGCATAGATTGTGCTTATTTCCATTGAGATAAAAGACTTCCCTGGGTTGACAATTTGTATTGAGCATCCTGTGTGTTAGTTGTAATTATTTAGCATATAGGGTGACCAAAAATTTTGTGTAGTGTGTTTAGGGAGGTTCTCCTTCTTCTTGTGGGATGTAGAAGGTTGATCAGTTTGAATACCTGGGTTGTCTTTCAAACAAAACATATCCTTTTCCACCAGAATTGCTTCGGAAAAAGTCTCTTGCAAGTTCTTCTTATGTTCTCTCTTAACCCACATAGAAATCAGAATGGGTATACCCTTGATATAATATGCAACCAATAATTCTTCTGCCGGAAGAACATTGGTAGGGATTCTATTTTTCAAATAAGAGAATATCTAATCAAAATCCTTGACCCTTTCTTTTCCTTTTATTTTCAATGAGGACAGATCCTTGACCAAATCCTCGGGAGTTTTATCATTACTGAATTTTTGGAGAAATAGGGTTTAGAAATCATCCCAGGAGGTGATGGATATGGCTTCTAAGGAAAAATACCATGTGGAGGATTTCCCTTCAAAAGTGTAAAGGAATAACCTACATACTACATCTTCATGAGTTATACTTCTTAACCTAATGGCTTGCATGAAGGTTTTGATGTGATCTTCTGCAGGCGACTTATCATCAAGATTGAATTTGGGGATCCATTTCTCATATTTTTGGGTAGTCTACTATAATATCCCTTGTTAGGAATTTTATTAAAATGACAATTTTTCACTTTTTTCCCTAGTTTGACCTTTGACTAGTTTTGAGCTCTAGGTGTCCAAATTGCTCTAATTGCTCCCAAATATTCTAAGAAGGTATATGGATGATTTTAGAACATAAATATGTATTTAAAGGATGCTTTTGGACCTTTAAAATACTTCTACAAATCCTCTTTCAATTCTGGCCAATGTAGGGAACTTTACTAGTAATTTCCCTTTGACTAGTATTGGTCTCTAGGTCCCGAATTGACTCCAAATGCCTTCAAATCTTCAAGGAAGGTGTATGAATGATATTAGGAATTTAATATTATTTTCAGGGATGATATATGGCCACAAAAATACCTATGCAAACTCTCTTAATATTCTGGACCAAGTATGAAATTTTACTAGTAATTTGGAGTTCAAATCCCATTAGGGTAAGTATTAAAAATGGCTTCCCAAATGCCTCCAAAGCCACTCAAATTTCTGAAAAGAGGTAGGGAATGTATTAAGTATATTATTAAGGTATTATGTGCACCATTAATTGATTATTATATATTTTACAACCCTCTCCCATTCAATTGCAAAAATCACCAATTCGACCCTTGGGGATATGGCAATATTTCTCCTCCCAATGCAATTAAACTGAGTAAAAACAGTTCCAGTGCTCACGTAAAGTACATGAAACTTGTAAAATAAATCCATGGAATTCCATTGATCACAAATGAATCAGAGAATCATCCATTCATTCGAAATCATCATCAATACATTGGTTCACAACAAGGTAGTGGGGAAATGGCATTATTCTTCCATTAAAAATGAGATTTATACATTTCTACTCGGAATTTCGACCTGAAACTTTCTGGATATGAATAAAATATTATTTAATTCATATATAAAAATAAATGGGGCATTAGAATCTCCCCCAAAGAGTACAATAGCTCACCAAAAATGCCCTCCCTCAAGGATCAAGAGTATGCCATCAAACCTGGAAATGGTTGAAGGAGTGAAATGTAATAGAAGAAACCATGAGCTGCCCTATAGCTTACACCTGAAAATAAAGACTCCATTAAATCTCCAAATGAAAGTTCTGAATGTCCTTTCCAATTTCCAACTTGGATGGGAATCTTTCACTCTCGAAATTGGCTAAGGCAAGCAACTAGTCATCCACTAGCTCTCCCTCTTCACAAATGCAATTGAAAATTCTACAAATGATAAAAAGATGGTTTCATTATTTTTTATTGACATTTATAAATTTCTAATGTCCTCCATGGGTCTAATTCCTTCCAAGATATTCATGCCAACTCAAGTTGGGAAGAGATTCCAAAGAACACCACTTGTACAACAATTCCTAGTCTCCCACTTCCACCAAATCACATGTGGAAGCATATTATCTGCCCTAACACCCTTGAGTGCCCTGTTGGAGTCTATTTTTATCCCTGACATTTCATATATGTCATATGTCAGCCTTCAGGTCTGATTTGTGTCATAGGTGTCATAGCATCTTCATCATTGTTGTCATAGAGCTAGGGAATCTAGCCCAAGTGTCTCACTAGCTCCAAATTGCCTCTTCCTCTTCCATGGGAGTTAATCTTCCACTATATTTCGACCTTGGATGAGTCATGCCATGAATAATACCTTTTGGACTCCCCCAAGTATGTTACCATTCACCTTGAATTCGAATTGGTGAGAGAATGATGCCAAGTGTAGTGGGGAAATCTAGCCATATGTGGGTCCCACTTCCTCCATGTGTCTTCATGATCAAATGCCACTTTGATTTTCACTTGTATATGTTTATTTATCTCCTTTATTAAATATTTATTCCACTCTAATGTTCAAACATCATTTATTATCTCCATTATTCCAAATCCCAAAGCTTCCACCCCAAACCTAGGAAACTAGTAATCTTCCTCCTTGGCAATTATTTGACCTTTAACATCAATTTTACAAACTCTAATGAATATGGCCAATGTGATTAGGCCATTGTGACCCAATTCCAAATTTGGGACATGAAAAATCCTCCCTTCCCAATATTGCTTGTCCTCAAGCAATTTCAAACATGGGTGTCGAAGAACCTGCTTCCTGTATAATTCTTTTAAGTTGCCATTGAATTGCCCAACCTTGAGTCTTTGAGTTTCCATGAAGATTTTAGATAGGAACCACCATGCTTCTTGCTGCACTACTCTTATAAAAATAACTTTATTAATTGGGAAATCCATCTTCCATACTGCTTGTTTCCCCAAAAAATTTGAAACCAATGAGATAAAAATTATTCCAAGGTCCCATTGTTTGTATTGCACCCCAACAATTAAGAGTGCTCTCCAACCCACACCATTAGATAAGAGGATTCTTGGATCCCATTTTCTCGTATGAATTCTTCCAAACATCATGAATGCAAAATATATATCATGAAAGTACAAAACAACATAAGGAAAATGTACATCGAGAAGATGATTCATCAAAGAATCATGAAAGTGCTTGTACCTCCAAATAAGTAGACCATCATTTTTCAAGTGCATACAAGCATCGAGTGAATAATCAAATCTGATCCAATGACATAGGTGAGTATCCCATGTCCTATAATGCTTCTCCAAAAATATGTAAGATGCATCAAAACAATCAGCCCTGTAATCTTTCATCCACATAGTTAATGAAGTTCCTCCAACATAAATTGAACTAAGCAAGGAGCAAGGAAGATCATGAGTCTTCAAGTGACTCAAGTGAACATCATAAGTGTGTCCATGAAGATATGTATCATCACAAGGAAAAAAAATATTCTGCTGCAAATGTAAATAATGAGGTGCTCTATTCATGTCATCCTCAGAAGGAGAGGTAGGAGTTACATACCCCTCATGTGGCACTATTAGAAAAAAATATTTCACCCAATTTTCATCCCCAATTGATGTGGCTGAAAAAGAAGGGTGGGCCGAGGAATTATGAACCAACTTTAATTCTTTACAACTCTTACCCATTGAAATATTTAATTCATCTTTTCCATAATTGGCTGGTCCAACTATTGTGAGATCATGTACCTTTTCCAAGGCTTTGCAACTCTCTCCATGAGGAAAAATCATAATCCCTTTGAACAAGGACAAGTGATTGTCCTTCTTCTTGTTTTAGTGTAGCATCTTCAAGAACCTGCATATAAACATGTACCTCATGTTCCACAATTACATTAGGTTCCTCTTTTGTGACATAAATTATTTCATCCTTTTCCATGGAAAGAGAACCATTGCTCATTATTTTTTTTGAGTTTCTTCCAAGTTCACTAAGGAACAATTTGAAGTCTTGAAAGTATTTCCTCCACTTGTCTTCAAATGATGGTTTAAGTAATTTTCTAAACTCCCCATTCTCCTCTAAGGTTCCTTTCTCATCCTTACTCATGGTAACCAATGAATGCACTTCTTCTCCTACTTCTTCCCTTTCACCAAAGTACATCCAGTTTCAGTTTCTAAGGGATGTGGCTTATGTATTTGACTCCTGGTATTCATTAGTGTTCTTCCACATTAGGTTCCAAGACCATGATCTGATACCACTATAATATCCCTTGTTAGGAATTTTATTAAAATGACAATTTTTCACTTTTTTCCCTAGTTTGACCTTTGACTAGTCTTGAGCTCTAGGTCCCCAAATTGCTCCAATTGCTCCCAAATATTCTGAGAAGGTATATGGATGATTTAAGAACATAAATATGTATTTCAAGGATGCTTTTGTACCTTTAAAATACTTCTACAAATCCTCTTTCAATTCTGGCCAATGTAGGGAACTTTACTAGTAATTTCCCTTTGACTAGTATTGGTCTCTAGGTCTCGAATTGACTCCAAATGCCTTCAAATATTCAAGGAAGGTGTATAAATGATATTAGGAATTGAATATGATGTTCAGGGATGATATATAGCCACCAAAATACCTCTTGAAACACTCTTAAGATTCTGGATCAAGTATGCAATTTTACTAGTAATTTGGGGTTCAAATCCCCCTGGGGTAAGTACTGAAAATGGCTTCCCAAATGCCTCAAAATCCACTCCAATTTATGAAAATAGGTAGTGAATGTATTAAGTATATTATTAAGGTCTCATGTGCACCATTAATTGATTATTATATATGTCCCAACCCTCTCCCATTCAACTGCAAAAATCACCAATTCGACCCTTGGGGAAATGGCACTATTTCTTCTCCCAATGCAATTAAACTGAGTAAAAAGACTTCAAATGCTCCCTTATAGTACATGAAACTTGTAAAATACATCCATGGCAGTCCATTAATTACAAATGCATCAGATAATCATCCATTCATTCGAAATCATCATTAATAAATTGGTTCACAACAAGGTAGTGGGGAAATGGCATTGTTCTTCCATTAAAAATGTGATTTATACATTTCTACTTTGAATTTCAACCTGAAACTTTCTAGAGATGAAGAAAAGAGTATTTGCTTCATATTAAAAAATAAATGGGGCATTATAAGCTCCCCCAAAGAGTACAATAGCTCACCAAAAACACCCTCCCTCAAGGATCAAGAATATGCCATCAAAACTGGAAATGGTTGAAGGAGTGAGTTGCAATAGAAGAAACCATGAGCTTCCCTGTAGCTTACAACTGAAAATAAAGGCTCCATTAAAGCTCCAAATGAAAGGTCTGAATGGCCTTTCCAATTGCCATCTTGGATGGGAATCTTTCACCCTTGAAATTGGCTAAGGCAAGCAACTAGTCATCCACTAGCTCTCCCTCTTCACAAATGCAATTGTAAATCCTACAAATGATAAAAAGCTGGTTTAATTATTTTTTATTAACATTTATAAAGTTTTAATGTACACCATGGGTCGAATTCCTTCCAAGAGACTCATGCCAACTCAAGTTAGGAAGAGATTCCAAAGAACGCCACTTGTACAACAATTCCTAGTCTCCCACTTCCACCAAATCACATGTGGAAGCATATTAGCTGCCCTAACACCCTTGAGCGCCCTCTTGGAGTCTATTTTTAGCCCTAACATGTCATATATGTCATATGTCAGCCTTAAGGTCTGATTTGTGTCATAGGTGTCATAGCATCTTCATCATTGTTGTCATAGAGCTAGGGAATCTAGCCCAAGTGTCTCACTAGCTCCAAATTGCCTCTTCCTCTTCCATGGGAGTTACTCTTCCTCTATATTTCGACCTTGGATGATTCACACTATGAATAATACCTTTTTGACTCCCCCAAGTATGTTACCATTGACCTTGAATTCGAATTGGTGAGAGAATGATGCCAAGTGTAGTGGGGAAATCTAGCCATATGTGAGTTCCACTTCCTCCATGTGTCTTCATGATCAAATGTTACTTTGATTTTCACTTGTATATATTTATTTAGCTCCTTTATTAAATATTTATGCCACTCTAATGTTCAAACATCATTTATTATCCCCATTATTCCAAATCCCAAAGCTTCCACCCCAAACCTAGGAAACTAGTAATCTTCCTCCTTGGCAATTATTTGACCTTTAACATCAATTTTACAAACTCTAATGAATATGGCCAATGTGATTAGGCCATTGTGACCCAATTCCAAATTTGGGACATGAAAGCTACGTTGGTCTCCAGCAATGAATATTACAATATCTTTATCTAACCAAGGTCTATTGGGTTGATCTGGCATTGGTTTGTCTTCTGAAGTGGAGGAGCTTGAGGATGATTCACTGTCAAAATATTCATCAGATGGTGATGAAGATGAGGAAGGAGGTGTTGGTCGTGGTTCACCAAATGCCCCTTTAGGATGTGGATTATCCTGAACTTGATCTGTTTCCTCAAATAATGAATTTTTTTGAATTTCAGGAAATAATTCTTGTTGTGTTGTGTTTTGCGAATTGTTGGTCAGATGGTGTTGGGACAACAAGCGTCTCAAATTCTGGTGTGTTTCAATCCTCTTTTCTACTTTGGAAATAATATCTTGATTACTCTTCCTTAGTTTCTCAAGAATCAAAGGCCCTCTGGTTGGTGATACAAAGATAATTTCAGAAATTCTATTTTCTTTTTCTGTTACAAGAGTAGCACGGATTGTAGTTTGATTTTCCATTGGTTGAACTGTTAATGTGGATGCTTGAGTGTGATTTTGGGTAACAACCATTGTCCTTGTAGGAGGACGTTTGATAGTGTTTTGTTTTGGCATGACTGGTCATGTCCCTCCTTCTAGAGCCATTTGTTGAAGCCACGAATGTAATTCTAGAAGTTTCCAAGGCAACTACAAGAAAGAGAAAGCCCAATCTGAAAGGCTTCAAAAAACCCTACACAAGGATGGTTTTATCCCCAAATTGTTTGGTGTGACTAACTCCTACGGATAGCAGGCCTTAGATGGAAATCTATGGGTGGATCCAAATAGATCTATTTTCCTGTTGGGAAGATATAAAAAAAGTGAAAATGATGTTAATCTTAAAACTAATTTACTTAAGTTATGCTAAACAGAGGAAATGTGATTGGAAATAACAGAACAATCAGATCTAAGGTATTTGATAAATTTTATACCAATTGATAAATATATGAATTATATCTAACGTTACCATCTTCAAATAAAATAAGATAATGAAAACTGAGTTATTTTATTTAAATAATTAAACTATGAGACTGTTCTATCAATGATATTCCAATTAACAAATTAGCATAAAAAAATAAAGATGACTATTTAACAGTTGCAAAAATAAATGATATGAATTAAATAAAGAAATTTATTTAATACATAACTTATGCATGGACCAGGTGATGAGAAATCAAACACACAGATCAATGTATTTAATGAGCATACAACATGAAACAAAGTTATCCAATTATTTTGAATGGGAAACCAGAACTCATCAAAGAAATTTGAGAAATATGACAAAAGAAAGGTCAAGAGAAACTGACTGAATTTTCATTAAGATTGCAAAAACTTACAACTCCTCAAAACACAGAGCATTTCGAGTTCT
This sequence comes from Larix kaempferi, assembly GCA_027924585.1. Taxonomy (NCBI): domain Eukaryota; kingdom Viridiplantae; phylum Streptophyta; class Pinopsida; order Pinales; family Pinaceae; genus Larix; species Larix kaempferi. The sequence continues at coordinate 6,652,760 of BSBM01001102.1, forward strand.
CCCATTAGGTTGTCTCCCCCCCCCCCCCGCATATGAGATCTAAGTCCCTTTAAATAATAATTACATAAAATCACAAAGGCGCAAATCTCCCATAAAAGTAGGGATTACAAAATATTGTTTTAAGATTTTCCAAGGGCAAATTTACACTTGGAAAATACACCCAAGAAATCTTCAACATATTGATTTTGGGCATGCTCAAATTATAACTGTGCTTTGCAGGTAAAAGAATCGATCTCCCTCTTCTTCACCTTTTCCCATTCACGTAAGAAAAGATTAACCTTCATATCTGAAGCTATAGGTGATTCAATCAATTCTTTAATCTCTGTTATGTGGATCTGATCCAACTGCTCAATATGCTCCTTGGACTTCAAATACTTCTCTTTAATATGTTCAATCATAATCTTGGGTGGAAGAGAATTCTCAATCAGATTCATGATGGGGAATTCCAACAAACTTAATAGGATGTCATATGCAAACCATCTTTTAATAGAGACCTTCTATCCTTCTTGAGTTTTGGACTCCACCATATCACATCCATTTTCCCAGGATTCCAAACTTTGATCCTCCTGAGCTTGATATTATTCAAGATAGGTATATCTTTAGGTTTGTCCTTTATATATTTCTGCCATTCGATCACATCCTCAGGATATTTGCACTAGTACAAAATGAGAGATAAGTGACTAGGTCACTAAAAACGTTAGCCACCATAGTTGTTTCAAGGGATAAACGACTAAAATTGAATAATTTTAAGTGAGACAACTAAAAATGACTAATTTAGCCACGGGATAAAATATATGAATAGATAACACATGACTAAAATAAAAATGACTTATGTAAACTACTAATTTAGTCACAAAATATATAAATATGACTAACTAACAATAGCTATGAATAGGAATTAGTCATTTATGTTAGTCATTTTTAGTTGTGTCACCATGGCAATGGAAAATCACAATTTTGACAATGAATTTGTACAATTTACTAATTTTTAACATCGCAGATGGATTCAGAGACCCCCTTTAAATCCATATGCAGTCTTAAAAATTAGTAAATTGTAACATTGTAGATGGATTTAGAGACTCGAGTGACGTTAATTGTGTCACTCAACCATGGAAAATTTCAATTTGATGTATTGTTATGATTTAATCAATTTTAACACTGCATTAGATGGATTCAGAGACCCCTAGAACTTTGAATTCATTTGTAGCGTGGATCTTCGAGTCTATCTCCAGCGTTAAAATTTTGAAAATTGTAACACTCTAGATGGACTCTAAGATTGCAAGTATGAGGCAAAGCTGAGTTAGGACCAGAGATCCTGGTCCCAGGGAGAAGGATAGTAGGATATGTTTACATAGACATAATTTCCACTAATAACCTTATATGCAATCCACTAAATAGAATGGTAAGACTCCTCTGATTACTCAATGGGTTATATATCAATACATATACTATTTTTATATAAATTAATAGTTTTATATTATATTATAGCTATTTCATATATATTTTTTTTCTGTAAGTTGCAGAGGAAAATTTAATAAACATAGCCAAAAAAGATGGCGAAGTTACATATGTAGCCGAAGAGTCAAACGTTGACTGGGGAGGCCTTAGGTGAAGAAGCCACCATCCCAGTCGCTCAAAAATATTGAAATGATTGTCATTATACAAACGTAAGACCTCTTGGGTGAGGCATGCCTAGAAAAAAAGTCGGGTCTTTTTCTAAAAAAATGTGTCATAATATTGGGGAGTTATAGATAGTAGACTGTAAAAGATGTAGAAACAAAAAAGATGAACATTACAAAAATAACTCGGAGCTGGAGCGGCCCATATAGGGGTGTGCTTATGCAAACGGGGATTTTGGTTCCTCCTCAAGGATGGGACAACCTACATAGTAATATTCAATCGTCCCCGGAGAGGGGAGAACAAGGGAAGAGTGTCCAGGAGTGTCGTGTCCATCCTGCAATTTATGGTTGGCCAGCATTGTATATGGCTGAGCCACGTCCATTCTCACCATAGCATTCACCATGGCTAGGCCATCTCCATGAGCCGTAGCTTCGCTTGCCTATGCTTCTTTTCTCCGGGAACTATTAAGGGTTTCCAACTCATGGCTGTGCACAAGGGAGAAGATGTCCCAAGCCATGTTACCATCCATTTTGCTCAAGCATTCAGTGGTGTCTGTCAAACTGTTTTTTTATGTTCCGAAGGGTATTGGTCTTGGTTTTCCAGTTACCCTCCATTTCATCTACTAAAGTGGTTGATAGTTCCTCCATTTCTTCTTGAGGCCAGGAGAGCCGCGAACCTACGAGCTTCCCATCCGTCAATGAGATTGCAGGTTCTATCCGAAATACTCTCTACATAACCATCCATTACCGTCCAATCTGTGGCATGTTTGGGACACCTTCCTGAACTTGAATATTTTCTGCTGCTACTACGATGGGGGTGCCTCTAGTTCTCGTCATGTTGTCAATTTTCTAGAGAGCTTCTAGGAACATGAGCGTAGGAACGACCACGGGGAATAACAAAGAATAAATAAGGGCAACAAAACACTTAGGAATGTCCACGTTTGGATTTAAGGAACCAAGCCAACACACATCCATCCCACAAGGGTAATAAATGTAGCAGGATGTCATCGTTGGAAAAGGTGTAGTAGTTAATGTTGTAGGTGCCTTCCAGCACCTTCGTCCATCATCACGATGTCGTTGGCATGGAGCTGAGTGAAGGCCAAGTCTTGGAGCGCATCCTCCGATCTTAAATGCTCATCGTCATCATGGGGAGTGTGCTGGTAGGTGGAGGGCCTCCAGGTCGAGACAGTACCCTCTGTCAGATGGAACGAGCTGGTGTTGGTTTCATGTGAAGGTTGGCCCATGTGAGCATGGCTAACACCCAGATCCAGGGCTATTTCATATATAAGTTATTACGTATACTAATTTATATATAAATTAATAGTTTTATATTATAATAAATCATATAAAAAAAACACAAAATAAAATAAAATTATATATATTAAAAAAACAAGGGAAGGGAAACCAAACTGTTGAGATGGTGTGGGAATTCAAGTGATAAATGTCGTTCCGTGCAAGGAAAAAATATGTGTTTATATGGTATGGGCATTCAAGTGATAAATGGCATGCCTTATGAGTAAAAAATGTGATTTGCACTACCGCTCATTGGCTGAGAATGATTTCCGGTGCTAGATGCAATCAATCCAGAACCAATTGACAAAATTCACTGGGACCGGTTATTGAGCGACTATCCCTTGTATGAAATTTAATGGAGTTTGATCCTTTTGGGCCTTTAACAGCACCTATCACAGTTGATTCAGCACCAGTTGTTGAGCGACTATCCCCTATATGAAATTTAATGGAGTGTGATCCTTTCGGGTCTTTAACAACACCTATCACAGTTGATTTAGTGCCCTCACTTCTCAACATCATCAGCCACTATGCGAGAGGGAGCACAGGAATCTATTTACCTGGAATCCGCAGCCAAGTAACTAGCGAAAAACCATGTCTGTCAAACTCACTTTTAACAATAAAAAACCATGTCTGTCAAAACTCACTTTTAAAAAAGAAGTTGCAATGGAATCCAAACTCAAAACCTAATTGAAATAAGTGCAATGTGGACTGTGAATTGTATACTCCATGGGTTGTGGTTAGGCAATGACCTGTCCCACATTGAGGGTTCTTTAATTGGAATTAAATGGGTGGTCTTCTTTTGTTGATGTATATGTAACTTCAGAATCTATTTCATATATGTATATTGTACTCCTATAGAGATGGTATTATTCCTCTATACCGAAGTGTTTGTATTCCTATAGAGATGTTATTATTCCTCTATATGGAAGTGTCGTCATTTATATTGTAAGTTTCGTAACTTATACTTGATGGGTTATTAGACCACCTTGTTGGAGTCGGCCCTGTATAAGTCATGTGGGTCAAAGGGTTATTAGACCACCCTATTGGGGGTCAGCTATGTGGGTCAAAGGGTTATTAGACCACCCTATTGGATGTCGGCCCAATCAGCATTGTGTTATGTGGTTAAGTTGAGGCCGACCTAGTAAAGGTTATTAGGAAAGTCAAGTCAAGTATAAATAGAGTGCGGGAGGCACTCTATTTCATCATTCTATTCTCACACACACTCTTTGGAGAGTGGCGCACTTGTGGAGGAGGAGAAGCTACTTCTAGGAGATGTCTATCTCTTATGCTTGGGTTGTATCGTTGCTCTATCTATCTCTGAGGAAGTTATTGGGGTTTTTCACCTTTATGGTTTTCCCCAAGTAAACTTTGTGTCTCTTGTGTGCTTGCATTATTATGTCCATGATTGATATGCTGTAGATATGTTGTACAGGTTGTTCTCTCAGTTAAGATCCTAGATCAGATTGAAGTAAATCCATAAGTGATACATATATTGGAAACAACAGAACATGCGTAAAGTAATATAGATTCTATGAGTGAGCTTATTGAATTCCTTGTATCATTGCTTTCATAGTTATGAGTAATAAGCCATATTAATTGATTACTGTTCTATCATACTTACAATACACTAGTTCTATAAGCACTATGATCTATGATTGGTTTAAGAAGTACAAGTAATGATGTAACTCATATAGGTATAGCTCATACGTATTAGTAGATACGTAAACATAATGAAATAAAACACACTGAATCTCATTACTCTTATAAAGGCTTGTAGCTAACATAAGCACCAGTATTACAGCTTACATCATGGTATAGATATTATGGAAATAAAATACCCATCCAAGTAGGCACGTATTACTCTGCTTTTTTTGCCTAATGAATCACTAGTAATATGTACAGATTGTGAAGAGTGTATAAGCTGGTAATATATTAGGTAAATAAGGGTAGTAGGTGTATGATATATGGCCTAATTTGACCGGTTCGAGTAGTAGGTTCCAGTGTGACCAAGGGAACATAGGAAAACGTATTGGCTCATAACCTCAAACAGAAAACATAAGGTAAACAACACATTCCAACATAATATCACAGGTAACAACGAGGTTAGTAACCATACTCATCTTATTAGGTATATAAGGGAGATCATACTAGTCATATAGCTTGTACACATAACTACTGCTCGTATTGGGTGTTAGTTAATATTAGTAGAGTTTTAATTAATCATAATAGATAGGGAATCATTGGTAGTGATTAGAGCATAATAAATACAAGGTTAAGTGGTTGTTCATATTAAATCAACTAAATGTAACTATTCTAAGCTAATGATCCACTTATTATGGAAACATCAATATCAGTTGTGTGTATAAGCAAGCTATGGGAATAATAGACTATAGTGAAACATGTACTTACTTTTACGTATACCTTATGCTTGTTATGCTGAGATTAGCTTAGTATGAGTAAATCGCTCCAAGTATTGGTTTTAACATATAGGATTGGTCTTAGTTATATAGGGTAAAAAAGTGATATTAGTATATACATAATATCTAGATAAGCTCTTATCAGCCTTATGTGTGTTCATTACCAACCTATTATTCCTAATATATTTAAGAGTTACAAGTATGTTTCAAGCATGCTTTGTTAACCCTTATATAGAGATAAGTTGGAGTATGAGGTAACCTGTTAAAGCTCTTAGTATAAGCTAAACTATGGCGATCTATTCGTAATAAAATACGATTCATAACTAAAAGTTGTAAGTGTAATATCGATGTAAGATATACCACCTTTTTATATAGGGTCATATAAAATATCTATTATAGTGGTTATGTTCAAGCTTACCTATGTGTGTTAATTAGATAGATATTGTACCCTTTCAACATATAACAGCAAGAGTGATATTAGAGTTATACATATTCTTTAATAGTGAGTATATTCCTAATATATATATATATATATTACGGCTTACACAAGCACTACCATATTGAATACTAGTAAAATAAGTAGTTACAAGTTAGCTATGCTTGATTCGTATTAGTACTAGTTCAATGCTTTCACTTGGAATTATGTTTAATATGAACCATATAGCTCTTCTTATATAAATAAGCTAGACCTATCATGGAGCTCACTAAGTTAACCTGGTAAAGCTTGTTTTAAATCACTATACTATGGGATAAGCACTAGTCACAACACTAGACGATCTCATTTATTGCACTTGTTATACTAGTTGAATACGTAATCATAGTAATTAATAACACCAATCTTATGTATTACAGATGTAAGAATTTTGTAACACGTATACAAGGCTCGTACGTATTATGGTGATATATTATAATTACAAAGGTTATCAAGCTTATTAAACTCGTTAGTAGGAACACATTGCTCTTAGTTCTATGGGGTTTTTATACTATATCCCTATACCTTGTATTCAGCATATTCTAAATATTAATAGTTACTCATGTTTAATTACGGTGCTTCTTTTCCTGTTAGAAATAATGATCCTACTTATGATGCTTGGACCGGTTATGCATGTTCTAATGCTCATGGGAATGAGAAAGCCGGTTCAACTTCCGCTAATGCTTATGCTGGAACGACTTATGGTTATGCTGCTTTGAATGCTCCTGGTTTCGCTGCTCCAACTGCTGATTGTGTGCTACTGGGAATAATGCTTGGGATGGAAATACTGGTTCAACTGGTTATGCTAATTTGGTTGCTCATGGTAATGATGCTTATTGGTCGGGTTCAACTAGTGCTGATGGGGTTGCTGCTTGTTTTGCTTGTAATACTTTGGTTGGGCGTGATGCTGCTGCTCGTAAGAATAATGATGCCGAAAATGAAACTGGTTAGACTGGTGATGCTGGGAATTCTATTTGGAATGCTTCAGTTGGAAATCCTCGTTCAACAACCGGCTCGGCTGGAAAGACTGATTAAACTGATTATGCTTTTCTTTCAACTGAGACTGGTACTGCTTTAGGAACACCTACAAAGACTGATTCATCAACTGGTTCAACTGGTATAGCTAGGACTTCTAAATAGGATGGAAAGACAGGATCTACTCTTTTGGTACTGCTTTAGGAACTCCTACAGTAAAATATTGCAATACCCCAATTTTGACCCTTAGGAAATATTGGCTCTAATGTAAATATTGTAAACACACGATGTATGTTTCCCTAGCGTGGAGCTCAAGGCCAAGGCCCCGCTAGTTTATGCTCGGATTTTATTTAAATTAGACACGCTTGATATTTTGTTACCCACGTGCTATTAAGCCATGGGATATTGTAAATTGATGTAAATATTTAACATTGAAATAAAATACCCAAAAACTGGCTATGGAGGCAACGAATGAGAAGGGGCCACATGTATCCACTAGGGAGTGGGGAGGGGGCTATGGGATTAAACCCTAGGCTGCCATTTGTCATTATGAGAACCATTGAATTCCCTACGTGACATTAATGCCTGCTGTAAGAAGGTGGTTGAGATTTCAGTCCATGGCTTCAATGGAGCATGGGCAGCCCTGAAATTCGTATGGGTGGGCATGGGCTCTGATTGCTTGGGCAAGAAGTCACTCAACCTCATGGGAGGTTGCTTCATTCTCATCCCATTCCATTGTGAAACTACCTAGCATCATTCCCATCCAAAAACGAGAGCCAACAGTGAGGAAACCAGAAAAACGCAACCTTGAGAGAACCCAGATTTTGAAGGACCAAAAACGTCCAGATTTGGCATGGGATAGGGAAATCCAATGGGGGATCCATTAGCATGAACCTTGGGTCGAATTTGGGAGCATTAGCTACCCCGAAATCAATGGGAAAACCCCGTTTTTGTAGCTCAGAAAACGAGTGACGGATTTGAGTATTTGGTGAGCAGAATGGTGAGAAATCAAGTTGGAATTGACTATGCAGAGGTTGGGTGTGCTTGATAAACCCAGTGAAGGCTAGGATCTCAAGGATCAGCAGCTGGACCTTTCTATGCCCATCCTGAAGAGCACTGGAGGGAAGAGTTGCTTGAGGGATTGTGTAACAGAGAATGGGATCTTCCTTGTGTTGGATGTGGTAGGTAATGTGGGTGCCTAACTGTTGAGCTCACTTGAGATGCCTGTAGCTCTGTGGTTGAGCTCACTGGCTTAGCATTACCCTCCTCTATCTTCTTGGATGCTTGACCGGAACCATGGCTGTGAGTGAACCCAGCTAGCCCTCCTTAGTGGATACACAGCCCAGCTCGGGGGTGATCTCTCAGCTGAAAGAACACAAGCTGGACAGAGGTCTACGGTTGGGAGGAACGTTGCCCTTCCATAGCCAGTCATTTGGACCGTTACAATTCAAGATAAGTATTCTGTGAATTAATTTATATACAGTCTGTGTTTGCAATGCATTCAATCTGAAGGATTAATTATTCCTGTTAATGAAATGAGATGCATCATGTTTTATGCAGTATGATAATTTGTCCATGCTTAATGAAATTAGTGACTGTTACATGTATGAATGATATGGGCATGCTGAATGTATGAAGAAATAGTGTGCATACGTAATGATTAATTTCCGTTGTGTTTAAATTGAGATGAATCTGCATATGGAAGTTCTCAAAATGTTAGGAATTTATGGGTAAAGATTGTTGGGGCTAAGTCTGCCATAAGCCCGTGTGTTGTTAACGTTTCCTTTCGTGCAATGGAATCATGGAAGGGGCTGTTACAAATATGTTTCAATTGGAAAGGCTGTTGGGTAAGTATTATTTCATGCCCCAACTTCTGGAATAACACACACACACATAAACTCCTTTTCCTTTCCTACTTGACGTATGAATTTTACCGGGTATGCTGACCGGTCTTATTGTTTCAAAATATTGACTAATTTCCTCTCCCTGCATGGGACCAATAGCCAATGGGACCAACTCTGCCAGCAAGCTTAGCAATAAGTGCTGCCACTCATAAGCAAGCGTTCCCACCACCCGGCAAGGATTCCAACCACGCTAGGATAATATTGCAATTTTTTATTTCAATTAAATTGTCCTCAAACTTCCCAATAACCTAAGTCACATTGGCTCCATTCCCTTACTACTTTTGAGGATATCCTAGATTATAGATATGAAATCATTGGCGGGTAAAAGGCGGATAAACCCTAAAACCCCTACCTAACCTCTTTGCTAACTTTACTATCTAACAGGTCTACTACTAGCTTACTCCTCATTCATAACATATACTACTGCCTATACTTAGACTATCATAGCTATCTTGAAAGAAGGCATCGTATGGCATGTATGACACTTGTTGCACTTGCGATGCTAGGGCTTGTTATAGAAAAAACCAGTCATCGTAGAACATTCGCTATAAATATATTTCGGCAAGGTTTTAGGATTTGAAACTCTTACAGGTCGAAGACAATATCCCCAAGTACCTTGTGTCCAAAGAAAAACTTATAATTCATTGTAGTTTGTGTTTTATGATCTGTACAATCTCAAGTTTCTGCCTCTTCTAGTCTAAGTCATAAACAGTTGACCTCGGAAAAAAGGTCATAACTTGGGCTAGGAAGATCCAAATGAAATTTCATAAAATTTGACAGGTAGGGAATGGACTATAATTTCATAGGCCAAAGGTTCAAAGGCCGAAAGTGTACCAGTGACACGTGGTACTCCGTACAAGTTCGCTCTCCTATTTTATCCCATAAAGAGGTCACGTTGCGATACTTGGCATAAATCTCTCTCAAAGAATCCGATTGAGGTCAGACCTATGGGGTTGGAAAGATGATAGGTCAGGATACAATTGGTTGACGTTTCAGACACTATGGATTTGTAATTTCAGAGTTACACTAGAAACAATCAAGTGCATATTTCTATCAAAACAGAATTGGATTTTGAGCACCTTCATTCATGGCTCTGGGATTTAGGGTTTCGAAGAAAGTTCGTATTTTTGTAAACGGAGACCACGGCTGAATGGTACTCATCAAAATTGAAATTTAGAGACTAAGATCAATTTTTTTGTTTGGGTAAAAGGCCGGGCTTGATCAAACCCTAGTTCGGGACTTTGATCAGAAAAGTGGAAAATTAGGGCTTCTGCAAAAGTTGGAATTTTTTAAGTCTGTGACCACGGATAGAAGCTCCTCAGAAAAATCAAAGTTTAGAGATTTGGATTGAACCTTTTGGTTGGGAAGAAGGGTGGGCTTTATCAAACCCTAGTTCGGGATCCTTTCTAGAAGCTCCAGAAGTTTCAAAAGCAATTTTGAGGGGTGAAACTTTGCAGTTTTCAAATTCTAAGTATATCGGCTTGATTAGCTCATTAAGGCACATCTTTCTATACTTTCAGAAATTTGAAATTCAAATTTTGAATTTTTAGGGTTTCTCTAACAAACCCTAATCTAGCTCCAGATCCAGTTCCTACAAATCAAGTGGATTGGGTTAATCCTAGAAGAGAATGGATTGGTCACCTACATAAGTGAAGAAGTTCTTGTTTCAAAGGGAGATGAGGCTAAGGCCTTACATAAGAAGATTACAAGTAATTTCAACAGGTATGAATTATCTAGGTATGTTTCGAGATTTGTTCATGATTAAGTTTATGGTATGTTTGTCTTCATATTATTACGGTTAGTACAATCTTGATTAAATTTAGACTTGTCGTATCACCTTAATAAAATTATGAATGCATGATAGAAGATATTCATTGATTAGGGTGTTGACACTTATGATTGTACTAATGCATTATGGTGTTGTATGAGGTTTATGTTGTTCACTAACATGAAAGGTACACCAAGAAAGACAAATCATGTTCTAGTTCAAGAACATATGATCATGGTGACATGAAGACACAGATTCATCCATTGTCATGGATCACATAGAAGATCTATTTATGAGGTATGTATAACTTGGTTCTATAATGGTTAACTTATGAGATATGCAGGTTACTAGCACAAGTCATTGAAGAGAACAAGAAGACATCATGTTGGTATGTTAGACATAACTAGCTAACATACTAATCCAGGTATGTTTTTCCTATATCAAGTTAGAATCCTACCTTGTGATAGGATCTCTTATATAAGCATACATGGCATGATTGATAATGATTATTCATGAAGTCATAGGTTTGAATAATTATGGGTGTATGCATATTATGTTTCTTACCTTAATTGATGATAAGACTAACCAGAAGGGTCATAGGTTTGAATAATCATGGGTGTATGCATATTACGTTTCTTACCTTAATTGATGATATGACTAACCAGAAGAGTCATAGGTTTGAGTAATCACGGGTTTAGGCATATTATGTTTCTTACTTCAATTTATGATATGACTAACCATAAGAATCCTATATAAACCTTGAATACTAATGCTTATTATTTCTGTTTGAAATGATCATGACTATACATTTTTAAGATTATTGTGTTTTGATAGTATTGAGAATATACAAATGAATGTATGATTATGTATGAGATCTCGAGGATAACACAATAATGATACTAATAAGAATGCATAGGGATCGAGGATGAATATAAGCTCAAGGATAGGTAATCCAGGAAGCAAAGATCAAGAGGGAGCACACTCCAGTAGTTTCTGCAAGGATGTAGATATTTAGAGGGAGTTGACCACTTCTCATAATCCACATCAGAATGGAGTTGTAGAAAGGCAGCAAAGACTGAGAGGGAGTCAACCCAACAAACAAACAAAGATAAGTATTTGAATTATCATTTCTTGCATATTTGATTGTTTAAATAATATTTTTCAATGATATATATATACTGATGTTCCTAGAATTAGGCTATGTATTTTGGCATATTAGAATAATTGCATTAATGAACATCGTACTACTAATATTCATGTAATGGGTAAGTGGCCTATGGCACTATACAAATTTCCATTGCTACTTATCTAGAATGAAACCTCTTTGCTGACATGTTGGCAGTAGTGCAAACTCTTAACAATGTTCTGGTAGAGATTGAAAGGCATCTAGAAAGTTACAGGATATGGATGAATGTTGTATTGAAGCATTGGCTAAAATAATTGCATGACTGTATGACATATTTCTTTATGAGTAAGAATTTGTTCTAAAATAAACTATGAGATGTTTCTAATCATGCAATTTAACTTGTTTTGAAGGAAATATCCTATACCATCACCTACAAAAAAAGGACTACAACATTTGTTCCAGCAACAAAGATATCTATTGAATATATTGAAGTTCCTAGGATCTAGGATGAAGTAATGGCAGAATGCCATGATCCATCGATCTTGAAGAATGATGTTTGGGATGTAGTCTAAAGACCTGAAGGAAAGTTTGTTGTGCCTTCCATGTGGATCTATAAGATCAAGCATGCTGCAGATGACAACATAGAGAAATATAAAGCAAGTGATGAAAAGGAAAATACACCAGATGGATGTCAAGACAGCCTTCTTGAATGGTGTAGTCGAGGAGGAAGTGTATGTCGACCAGCCACTTGGCTTTGAGACACATGACAGAAAGTCATATGTATGTAGGTTGAAGAAAGCCTTGTATGGCTTGAAGCAAGCTCCTCGAACTTGGGGATGATGCACTACTTTCTAGGCATGGAGGTGTGGTAGAGTGCAGATGGAATCTTCCTTGGACAAGGGAAGTATGTAGTAGAGATCCTGAAGAGGTTTGGGATAATGGACTGCAAGGCCATGGCCACACCTATGGCATCGAACCTAAATATTCTGTGTGATGTTTCATCTGATCCGGTTTATGTCACCATGTATTGTCAGATGATTGGGTCCTTGATGTACCTGACGAACACGAGACCAGATATTTGCTTTGCGGTGAACACATGGAGCCATTTCCTGACGGATCTGAAGGGTGTTCACTTGGCTGCTGTAAAGCATATTATGATGTACCTGAGGGTACGGTTGATTATGGGCTCAAGTATGATGTGAATCAAAAGTTTAACCTGGAGGGATATGTTGATTCAGATTGGGCAGGTAGTGCTGCAGATAGGAAGATCACTCCTGGGTGTTGCTTTAGTATGGGATCAGGTGTGATCTCTTGGTTTAGCAAGAAGTAGTCCTGTGTAGCACTGAGTACAGCCGAAGCAGAGTATGTTGTAGCTTGTTCAGCTAGTTGTGAGTCAGTATGGATAAGAAAGCTACTGTCAGAGCTATTTTATCTCCCGTTGGATGCTACTGGTGTCTTTTGTGACAACCATAGTTGTGTGAAGTTGTCTGAGAACCCTATGTTCCATGACAAGTCGAAGCACATAGAGATCAAATATCACTATATCAGGGATATGGTGCAGAGAGGAGCAATGAAGCTCTTGTATGTTGCGACGGATCAGCAGATTGCAGATGTGCTGACGAAACCACTGGCCAGAGTGAAGTTCGAGTACTTCAGAGAAAGGCTTGGTGTTCTTCAGATTGATGACACTTTGAGGAAGAAGTGATGGACACATTTGCTGGAGCCATTCCAAGCATGGTGAGAGGAGGATCCTTCACATGACTATGAATGTAAGTGATGGATGATGAGCTTTAGGACAATGCTCCAGTTACTAGTCTGTATATGCATCATGTTGGATGCTTGGTATGATTGGTTGGATCATGTATATGTATATGCATCATGTTGGATGCTTGGACCATGTATTTGTATATGTATCAGGTGGATATGTTGTATGATCAGGTAGATCATGTATGTTAATATATATCAGGTGGATACATTGTATGATAAGGTGAATCATGTATATGTATATGTATCAGGTGGATACGTTGTATGATCAAGTAGATCATGTATGTTGATATATATTAGGTGGATACATTGTATGATCAAGTGGATCATGTATGATGATATGTATCAGGTAGATACTTGGTATGCATCAGGTGGATGCATTGTATGATCAGGATGATCATGGATGATGAGCTTCAGGATGTTGCTCCAGATGACATGCATCAAAACAATGTAATGATGATGATCAGGATGATCATGTGTACATCAGGATGATGTATGGTGAGTATCAGGATGATACTCTATGGCCATGGAACAGGTTGTGTAGATAAGCATATAATCCTAGCCCTGGGAGGTTTGCAGATTGTCTTTCGAGGTTTTGCCTATGGCATGTAATACTGGCCCTGAGATATCTGGCAAATGCTCTTTTAAGGTTTTGCTTTAGGAGGACATATAATCCTAGCTGTGGGAGATTTGTAGATACTCTTTCGATGTTTTTCCTATGGCATGTAATCCTATCCCTGGGATATCTAGTAGATGCTCTTTCGAGGTTTTGTCCTATGGCATGTAATTCTAGCCCTGGGAGATCCGATAGGCTGAGTTGTGTGCTCGTAATCAGTTCTGGGATGCTATTTCGAGGTTTTTCCATGACCACATGTAATATGCTCCTGGGAGATCTGACAAGTAGAGTTGTGTGCTCATAATAGCCTGGGATGCTATAGCCAAGTTTTTTGGTCAGATCACATGTAATGTGCTCCTGGGAGATCCGACAAGTAGAGTTGTGTGCTCGTAATAGCCTAGGATGCTACAGCTAGGTTTTGTGATAGGGACACATGTAATGTGCTCCTAGGAGATCCGACAGGTAGAGTTGAGTGCTCGTAACATCCTGGGATGCTTCAGCCAGGTTTTGTGACGCACTTAATAAGTCCTGAGGATTCCACAATATGGCTAGTGATGATGAAGACCTAAAATGGTGGGCCTACATCCAGTATGAAAAAGGACTAGCTCTGTAGAACTTCCTATGATGAGTAGATTCAGAGATTGATTGAGATAGCAGCAGTAGTGATGATGACGATGATTTGAGGATGATGATTCGTTGATGATGATCTAGAGAAGAAGACTTGTGCTAGCAGATCTGTGTCAAGAAATATCTTCCTAGTTAAGAGGGAGTGTTGATGTATATGTAACTCCGGAATGAATTTCATATATGTATATTGTACTCCTATGGAGATGGTATTATTCCTCTAGATGGAAGTGTTTGTATTCCTATAGAGATGTTATTATTCCTCTATACGGAAGTGTCATCATTTATATTGTAAGTGTCATAACTTATACTTGATGGGTTATTAGACCACTTTGTTGGGGTCGGTCATGTATAAGTCATGTGGATCAAAGGGTTATTAGACCACCCTATTGGGTGTCATCCCAGTCATCATTGTGTTATGTGGTTAAGTTTAGGCCAACCTAGTAAAGGTTATTAGGCAAGTCAAGTCAAGTATAAATAGTTTGCGGGAAGCACTCTATTTCATCATTCGATTCTAACACAAACTCTTTGGAGAGTGGCGCACTTGTGGAGGAGGAGAAGCTGCTGCTAGGAGATGTCTATCTCATATGCTTGGGTTGTATCATTGCTCTATCTATCTCTGAGGAAGTTATTGGGGTTTTTCACCTTGATGGTTTTCCCCAAGTAAAATTTGTGTCTCTTGTGTGCTTGCATTATTGTGTCCATGAATGATATGTTGTAGATATGATGTACATGTTGTTCTCTCAATTAAGATCCTAGATCAGATTGAAGTAAATTATGAAAAACTAACACCTTTAAATTATGGAGTAGGAACATATTGTATTCTATCACCTCCTTCTGTGCATTTTCCCCCATACATTGGTGTAACCAAATTTTCCTCTAAGGGACTTCACCATATCCCTATCCTTTTCTTTTGTTAGCTTCTCTTCATCAATGTCCCTTTTCCATATTGAGCTTAGGTTTATTTCCTTTATTTTTAGTCATGATGGTGGGGATGTCTCCATTGGAACTTCTTCAATGGTGACCCTAACATATACTTCTTTCCATTGAGGCTCTTATTAGGATATATCAATGAACCTCGTTTTTGTTTGGAATGGCACCACATCTCTTTCTTTAACGCCATGCATTTCTATGTTGAAACCGTTCAAGTATAAACCATTCAAAGGTTGAGGGATGGGCATGGACATTAGGTTTGTTAATGTTGTTCATGATGGAGTGTTGAGTGGCATCCATGTTAGCAGTGCTAAGTAAGGAGTAGTCAATGTTTGTGCTGGTAAAAATGTGCTCTCATCAGTTGCCTGCTATTGGAGCAATTGATGTAGTTGTAGAACTAAGGACCTAATCCTTCCACTCTATTGCAATATTTCCACCTTATATTTGGTATTTGTGTAGATACACTACCCTATGGGGATGCTTAAATGTTGTATGTCACCTGACCATTGGAGGTACCTATGGTGGGAGGAGGGGGATACATAGCTTGTCTTATCATCGGGTATTATGAATTATTGTCGATGCCAATAAATTTATTCCATCTCCATACCTATAATTCATTTGAATCAATGGAATTTGATATCTTTCCACCCTCCACATCTAACTATGGTATTTTTTTAGAAGCCCGTATGGGATATCCCTCTTTTGCGTTGATTGGCTTAAAAGCTATATTTTCTTTATTCTTTCTTTTTCCCTTTGTTTCCTAGGGCCATCACTTGATGCCCCACATGATGTGTTGAGTTGTCAACATGAACTCCAACATATACACCTCTTCCTCTAGTAATTATTCCACCTTCTAGCCTCGGTATTATATGGAAGTAGTTTTGGGTTACTTCGAAATGGTACTATTTTCTAGGAAAAACAGTAATGGCCCTGGAAATCCTAGTGGTCTGTGTGATCACAGTTTGCATGGCCTAATATTAATTTTCAAACATACTATCAATTATAACCTACATTATCTTGTCTAGTGAACAATATAGGGCTTCATACTTTGTTGTAACAAATTTGGCCTAAGTATCTCACCACAAAAGGTCAATGTATGCCGAATCTACCCAATAAAAGAATGTGATCAATAGTAGGAAATTCTCATCGTATAAGTTTTGGTTATCAACCAGATATTTTTTTTAAATCTCACTATTGAGGTGCCTTACCTAGTTTACCTCACTCCACTTGTGCATATGTCAACTACACTAATTCCATATTTTGAACACTCTCCCTTACATAGGTCTGTGACACCCTAGTGGATAACAATTATGTTTCCATGCTAAAAGGAAAATTGTTTATGCAAGATATGTCATATCCTCCCCTTGCATTCATCATGCCATATTTATTCATAGGTCCATCTTTTCTTATGCGGCATTTATTTATATTTATACTTAGATTTTTGTGGAGTCACTTGCATCCTCTCTTTTCTTCAATAATCGAATAAACACATAGATATTTTCCATACTAATGGTGTTTTTTTAGTCATGAAAAATTAGACTGTTGTGAATCCACAATAGCAGTAGCCTCACACACTTCCTTACTACAAAATAGGTACCAAAGTAGAGGACATGCAAGAGAATGATGACCCCCAACTTAAACAGATATAATTGTTGCAAAATATTGGTTGGAATCCCTATTATCTCTAATAATTTTTCTTGAGAAAACTCAATATACAAGTAAGGGTTGTAGATATCATAATCCACCAATTGAATCTGGTCCATATATCATTAAGATGTTCATCCTTACTGGCATGCACCTACATGTAGAGCACACCTTTTGGACAAGTTGGGTACCTTATGGATAGAATTGGGGCATTCTCCCATATTATCTTTTTCTTTTGAGTCTTGCATCCCAAGATGCCCCAACCTACTATCTGTCCTACACATTGTAGCATTTTCCTTATGCTACATTATTTTTTATGCCAAATTTCACCTTCAATAGCTCCTACTTACCACCAACTTAACCCTACTCAAATGTTGAATTTTGTGACAGTATTCATATATTTTAGTGTGTAGATCTTGAATGTCATTCCCTCTAACTATCATCCTTCTTAATATCTACAAATCTAACTGATACAAGATTATCTCTTGAAATATTTCAATTCTCCAATATTGGGCATTCAAATGATAGAAATGGTTAAAAAATGCCAACCCAAAAAGTTGTGCTTTGGTTTCATTTAACAAGATCAACGTTCTTTGAAGAACGTGCCATTTTGAACATTTATCTCTTGTACCATGTCCCATGGTAATATATTAACTGGCATTAAATATAGAATGAACCAAAATGGCTACAGAGAGAACGAGAGGGGTAATAATTCCACCAGAGGGAAAGAGGAAAGAGGGCCTATGGGAAAGTAATTCTCTATGGCCAAGTATTAGTCTTAGATATCATCTCTTTTTCATCATGTGCCTTAAATGAAACCATCCATCCCTGCTGACTTACAAAAAAAACAATCATTGATTGAATTTAGGAGGTGGGTGGGGAAGAATTCTCATGTGGTTATCAAAAGCAAGGGCTGAGTATAGTCATCATGGGTAAGTGTAAGAGTCCTACAATCCTCATGTTAGAAGTAATTTCGACCATATTTTACCTTGACACTTTCATTTTCCATTCATTACATTTATGTTCTCATTCTCATGTTCATGCTCTAGAGTCTAGACTTATCAGCCCGTGTTCTCCATTGTTCAATAAATCCAGAAGTTGACCAAAAAGACCCATGTTTAGAGGAAATTTTAGGCCTTTAGTGAAATATAGATGTATATAGGTTAGAATAGAGTCTAGGCAAGTTAGCTCTGCATCACCCATTGTTCATTTGTCTCTCCTTGGATGCTTGAGAGCCAAGAATTATTTCTTGTAGCAGATGACATACGACAGACTGGGCTCTTTTTTCCAATATTGAAGAGCAATTGAGGGAAGAATATCCTTGATGGTTTGATGAGCAAAGAAAGGAAGATATTTCTTATGTTGAATGGGGTAGTCAAAGAGAGTGTCATGGTTGTTTTATCGATGAATGTAATGCCCAAAGTGCTCTATAATGAGCAAATTGGATGATGAGAGTATATGAGTTGGTTTTAGAGAGAATAAATATTGTATCTTGGTTCCTTTGCCCAAATGACCTCTTAGTGTGCCTTGGGGTATATTTGCATTGCATACCTACACTTGGGTGTGAAATTGCTCATGTGCAGCCAGTTTCTTGGACTATCATCTATTAAAAAATAATTGTTCTATCATTGTTTGTGAATATTCAAATTGATATTATTTTATGTTATGGAAATATATAATCTATGTATTTGGCATGTTGTGTGTGTGATTATGTGTAAACTTGGCCATGGGAATCTGGTTGCCATGAAATTATTTAATCCATGCTTTTCCAATTCCACTGCATTTTAATCATCACATCTTTGCAAACATTTTATTTAATTATGGTCTTGTCTGTGTGGTAGGCTTATTTAGTATTAAGGGGATATGGAATTTGAAGTTGGAATTGGAAATCCCTTTTGTGACTACATGTCCCATGGCTGGGAGTACCAGGTGGGTATTCCACAAAGACTCTTGATGCAATAAAATAAATTTTCTATTAAACTGATGTTAGGAATGGGTTTAGATTTGCAAGGAAATGTTGGAAGCGAAACGAATTAAGGAAGATAATGAATGGAAACGGTCAGATGTTTTTTCTCCATCCTTTTTTTTCTTTGATCATATTTCTCTTTGACAATGAGCCATGCCAAAGATGTTTTCGTTAGTACTTACATATTTCTTATTCCAATTTTCCTCTTATTTTGTTGGAATTTGTGACAATCATAGGGATGGCTTTTTTATTTTTTATTATTCTAATAGCATATTGGATTTAAGGAAAGCGTTAAAAGAGGAGGATAAACAAGCTAGAGAGAAGATAAAGCAACAACTAGAGGAGGATAAGGTATGGTAAAATCACTGAGAAGTCAATGTCCATTATCTATGTTAATGTTTTAAACTCTGCAGTGCATCAATGACATCTTAAAATGGGTATCATATTAGTAGAGTGTATAAAAATGTTTTATCTAGGAGCCTTGAGCAATTTCCAATTCCATGATTGGTGACTAAACTTGTCTCTATATAATAGGAATCAACACCATTCCCAGTGATGGAGTATCTCTTCTATAAATTTATATGGTGACCTTGGAGCTATTTTATTCTGTTAAGATTCAATATGCTAAGACAAAAAATAGCAGCATTACATTCCATTTCACAATAATAGCATATACAAGATCACTGAAGAAACAACAAGCATAGCATAAACACAAGAGACAGAGATTTATCCTGGGAAACCCTCATGGGGTAGAAAACCCAGCAAAGCTTCCTCAATATAGATGACCAGCAATATACAAAGATAAAACCCTGAGACATGATCTCCTCCTCCACAATAGCAGACCTCTTCTCCACAAGTGCGCTCTCCTCAAGTGTGTGTGTGTATCAAATGAGGAACACACCTCCTCTATTTATACACTACTTTGACATGTATTTTACACAAGTACATGTAGGCTCATATTTAACCATTAGGTTAAATACCCCATTATAACTGACTGGGACGACCCCCACATGGTGGGTCTAATAACCCTAGTTACCACAACCAACTTGGAGGAATAAACATCTCCGGATTTATAGTATAATCACATCAGAGGTATGGAACATCTCCGAAATAAATAATATACAAATATAATATTCTTTGAAGTTACAATATTTCAACACTCCCCCTTAACGAGAAGGATATTATAACAGTATCTGCACGAGCAAGGAGTCATCAACATCATACATGATACATCTATATATCATCGGAAGCTTTCTTCAATTCATCATCATCAGTAACTTAACTAGTTACTGGAGCATCGATATCACTCGATCATCAGCATCGATATCATCACTATCATCAGTATCGTCATCACACGATCAACATCGTCATCATACAATCAATAGCATCGTCATCACACGATCAGTACCATCGTCACCACACGATCAGCATCATCATCATACGATCAGCATCGTCATCACACGATCAGTCGCATCGTCATCACACGATCAGTCGCATCGTCATCGCATGATCAGTAGCATCGTCACCACATGATCAGCATCATCATCGTACGATCAACATCATCATCACATGATCAGTCGCATCGTCATCACACGATCAGTCGCATCGTCATCACACGATCAGCAGCATCATCATCACACGATCAGCAGCATCATCATCACACGATCAGCAGCATCGTCATCACATGATCAACAGCATCATCATCACACGATCAGCAGCATCGTCATCACACGATCAGCAGCATCGTCATCACACGATCAGCATCATCATCATCATACGATCAGCAGCATCGTCATCACATGATCAGCAGCATCATCATCACACGATCAGCAGCATCGTCATCACACGATCAGCAGCATCGTCATCACACGATCATATTACAGGATGATCAATCCTTATCTCTTTTAAGACAAGTCTCATGTCTAGGGACACTTCAATCCCGACCACAGTGCCAGTCCTCTTTCATACTGGATGTGTCACATCTATAGAGCCAGCCCTGTTTCATGCTGGATGTATCACAACTATAGAGCCAGCCCTGTTTCATGCTGGATGTATCACAACTATAGAGCCAGCCCTGTTTCATGCTGGATGTATCACAACTACAGAGCCAACCCTGTTTCATGCTGGATGTATCACAACTACAGAGCCAGCCCTGTTTCATGCTGGATGTATCACAACTACAGAGCCAGCCCTGTTTCATGCTGGATGTATCACAACTACAGAGCCAGCCCTGTTTCATGCTGTATGTATCACAACTACAGAGCCAGCCCTTTTTCATGCTGGATGTATCACAACTACAGAGCCAGCCCTGTTTCATGCTGGATGTATCACAACTACAGAGCCAGCCCTGTTTCATGCTAGATGTATCACAACTACAGAGCCAGCCCTGTTTCATGCTGTATGTATCACAACTACAGAGCCAGCCCTGTTTCATGCTGGATGTATCACAACTACAGAGCCAGCCCTGTTTCATGCTGGATGTATCACAACTACAGAGCCAGCCCTGTTTCATGCTAGATGTATCACAACTACAGAGCCAGCCCTGTTTCATGCTGGATGTATCACAACTACAGAGCCAGCCCTGTTTCATGCTGGATGTATCACAACTACAGAGCCAGCCCTGTTTCATGCTGGATGTATCACAACTACAGAGCCAGCCCTGTTTCATGCTGGATGTATCACAACTACAGAGCCAGCCCTGTTTCATGCTGGATGTATCACAACTACAGAGCCAACCCTGTTTCATGCTGGATGTATCACAACTACAGAGCCAGCCCTGTTTCATGCTGGATGTATCACAACTACAGAGCCAGCCTTGTTTCATGCTGGATGTATCACAACTACAGAGCCAGCCCTGTTTCATGCTGGATGTAACCTAGAGCAATTCTAGGATTTGTCACGTACATTTTGAACCGAGGTCCAGGGACGATCCAGTCCTATCGTTCTGTTATCAGAGACCTCATGTCTACGGCTCTTCTTTAGGATTGAAGTCCGGGAATGATCCAATCCCCTCACATGTTCACTAAGAACTTCATTTTCGAAGACATACGTCTACGGCTCTTCTTTCGGACTGAAGTCCAGGAATGATCCAATCCCTTCACATGTTCACCAAGAACTTCATTTTCGAAGACATACGTCTACGGCTCTTCTTTCGGACTGAAGTCCAGGAATGATCCAATCCCTTCAAGTCCACCAAGGACTTCATTCTCGGAGACCTCACGTCTACGACTCTCTTTAGGACTGAAAGTCCAGGGATGATCCAATCCCCTCAAGTCCACCAAGGACTTCATTCTCAGAGACCTCACATCTACGACTCTCTTTAGGACTGAAAGTCCAGGGATGATCCAATCCCCTTAACTGTCCATTAAGAACTTCATTCTCGGAGACCTCATGTCTATGGATCTCTTTAGGACTGAAAGTCTAGGGATGATCCAATCCCCTCAAGTCCACCAAGGACTTCATTCTCGGAGACCTCACGTCTACGGCTCTCTTTAGGACTGAAAGTCCAGGGATGATCCAATCCCCTTAACTGTCCATTAAGAACTTCATTCTAGGAGACCTCACGTCTACGGCTCTCTTTAGGACTGAAAGTCCAGGGATGATCCAATCCCCTCAAGTCCACCAAGGACTTCATTCTCGGAGACCTCACGTCTACGGCTCTCTTTAGGAGTGAAAGTCCAGGGATGATCCAATCCCCTCAAGTCCACCAAGGACTTCATTCTCGGAGACCTCACGTCTACGGCTCTTTTTAGGACTGAAAGTCCAGGGATGATCCAATCCCCTCAACTGTCCACTAAGTACTTCATTCTCGGAGACCTCACGTCTACGGCTCACTTTAGAACTTAAGTTCAAGGATGATCCAATCCTTATCTGTATTCTCATCTATACAGGTACAAATATCCAAGAGCATGTATCACATCAAAACATGTATACATCACATCAAAAACATGTATACATCTAGCATGTATTCTCACTAATACATCTAACATCAAAACATGTATACATATAGCATATATTCTCACTAATACATCTAACATCAAAACATGTATACATCACATCAAAAACATGTATACATCTAAAATAAAAGATATATAAGAGTTCTAAATCTAAATAATTCTAAGTAGCTAAGTGCAGTAAATAGGTAACCTCATCATTGATGAGACAGACTTGTTATCAGATACTATGCTACTCCCCCTTTCGAGGAGGGTCCTTCTGGACTATACCAAGCTTGTCTCGGAAGTATTTAAACTTTACTCGAGACAGAGGTTTAGTCAAGATATTAGCAATCTGATCCTCAGTGCTTATATACTCGAGCTTGATAGCTCCTCTCTGCACCATATCTCGTATATAGAAGTATCGGATCTCTATGTGTTATTGACTTATCGTGGAATACAAGATTTTCTATCTTGATTCATTTCTGAGTCAAACACTCCATATAATAGCTTCTGAAGCCACACTGCTTCATAGCTGGCAGAGCAGATAACTATATATATATTCTGCTTCAGCAGTACTGAGAGCCACACTAGATTGTTCCTTGCTGAACCATGAGATCATGGCAGATTCAAGACTATAACATCCACCTGATGTACTCTTTCTGTCTGAGGCACTTCCTGCCCAATCAGAATCTGAGTAACCATGTAAACGGAGTTCATGACCTCCAAGATAATATAGACCAAAATCTATTGTACCTTTTAGGTACCTCACTACATGCTTTGTAGTTATTAAGTGAACCTTTCTAGGTTCTACTAGATACTGACTTAGGGTATTTACAACAAAGCATATATCTGGCCTAGTATTTGTTAAATATGTCAATGACCTAATGATTTGTCTATAAATAGGGTTAGGTCCACTAAATACGATGAGTCATTAACTAACAAATTCAAGTTGGAGTCCATGGGAGTGGCCATGTATTTATACTCCAACACATCAAATATTTTTTAGAAACTTCACAGCATACTTACCTTGAAATAAAAGATTCCTTTTGGATATTGCCATACTTCTAGACCTAAGAAGTAGTGCATTAATCCGAGATCTTTCATTTTCATTTCTGCAGCCATTTTCATGACCTGTTTCTCATTCCTTGTCAGAAAGAGATCATCGTCATACAATAATGGTATGATAGGTTCATCATCCACAACCTTAAGGTAAAGGTTAGGAACAACTTTACTTCTGGTAAAGCCCAAGCTTTGTCATGAAGCTGTCAATTGTCCATTATTCACACTCAGCATTGAATGATCTTTTGCATATCTTTTGAACTTCTATTCATTCTGTACTACTGTGCATGCTCAATAGTCATCCTCACAAACATATACTCATTAGTATATTCTAAATGCTATCAAAACATTATAGTACTAAATAATCTTGAAAATGTATAGTCATGATTATAGTTAATAAACATTAGTATTCAAGATTTCAGGGAAGTCTTCTTTTACTCATGCATATCATCAATCAAGATAAAAGATATAATATGCATAATCCCTTGATTACTAACTTTATGAATAAGCATAACCAATCATTCCAAGTATACTTATATAAGGGATCCTAACACAAGGTAAGATTCATGGGAAACATACCTGGATTAGTATACCTACTTGGTTATGCACAACATACCTAAACAATCTCTTCAATGATTTAGAGATCCTGAGCTAGAACCTGCATGTCTCATAGGTTAAGCATAATATAACAAAGTCATACATACCTCGTAAGTAGAACAAAGATTGTGGATGAGTCTTTGTCTTCATGTTTTCATGGTCATGGAACCTGATTTGTCTTTTGTGATGTACCTGTATCTTGTTAGCAGACAAGATCAACCTCACACAACATCATATTAGTACAATCATAAGTGTCAACACCCTAACCAATGAATATCTTCTATCATGCATTCATAATTTTGTTAAGGTGATACAACAAATCTAAAATCAATATTGTACTAACCGTAATAACATGAAGACAAACATACCATAAACTGAATCATGAACAAATCTCAAAACATACCTTGATGAGTCATACCTGTCGAGATCGCTTGTAATCTCCTTATGTAAAGCCTTAGCCTCATCTCCCTCTGAAATAGGAACTCCTTCACTTATGCAGGTGACCAATCCATCTTCTTCTAGGATTAACCCTATCCACTTGATTTGCAAGAACTGGACCTGGAGCTGGATATGGGTTTGTCAGAGAAACCCCAAAAATTCAAACTTTGAATTTCAAACTTCCGAAAGGATAGAAATATGTGCCTTGATGAGCTGATCAAACTGATATATTCAGAATTTGAAAACTGCAAAGTTTCACTCCTCAATTTTGCCTTTGAAACTTCCGGATTCACTGGACGTGACCCTAAACTGGGGTTTGATGAATCCCACTCTTCTTCTCAATCAAAATGTTTGATCCAAAGCTCTAAGCTTCTATTTTTTTTCTGAGGAGCTTCCAGCCATGGTCACAATTTTCAAAAATTCCCATTTTTGCAGAAGCCCTAATTTTCCACTTTTCTGATCAAAGTCCCGAACTAGGGTTTGATCAAGC
Organism: Larix kaempferi; assembly: GCA_027924585.1. Taxonomy (NCBI): domain Eukaryota; kingdom Viridiplantae; phylum Streptophyta; class Pinopsida; order Pinales; family Pinaceae; genus Larix; species Larix kaempferi. The sequence goes on from BSBM01001102.1 coordinate 6,678,400, forward strand.
CCGGCCTTCTGCCCAACCAAAAAATACAATATTGGTCTCTAAATTTCTATTTTGATGAGTAGCATTCAGCCATGGTATCCATTTACAAAAATTCCAACTTTCTTCAAAGCCCTAAATTCCGGAAGCCATGAAGGTACTCAAAAAAATAATTCTGTTTTGACAGAAATATGTACCTGATTGTTTCTGGTGTAACTCCAAACTTTTCAATCCACAAGGTCTGAAAAAGTTTTTTGAGATAGACTGACCTATTATCTTTCCATCCTGACAGGTCTGACCTCAATTGGATTCTCTGAGAGAGAGTTATGTCAAATGTCGCAATGTGACCTGTTTTGGGATAAAACAGAAGAGCAAACTTGTACGGTGTGCCACGTGTCACTGTTTGAACTTCGGCCTCTGAAAACATTTCTTGAGGTAGCTCGGCCTATTATCTTTCCATCCTGACAGGTCTGACCTCAATTGGACTCTCTGAGAGAGAGTTATGCCAAGTGTCGCAACATGACCTGTTTATGGGATAATACAGGAGAGCGAACTTGTACGGAGTGCCACGTGTCACTGGTTCAACTTCGGCCTCCGAAAAAGTTTTCTGAGATAGTAAAGACTATGTACTACCTGTCACGTTTTACTAAATTTCATTTGGAGCTTCCTATCCCAAGATATGACCTTTTTCCCAAGGTCACCTGATTTTGACTCAGATCTGGAAGAGGCAGAAACCCTATATTGTACAGATCATAAATGACAAAGTACAACGAATTAGAAGTTGTCCTTTGGACACAAGGTACCTGGAGCTTTAATATTCGTCCTGTACCAATTTCAGATCCGAAAAATTCGCCAAAACGGATTTATAGCGAAAGTGCTACGATGACTGGTTTTTGCTATGTAAAACCCTAACCTTCAAATTGTCGTAAGTAAAGCAAGTGTCGTTAGTGCCATACCTTGTCTTCCTTCAGGTTAGCTCTGATACCATGTTAAGATTCAATATGCTAAGACAGAAAATAGCAGCATTACATTCCATTTCACAATAATAGCATATACAGGATCACTGAAGAAACAACAAGCATAGCATAAACACAAGAGACAGAGATTTATCCTGGGAAACCCTCATGGAGTAGAAAACCCAGCAAAGCTTCCTCAATATAGATGACCAACAATATACAAAGATAAAACCCTGAGACATGATCTCCTCCTCCACAATAGCAGACCTCTTCTCCACAAGTGTGCTCTCCTCAAGTGTGTGTGTGTATCAAATGAGGAACACACCTCCTCTATTTATAGACTACTTTGATATGTATTTTACACAAGTACATGTAGGCTCGTATTTAACCATTAGGTTAAATACCCATTATAAATGACTGGGCCGACCCCCACATGGTGGGTGTAATAACCCTAGTTACCACAACCAACTTGGAGGAATAAACATCTCCGGATTTATAGTATAATCACATCGGAGGTATGGAACATCTCCGAAATAAATAATATACAAATATAATATTCTTTGAAGTTACAATATTTCAACATATTCTTATGGCTTGTTAAGGGAAAATAAGATATGAGAACCTCACCATTTCTCTTACTTTTGTTAAGAAATAGAGGCAGAAGAATTTCAAATTCTAGTTTCCATACAATCCCACAGATAGATTTCAGATTTCATCCTTGTTGGTTTATGAAATAACAAAACGATGCAAAACTTAATAGTGTCATGTGGTTTGAACAACACAGTCTTTTATCTGAAAATTTCAAAAATGCCTTCAAAATCCTTGTGATGCTGGTATAAAACTAAATAGGAAAAAACTAGAAAATGTGATCAGCTCCCAATCAACAAACTTTTATGCATCAAGTTCAAATGAAGAGGGAAAAATAAAAGTGAACACAGGCTTGGAAGAATAGCTTCCAGACCTTGCATTCTACAACAACTCAAATTGGGACAAACATTTATGCTTCCCTGGAGTCTCACAAGACAAACTCCCACCTATGGCTATCCGTGTGTTCCCATTTAAACTAATTTATGGTTATAAATATCAATATTGACACATATTTAGAAGAATATCTCCAAGATTTTATCCATGACTACATTCCCATTTGACAAAGATGGTTCTGTCTGACTCAGAAAAGGTCAGGTTGTGACACCATATTTTGTATCAGCTAACCCTCCTAAAAAAATAAAAAATATATATATAAAAAATTCATTTTCATTTCCAAATCTAGAGTTTCCCGGGAATGGAACCCTCCTGTTGCAGGGGGTCTGCATTTTGATCAAAAACCTAACAAAAGAAGTTCCACTCGTCAGAGGTATGAACTATATGCATATGGATGCTTTGAAAACTTTGTATGTCGTGCCCGAAGATGCAACTATTACATTTGAGGAGGTGGTCAGATTTGAGGAAGTGGTTAGACGTGATGGTTATGGTGGCTAGGTTAATCCAACAGGTATGCCTCATGCTTCTCTTTGCAGCCCTATTTTTTATCATTGTTATTTCCTTTCCCACTGTAAAAATCAAATCCCTTTTCATTAGGGATCAGTAAAATGCAGGACCATATTGGGGCCATAGAAGGTGGCCAGGGTCATAATTGAGAAGGTCCTCTGTATATGGTCCTCCATATGCCAAGCAAAACTCCACATAATTATGTCCCTGACACAACATAATCAAGATGGCCATCAAGGCCATAGAAGCACCCAAAAAACTATGTAAAATCAGGGCAAGCAGCGAGAGATAGAACGATTCCTGAGTTGTAGGAATCATTTACATGGATCAAATTAATGAAATCAATATGTTTTGTCTCCAAGTATCAGGTGTTATTCCATCTATGTCAATCTATTGATGTGTGGGTTTTAATATGGGCGTGATTGAATATTTCAATGTATAATAATTTGAATTAATCATGGATTTGCATGAATACCCTAGACTATCAGAGAAGTCATGTTTGTGATTATTTAATTATTTAATTGAAGTGTTGTGTGTGTATGAAAATAACTGTAATAGCAATTATAAAATGAAGTGGGGACATAATCGAACCCAATGCGTACAGGTGCATATGTTGTGATGGGTATTTATATGTAACACAAGTTGTTTTTGCACGAGTATCATCCAATCAATGATTCGGGTATCAATGGGATTTGAGTCTATATCAATGGGATTTGAGCCTATGAATTTCTTCTAGGTCTCACTCAGGGGGTCTCTTTTGTCCTTGTATCTTCTATTTGATCCATTGTTGAGTAGTGTAAGTAGACTGAGATCGAGAGATCCATGTTCTCCTGTGGTGTTGTATGGGATTTTGTTGAATTCAAAAAAAAAAATCATGAGTTTCGAAATCTTGACATCTTGTCAGCAATTGCTATAGCCTGCCACAATGTTTCTATGTTTCGTGTTTCACGCATCTTGATCCCTGTCTTTATACCTGTTTTGGGCATTGGTTTAATTCTGATGATTCCTAGTTTGGGTATTAATCTGGTATTTATTACTGGATTGATATGAAATGGAAACTACTGCAATCCACAAATGCTAAGGTGATGCAGTCCTTTTTTTTTTACACTGTGCACATCAGTTTCACTGTTTAGAGCTAGGGCTTGTGTTGTTTGTGAAAGTGAAATGGTTTCGTTGGATTTTATTTGTGATCATTTGTTGGCGATGACTAGCCAATAGAATGAACCTGCTCAACCATAGATAAAAAATATGTATTGATCTCTAGATTTGTATATTGGATTAGGACAGACAAACTTTCATCATTTCATGGACAATCTAAGGTTTTTGTCCGTTTTTAGTCATATGTCTAGTGAGGAATTTGTATCAGCAGGGAGCTGTGATAGCCAAAAGTGCATAGGTGATTAAGGTGCAAGTTCCCCAGTCTCGATATATCTGCACATGTTTGCAATGATGCCATGCTATTTGGTTGAGTTACTTCCTACCTGTTTGGTTGAGTTACTTGCTAGTCAAATTCCATTTTAAAATTCGTTTTCCTAATAAGGTATAGAGTCTGGAAACAATATAGAATCGTTGACATTTTCTGTGCATTGATCAATCTGTCTTATATCACTTGCATTTTCCTTGGTTAAATTAAATTGTAGGTTAAGCTCTATGTTTTTCATCTTTTATCAGGAGTTTAGAACTCATTGTAACCATATGTCACACAATCAATGTAGTTCACACTGGAACTCTATGTTAGAGAACATCTTATTCAAATAATAACTTGATTGAATGGACCTTATTGGATTGGCTGCAATTGTTATCCTTTTCACCCTTTAGAATTATTTAAAAAGATTAAGAAAGAAGCCATATGCATAGTTGCTCTAAATGCCCCTCAAACTTGACCTAAAGCATTCTCAGAACTGTCAAAAACTGTAATTTATTTGCTAGGAAACATAAATTTTGCAATAATCATGATGAAATAGCAAAATTAATATTTCCAATCCAAGGGAATTCTTGGATATCACTTTCAATGGAGCAGAGGGTTTTATTTAAACAACTCCCTAGATTAATTTTCAATAACTCTAGAGGTTGAATAGGTCCCTCTATGCAAATTCAGCATTTTCTTGAAAATCGGCTCCCTTGCAATATAACATTACTACGGAACTTATTACCAAGATAAAAGATTGGATTCACTAGTGGTTGTATGAACTAAATATGACCTAAATACTTACTTTGCTAAATAGGATGAACTATTTAGGTTATCAACAAGTAAAATGGGGATGCAATGTATGTTGAACACCAAATACTTCAAATATTTAACCACTGAAATATAATTATTACTTGAACAGTAGCAGTGGTACTTCACTTTCCATATATGTTCCAGTGGTTAGATGAAAGAGACAACTCATAAAAGAATGACAAGGTTCCTGATATAATAGACTCCTACAGGAATGTAGTAAATTTGTCCAGTAATTCTGGGATGCTTTGAGTTCTTCAACCTGGGAGTTTTACATTTGCAAATCATCATTTGTGACTGGATTAAGCACAAGTTGATCCAATAGTTTCTGGGTCACTACAAATCTCAAATGGTTTCCAGAATCTTCAACCAACACTATACACTATTGTTTAATTAAGAACATAAAGGGCAATTATTGCCACTAATTTATAATGCATATTTTAGAACTAGTTTCACAAATGGGATCAATAAAGATGACATGTAGACTATAAAATACTTCATAAATTTTAGGATATGTCATCCAATTTTTATGTACAGGGATCAGTCTAGAAAAATAATCTACCAAATTGAGTTCTTGTGGAAAAAGACATTTCCAACAGTATCTCAGTCTCCTGCAAATCCTTCAGGGTCTCCAGGAAATATAAGGCATACAAAAGCGCTACAAAGAAATGGCACTACTATCCATAACCACCAGGATGGATCAACAGCCTCAGCCTCACCAATCTTTACTCTAAAGATGGATTAATCAGGGTAATTCTCACCTCAATGGGGCTGTCTTGCTAATATTTGCACACTCACTCTGATGCTTCATCCACCCATGAGGCCTGCTACTTCTGCATCTAATGTAGATGGGACCAATGTTTATCCTTTCAGTGGACAACAGAATTAGATTTCCAGTGTGAGAAGTCGTCCATTACTTTGCAGGACTACTTTTCATGTAGGTTCATCCTTTGACTTTTGCCAGCCAGCTGAACATTCTCCAGTTTGTTCCTCAGATAATATCCATTGGAAGACCCCTGTAAATGTAGAAGTAATCTATATGACACATGCACTTTCTGCTATGGCATGAACTGTGGGAAATAAGCATCTAGATAGATCCTATTTTTTCATGCAGTCACATGATAAATATGGTCCTGTGGAAGATGGAACTCTAGATATCTTGAAGAAATGTTGTTCTCCCAAAATGGGCTTAAAGAAAAGCTCTCATAATCAGAAAAGTGTTTCTCCACCACTTAATTATTGCCCAAAATAGATAATGAATAGGCAACCGATATCGTCTCCCGGTATCAAAAGTGGAATTAAGTGCCCCCATTTCCTCTTACTCCTTTGTTAGGCGAGGGGTAGGCTAAAGAGTAAATAGGGATAAGCATAAGGTGCTATGATGCCACATATTTGAGTTTTTATTTAAAATATTTTAAAGGCCAAAATATGTGTTTGTCTTCACACAGGACACACTAGTCCATCATTGATACTATTGCTTTTTAGTTAGCTAATTAGGTTTCAATTTGCTTTTTCACTTCTGTTCAGTGTTTTGGGGAGCTCAAATAGTGTTGTAAATCTTTTCTAAGGAGTCATTTCCATGGCATGCCTGAAATTGTGAACCAACATTGTTGAACTTTGTGAGATTTACTTAAGTTTTTTATATAATCACTACACGTTATAATTAAAGCCTATAATTGGTAATGCATCGGTTATGTCCACTGATAATTTCTCAATTGTATGCAAGCTTTGAAGTTTATAAATTTGTTTTCTATTCTTTTACGAGGGGTAGGATAAAGAGTAAGCAGGGATAAGCATAAGGTGCTAGACTTATTGTCTATTTGTTTCCATTGGCTAAAATACCTTTTTCCAAAAATCAATATGTTAACCATCAAAATTTATTTAAATATTTGCTAGATTTTTCCATGTTAAATGTCAAGACTTCAACAACCATTGAATTTGCATTATGATTCTATATTTTTTTCTTTGGTTTGAAATATTCTTTGCTTTAAAATGATTTTTATCTACATTTCAGATTCTACTGTAAGAGCTTACATAACCGTTACAAAACTATATCTCTGATATAGAGTCCATATTTTCATTAATAGCTACTAAATGTACCTCCTTGAAGATATGATAGTAACAAACAAACCTTCATAGTGCTAACAAAAAGTTGAAAGGTGCATTTAAACTCATTATTGCTAGGGTCTATTGCACAAGTCAACTCAAAAGAAAATTAAACTCGACCATCATAACTGTCACCGAAGGCTCACACTCGTGACTCACCTACCTTACACTCTTTGTAACCAAAATTGTGCACCTTGGAACGTAGCTTCACAATTCAAGATCTCACAAACTTTGTGGTAGCTTGGCAACTTCACACTTGCACTTACACAATGTTTGCACAGAAGCTTCACCGCTTCACATTTTGTGGTGTAGCAACCTCATACTCAATATGACTTCAGACTCTCTGCAACTCCACACACTTCACATTCTATGCCATTTCAAACTCCACATCTTTCAATAACCCTGTGGCATGATAGAAAACATGCTTCACTCAGACAATTTTGTTAAATTTTCAGAATTTACTTCAATATGATCTAGGATCTTAACTGAGAGAACAACATGTACAACAGATCTACAGCATATCAATCATGGACACAATAATTCAAGCACACAAGAGACACAGAGTTTACTTGGGGAAAACCATAAAGGTGAAAAACCCCAATAACTTCCTCAGAGATAGATAGAGCAATGATACAACCAGAATACAAGAGATAGTCTTCTCCTAGCAGCAAGCCTCCTCCTCTACAAGTGCGCCACTCTCCCAAGTGTGAGGGAGAGAATAGAATGTGTAAAATGAGAGAGAAATACTCTCTATTTATACACTAACTTGACTTGACCTTTACTCAATTAGGTCGGCCTCAACTTAACCACTTAACATAACGTTGACTGGGCTGACCCCCACTAGGGTGGTATAATAACCCTTTGACCCACATGACTTATACAGGGCCGACCCCAACAAGGTGGCCTAATAACCCATCAAGTATAATTTACGACACTTACAATATAAATGACGACACTTCTGTATAGAGGAATAATAACATCTCTATAGGAATACAATATACATATATGTGAAATACATTCCTAAGTTACATATACATCAACACTCCCTCTTAACTAGGAAGGTATTTCTAGACACAGGTCTTCTAGCACAAGTCTTCTTCTCTGGATCATCGTCACTTGATAATCGTCATCGAGTCATCATCATCGTCACTGTTGCTGCTATCTCAATCAATCTATGAATCTACTCATCATAGGAAGTTCTACAGAGCCAGTCCTTTTTCATACTGGATGTAGGCCCACAACCTGCAAGTCTTCATCATCACTGGCCATACTGTGGAATCCTCAGGACTTATTACGTGCATCACAAAACCTGGCTGCAGCATCCCAGGCTATTACGAGAACACAACTCTACCTATCAGATCTCCCAGGGGCACATTACATGTGACCCATCACAAAACCTGGCTGAAGCATCCCAGGCTATTACGAGCACACAGCTCTACCTGTCGGATCTCCTAGAAGCACATTACATGTGATCTCACCACAAAACCTAGATGAAGCATCACAGGATGTTACGAGCACACAGCTCTACCTATCGAATCTCCCAGGAGCACATTACATGTGGTTCACCACAAAACCTAGCTGAAGCATTTGAGGCCTTTTTCATCCTGTCCAGATCTCCTAGGATCAAATTACATGTGGTCATGGCAAAACTTGGCTGAAACATCTGAGGCGTTTTTCATCCTGTCTAGATCTCCCAGGAGCAAATTACATGCCATAGGACAAAACCTCGCAAGAGCATCTCAGGATGTTACGGGTACACAACTCCGACCTGAATATCTCCCAGGGCACAAATTACATGTCCTCCCAGAGTAATGTCTCGAAAGCGCATCCAAGGTTCTTATGGGTACGCAACTCCGACCTATACGATCTTCTAGACATGCTCATCTGCACAACCTGATCCATGGCCACAAAGTATCATCCTGATACTCACCATACATCATCCTGATGTACACATGATCATCGTGATCATCATCACTGCAACATCCTGCTGCATGTCATCTGGAGAAGCTCATCATCCGCGATCACCCTGATCATACAATGCATCCATCTGATGCACACCAAGTATCTACTTGATACATATCATCATACATAGTGTATCCACCTGATACATAGATACATGATCCACACAATGTATCCATCAACATACATGATCTACCTGATCATACCTGATACATATCAATATACATGATCTACCTAATCATACAATGTATCCACCTGATACATATACAGATACATGGTCCAAGCATCCAACATGATGCATATACACAATACATACAAATGATCCAACCGATCATATCCAGCATCCAACATGATGCGTACATACATATAAATGATCCAACTGATCATATCCAATATCCAACATGATGCACACATACATATGCATATAAATGATCCAACTGATCAGATCCAGCATCCAACATGCTGCACACGTACATATAAATGATCCAACTAATCATACAAAGCAGAAACTAGAACATCATCCTGATGCTCATCATCCAGCGCTTACATCCACAGCCATGTGAAGAATTCTCCTTCCAACATGCTTGGAATGGCTTCAGCAAATGTGTCCATCACTTCTTCCTCGAAGTGTCATCAATCTGAAGAACACCAAGCCTCTCCTTGAAGTACTCAAACTTCACCCTGGCTAATGGCTTCGTCAGCACATCTGCAATCTGCTCGTCCGTCGTAATGTACAGGAGCTTCACAGATCCTCTTTGCACCATATCCCTGATATAGTGATATTTGATCTCTATGTGTTTCGACCTGTCATGAAACACTGGGTTCTCAGACACTTCACACAACTCTGGTTATCACAAAAGATACCAGTAGCATCCAACGGGAGATCAAATAACTCAGACAGTAGCTTCCGTAGCCATACTGCCTCACAACTAGCTGAATAGGCTGCAACATACTCTACCTCAGCCATACTCAGTGCTACATAGGACTGCTTCCTATTGAACAAAGAGATCACACCTGATCCAATAGTGAAGCAACACCCATATGTGCTCTTCCTATCTGCAGCACTGCCTTCCCAATCTGAATCAACATAACCATGCAGGTTAAACTTTTGATTTGCTTCATTCTTGAGCCCATAATCCACTGTACCCTTTAGGTACCTCAGAACATGCTTTACAGCAACTAGGTGAACACTCCTCGGATCCATCAAGAACTGGCTCAATGTGTTCACCGCAAAGCAAATGTTTGGTCTCGCGTTCGTCAGGTACATCAAGGAGCTAATCATCTGACGATGCATAGAGACATCAACAGGCTCAGATGAAGCATCACAAAGAAGCTTCATATTCAATTCCATAGGTGTGGCCATGGCCTTACAATCCATCATCCTGAACCTCTTCAGGATCTCTACTGCATACTTCCCTTGTCCAAGGAAGATTCCATGTGCACTCTGCCACACCTCCATGCCAAAAAAAAATAGTGCATCATCCCTAAGTTCTTCATCTTGAACTCGGCAGCAAGCTTCCGCTGCGTGTCGGCAATCAATCTATCTTCACCTGTAACAAACAGGTTATCCACATACAAAAGTAGTATCACTGGATTGCCTTCCTCAACCATCTAGAAAAGGTTGGACTTCGCTTTATTCTTGGTAAAGCCCAAATTGGATAGAAAGCTGTCTATCCTACCATATCAAGTTCTGCACACATATATGACTACACCATGCTCTCTTGAAATTCATCTGCTGTATCTTCTATTTCATCACTTTTATATTTCTCTATGCTGCCATCTGTAGCATGCTTGATCTGATAGTTCCATTTGGAAGTCACAACAGACTTCCCTTCAGCTCTTGGGACCACATCCCAAACATCGTTCTTCATGATCGACAGATCATGGCACTCTTCCTGTATCTTGGGAACTTCAATATCTTCAATAGATAATTTTGTTGCTTGAACAAATGTTGCAGTCCTTCTTTTGTAGTTGATGGTATACGATCTTTCCTACACAAAAAGTTAAATTGCATGATTAGAAAACATCTCATAGTTTTCAGAACCAATTCTTACACATAAGGAAATATGTCAGACAGTCATGCAATTATCTTAGTCAATTCTGTAACTTTCTAGATGCCTTCCAATCTCTGCCAGAACATTGTTAAGAGTGTGCACAACTCCCAACATGTCAGCAAAGAGGTTTCAATCTAGATAAGTAGCAATGGAATGTTGTACAATGCCATAGGCTACTTACCCATGCATATTAGTAGTATATTTTTCATCAATGCAACTATTCTAATATGCATAATACACAACCTAATTCTAGGAACATCATTATATACATTATTGAACAGTATTATTTAAACAATAAAATATGCAAGTAATGACAATTCAAATACTTGTCTTTGTTTGTTTGTTGGGTTGACTCCCTCCCATTCTTTGCTTCTTTTCTGCAACTCCATTCTTATGTGGATTGTGAGAAGTGGTCAACTCCCTCTGAATATCTGCATCCTTGCAGAAACTACTGAAGTGTGCTCCTTTGCTTTCTTGCAGGAACAACTAGAGTGTGCTCCCTCCTGATCTTTGCTTCTTGGATTACCTATCCTTGAACTTACACCCATCCTTAATCACTATGCATGCTTATTAGTATCATCATTTTGTTATCCTTGAGGTCTCATACATAATCACACATTTATTAGTATAATCTTAATACTATCAAAACACAATAATCTTAACCATGTATATTCATGATCATTCACAGATAATAAACATTAGTATTCAAGGTTTGAAGGAAGTCTTCTTTTACTCATACATATTCTTATTTGATCATAGGACTCTTCTGGTTAGTTGAATCATCAATCAAGATAAGAGATATAATATGCATAAAACCCGTGATTATTCAAAACTATACCTTCATGATTCTTCTCGTTAGTCATATCATCAATTATGGAACCATTGTAGAACTAAGTTATACATACCTCGAAAGTAGATCTTCTATGTGATCCATGACAATGGATGAATCTTTGTCTTAATTTCACCATGAGCATATGTTCTTGAAGTAGAACATGATTTGACTTTCTTGGTCTACCTTTTTTGTTAGCAAACAACATAAACCTCATACAACATCACAATGCATTAGTAGAATCATAAGTGTCAAAACCTTAATCAATGAATATCTTCTATTAAGGTGATACAACAAGTCCAGTAATTATTCAAGATTGTACTGTAATGATACGAAGACAAACATATGATTAATTTAACCATGAAACATACCTGTAAGCCATACCTGTAAGGATTGCTTGTAATCTTCTTATGGAAGGCCTTAGCCTCATCTCCCTCTGAGACAGGAACTTCTTCACTTATGCAGGTGACCAATCCATCCTCTTCTAGGATTAACCCAATCCACTTGATTTGCAAGAACTGGACCTGGAGTTGGATTAGGGTTTGTCAAAGAAACCCCAAAAATTCAAACTTTGAATTTCAAACTTTCAAAAGGATATAAATATGTGCCTTGATGAGCTAATCAAGTTGGTATATTTAGAATTTGAAAACTGCAAAGTTTCACCCCTCAAAATTGCCTTTTAGATTTCCGGATTCACTCGGGAGGACCCTGAATTAGGGTTTGAGTTTCCCGGAGCTTCACCCAACAAAAGGATTTGATTCAAAACTCTAAGCTTTGATTTTTCTGAGGAGCCTCCAGCCGTGGTCACAGATTTCCAAAATTCCAATTTTTGCAAAAGCCCTAATTTTTCATCTTTCCGATCAAAGTCCCGAACTGGGGTTTGATCAAGCCCAACCTTCTTCCCAACCAAAAAATCTGATCTGGGTCTCTCAATTTCTATTTTGATGAGTAGCATCTATCCGTGGTCTCTGATTACAAAAATTCCAACTTTCTCCAAAGCCCTAAATTCCGGAAGCCATGAATGAAGGTACTTAAAAATAATTTTGTTTTGACAGAAATATGTACCTGATTGTTTCTCATGTAACTCTTCACTTTTCCATCCCCAGGATCTGAAAACTTTTCTTGCGATAGCTCGACCTGTTATCTTTCCATCCTGACAGGTCTGACCTCAATTGGATTCTCTAAGAGAGAGTTATTCCAAGTGTTGCAACATGACCTGTTTATGGGATAATACAAGAGAGCAAACTTGTACGGCATACCATGTGTCACTGGTTCAATTTCGGCCTCTTACAAATTTTCTTGAGATAGTACAGTCCGTGTCCTACCTGTCACTTTTTATGAAATTTCATTTGGAGCTTCATAGCCCAACTTATGACCTTTTTCCCAAGGTCACCTGATTTTGACTCAGATCTGGAAGAGGCAGAAACCCTATATTGTACAGATCATAAATCCCAAAGTACAACGAATTAGAGGTTGACCTTTGGACACAAGGTACATGGGTATCTGATCTTCAACCTTTCAAAGTTTCAGATCCTAAAACTTTGCCAAAATGGATTTATAGCGAAAGTGCTACGATGACTGGTTTTTTCTATATCAAGCCCTAGCATCGTAAGTGCAACAAGTGTCATACAGGGCATATCATGCCTTCTTTCAGGCTAGCTCTGATACCATGTTAAATTTTCAGAATTTACTTCAATCTGATCTAGGATCTTAGCTAAGAGAACAACATGTACAGCATATCTACAGCATATCAATCATGGACACAATAATGCAAGCACACAAGAGACACAGAGTTTACTAGGGGAAAACCATAAAGGTGAAAAACCCCAATAACTTCTTCAGAGATAGATAGAGCAATGATACAACCAAAATACAAGAGATAGTCTTCTCTTAGCAGCAGAGCCTCCTCCTCCACAAGTGCACCACTCTCCCAAGTGTGAGTGAGAGAATAGAATGTGTAAAATGAGAGAGACACACTCTCTATTTATACACTAACTTGACTTGACCTTTACTCAATTAGGTCGGCCTCAACTTAACCACTTAACATAATGTTGACTGGGCCGACCCCCACTAGGGTGGTCTAATAACCCTTTGACCCACATGACTTATACAGGTCTGACCCCAACAAGGTGGCCTAATAACCCATCAAGTATAAGTTACGACACTTACAATATAAATGACAACACTTCCGTATAGAGGAATAATAACATCTCTATAGGAATACAACCACTTCCGTATAGAGGAATAATAACATCTCTATAGGAATAAAATATACATATATGTGAAATACATTCCAAAGTTACATATACATCAACAAATTTAAATTCTTAGAAGTTAACAACCCCAATGAAAGTAGTCTATCTTAACTGCTTGGACTATGCCTTGTGTGTAGTCCTTAGGTGAATTATATCAGTTTCTCTAAAATTCAGTGTCCTTCAGAAACTTAACATGAGAATACTGGCTTGATATAAGTGATTCTGATTTTATGTCCTAGCAGCGTGTGGTAATGCATAATCTGCCTGCTCTTGCCAAACTTCAATTGTTGGAGGATCAAATATTCTAGATTTGAGGAGGTTCATTCTAATGGATATGTAAGTTGTATGTCCATTACAGGATTGCAGGGAAGACAGGTTGTCCTAAAAGTCAACAAGACCATTGCCTACTTGTATTGCTTAATATCTCAATCAAAACAAAATCTCCCCCACTGTACCTATTAGAAATTGGGAAATATGAAGTTGCATGAGCTTCTTCTTGTTTTTGAATTGCACACCGAAGTCTTTACTTATTTATATTTATGTATATGTCAATCGATATTTTAGAAAGTGGTTTTTAATTTGTTGACATGCCTTGCAGTATTCTAATATTTCATTCCCTTGTTTTTGGTGATGCCATAGTATGAAAATCACATGTTTCCAAGTCACATATGCTAGTAGCATGTTAAGAAGTATCTATCATGGTGATGTTGGTGTAAAGGCATTTGAGTACCTTGAATCAACAGGCCTTGATGGATTAAATGAGCCCCTTCTTAGCAGTGATAAATATGGCAGCTCTGAGAGGCTCTTGGATGTAAGTGCATGTGATGCAGTTGACACTATTAAGTAGGGTATTTTTTAGAATTGTAGTGATGAGCTCAACAGGGTTATTTATAAGAATCCAATTCAATACCAATCTAAATTTGTTGCATATCGTTCTTATAAAATAGTGACTTTAATTGAGAAATTATACTAGGATAAATGATGGTTAGACTTACACCAATGTATAGGTATGGCCTTTTGTATGGCATTGATTTTCAAGTTGCAGGATCATGGTGATGAAGATGATTGGAGAGAAAAGAGGAGAAATGAAGAATTACCTTGGACAAACATTTTCTCCCAATTGATAGCATAGTGGGCTCAGTGGTTGGGTAAGCTTCCTGTTCTATGATTAGAAGGGTTTTGAATAGATGTTGACAGCTCACCTGAAAGTGTCTTTTAAATATGCTCTTATGTAACCATAGAAAAGTATAATATTTGACGTTTTCATTGTCTTAGATTCTTAGTTCCCCGAGTCATGGCAAAGAGAGTGTTCTGTATCCAAGGATCTCCCTCCCCAATCCAAAGTCTTACCCTCAACTAAAATAGAAAACTAATATTGATTTTGTAGTGAATTTGTTATCAATTCTTTATAACCAGTGTTTGTTGTTAGAAGACAATACTTCCTACAATATGATGCCTTTTTAAAAAATGAAAAATATTGTCTGAGCATGATTAGAACTATAACTACCCTGATTAGAACAATAACTACCCTGAAGCAGTATTTTGGTCTATCTTTAAAGTCTCTTTCTCCTATTTCATATTGAACTTATCTCTTTACTTCTGTTTGATAAATTTTTTGTAATTACCTTTTGATCTCATGCTATAGTTTGCTGTTGCTTGAGCTCTTTGTAAAGGCCTACACATCCTTAGAAAGTTTAATGGATAAAACAAATGTATGTATTTTCACTTGATGGTGCACTCATTTCCAATGTAGAAAACTTCAGAGGGAGTTCTTTCACACATTAATTTTAGCGAGAGAAACTTCAATGCAGAAAAGGGTCATTTAGTTAATTAGACTAGTTACCCCTCATATAGCATGGGGTTTGTTACCACTCATATAACATGAGGTTTGTCCCAGTTTGAAGATCTTTCCCAAGCAGGCTACATTTGGAGTATTTTGGCTTTGCATCCAAGGTGTTGGTTCCTTGATGCTTGCTTGTTGGTGGATTGGTGAGATTACATGGTTTCCCTTGGTTTCATGGCATATTATTCCTCATTGCTTGATTTGATACTCTTTGAGATAGTGCCAGAAAATATCTGAACCATCTCATGTAAAACCATTTTCCAAGATCCGGTTGACATGTTACTTAGAGTGGAAGCATTTTATTAATTTTACCAAGATCGATATTATTGTTTCCCAGTAAAACATACCCTCAGTTTCAGTAGGAAATCGTGCTAAGTTATGCTTTGATTCTATTGCTAAAGGAACTATCCGTTGTTGCATTTCCTAGTTATCATCTAGATACATGGTATTTTTCAATAGGCTATTGCATGCAAAATGTAGATAGAATTGCAAGAATTGAAATTATCGGAACCCCTAGTAAAGGATGCATCAAGGAAGTTTGTAACTTTATTAGTTCAATAATGACCCATAGATGCAACAAATAGGGGCAATAGAATACAAATGATGGAAAGTGACTGACATATATGAAATGAAATATTGCAGACAAGATTCAATAATATATAAGCAATGGTTGAATGAGATTGATCGCTATGCGAATGAGAATGTCAACAAGTTGCTTGTTGGAAACAAATGTGATTTGACTGCTAATAAAGTTGTTGATTATGATACAGCCAAGGTAATGTTAAATGCTGAGTAGCTGTTGATTGTTGGTATCCTTGGTATAATCCATTATTTATTTAGATTTATGGCTTTATAATGATATTTTTATTCTATTGGTAGGTTGTTTATGATGTTACTCATCAGGAGAGTTTCAATAATGTGAAACAATGGTTAAATGGGATTGATCGCTATGCGAATGAGAATGTCAACAAGTTGCTTGTTGGAAACAAATGTGATTTGACTGCTAATAAAGTTGTTGATTATGATACAACCAAGGTAATGTTAAATGTTGAGTAGCTTTGGCATCATGTGCATTGCTATGTGTTTCACTGTATGCACCATCGTCTTTGACTTGATGAGGATTTAAATATGAGTGTGCCTTGAATTTGTTGGTGCTCTGTTTTTTGTTAATTACAACACTATGGCAGTTTGTGGCCTTAAGTTTGTTGACTTGGCTTGTAGATTTTTTTTTTAATAATCTCAGGGGTTAGTTTTTTGTCAATTTTTAGTCTACATTTTTCTTGACATGCTTTGTGTATTTTGTTCTTCAAGGAATTTGCTAATGAGATTGGCATTCCATTTTTGGAGACAAGTGTGAAGAATGAAACAAATGTGGACCAGGCTTTCATGACCATGGCTGCTTAGATAAAGAACAGGTGCACTTTTTTGTTATGATGGTTTCCAACCTTTAACAATCGCCTATATTATATAATTGTGATGTTAAATGTTTGTTTGAATCCCTAATTTTAATTGTGTGTAATGGTGTAAACCTGTGCCGACAAATCCTAATGAATCTGATTGAGATTCTACTTTTTCTATGATCCTGTTGTTTTATGATAAAGTTAAGTGGTGATACATAATTCAAATTACATGTCGCGACTATTGGTAATCTTGTTGGTTTGAGACACGTTCCTATTGTGTATTTTATTGGGCATAGCTGATATAACATTGGTAAAACACTGGATTTTTTAGGTCGTGATAGAGTGTTGTAACTATATACCTTATCCATTCATTGCTTTGAAATCAACATTGTAGATGAACTCGCAATTTTTTATGGCCAAGTGAATTGTATATAGAAGTTTGTATTTTGCAAGCATATAAATACTCATTCCTATCATGTATTTATTTGAAACTTTTGTTGCATATGTATCGAACCTTCATCTATATTCTATTATTCTTGAATATGTTTGACATTCATTTTGTTCCCATGCAAAATTTGTTTGAATATCATCATTGTCAAGCAATAACAACTTCTTAAAGGGTGCTAGCTCAATGATAGAGCACCTGCCTAATTATAGGCAAGAGATTGGTGGTTCGATTCCTCTGTACCCTATCATAAATTAGTGACTAAGAAAACGACTAAATTCACATATATACGACTATTAGTAGCTAATTTCCAGTATCTTATAGCGTGACTAATGTTTAGTCGTATTTAGTTTAGTCATTAATATGTTATCATCTAGTATTTATTTAGTTGTATATTTGGTCATTAATTGTGGCAATCACTAAGTAAATCAGTGACTAAATCAGTGAGTATCAATGACTAAATCAGTGAGTATCAATGCCTAAATCAATGACTTAATCAGTGACAATCAATGACTAATAAGTCAACCAATTAATCACTAGTGAAATACGACTAGAGATAAGATAGTGGAAATTGGATACTATTAGTTGCCAACTCAAAATAGTCGTTTATAGTCGAATTTTAGTCATTTGTTTAGTCATTAATTTCTCATTTTGTACTAGTGTTGGTTGCATCATTCCTTCTCTGATTTTGATCATAGACAATATCATAATGAAGTTTAAAATAATTGTAGGTATCCCAAATCTCATTTAACCCTTCAAATAATTCAATCAACAAGTTCGTATTATCATCATAAATCTTTAAAGCAATCTCCTTAAATTCTTCATTAGAAAACCTTGAGAAAGAAGAATCAATGGAAAGGGACTGTGAAAACTTCAGTTGTTGCTCAAGGGATATAACCTTTTATCCATAGTTCACTCTCAACCCTTGTGCTTCTTGGAGTTGTTTTTGGAGAACTTCATTCTCTACTTGCATGTTTTTGAGCTTATTATCGTAATCATCCTTCAAACCTTGCAGTTGGGATTGATGTTGCTCATTCATTTAAATTTTCTCATGCCTGCGTTTTTGTAGTTCTTTCTCCTTCACCTCAATTTATTTATTTAGTGAGGTGACAAAATCATAATTTGCCCCTGCAAAGGCCCCCATAGCTGCATCAGTCTCAAGAGATTCCTTTTTTACATTAGTGGAAGTCCTCCTCCATATGAGCTGATTCAGGACAATTCCCTGCAATAGAGTCCTTTCTCGAGCTCTCTTAGAACCTTTTTTCACCACCACCTTTTATGATCTACTCCAAAAATACTCTCCCAGAGACACCAATGCATCTTCCCCAAAGTCTGATATTTGTTCCATAGTGGGTGCTGAAACTTCTAGGATTGTGAACAAAGGCACAGGTTGGGACACCACAGGTGTTGGAATTGGCATGGTTATGTGGGGAATGGGAATGAAATCCATTGCAGCACTGGAGGTTGGAGGTGTAGAAATGGAGGTGGTGGGATATGTAGGTGCAACATAAGTTGGAATTACAACTAGCTCTTGGGAAGTCTCAACAGGGGAACCAATTAGTTCAGTTAATGTAGATGGAGGAAATGTAACATCGTATTATGGGATAGAAGGTAAAAGGGTAGGAATGGAAAGAGATACAACATATGTCACTGATGTAGCAATGGTGACTTCAGGAAAATGACTATTAGGGAAAGACTCATCAATTACCAAATTTTCCAGTGGGTCGGAAGAATCCTGACTAACCGGATTTACTATCGGTATACTAACATGAAGAATAATTGGACATGAGAAGTTGGAAGGGCGTAACTCATATTCTACATCAATTTATTCAATATGAAGCATGGTAACTCGTGGTGCTGAAACTTCAATTTTTTTCTTCTTTCCTAGAGTAGTTGCGGCTATGGTTTTTGTTTCAACTACTTAACCCATCAATGCTAAGCTCTTTTTCATTTTAGCAACTAATTTGATAAGAGCGTTGAGAATAGCAAGGGGTTTAGGTTGTGGAGTATCCTCAAAAGGATCTTTCCCTTTGTCATCTATGTGATAAGTTAGCATCAAAGGAGTACTGACTTGTGCTTTATGTGCCTCTTTTTCCAACATTTCTTTTTGAGTTCTTTCCTCGACTGATAGTTCAAGATTCATGTACTGCAATATTTTATCCTTAACCTCTTGTTGATATTGGAGGATAAATTTCTTCTCTTCTAGGGAACAGGTTCCGTTCAATACATCAGAGAAGGAGTTAGCACCCTAATAAGTGGAATCATCAAGATCGGTTTGATGAACATGGGCACTCTTCATATGCTCTTGTGTGAAATGATTAGCTAAAGAGGATTTTGGATCATGCATCCCCCTAGGAGACTCTCCAATCTTCAAAGTCGTAGTTATTTTTCCAATCAAGGTTGCATGAGTTGAATTCTGAATCACCAGAGATCCAATATTAAGGGGGAACTTGGGGCACCCTTTCCTTTTAGATCCAGTCAATTTGGGGAATACACCATGAATCAATGTTTGGAAAGATATCTCTTCAAACACCATTCTATCAGGTATAATGTTGGGCAATAAGGGGGTTGTGTTGCTGCCCCAAATTCTGATGTAGGAGAAATATTCTCCCACATATCAATCTCCCATTGTAGAAATTAGTGCCTTAGCTTGGGTTGAAAAAGTAGGACCATCTTCCTTGAATATTTTTTGATATATGGAACCAATGAAGTGATCAAAGATGTCATAAATGAGAGGTATGAAGTTATCCTATCACAATGTAGAACAATAGATGTGGATTGGAGGTCTATCCCTTGTCCAATTCCACCCCATGGCAGGGAAAGGAAAATCTGAATATAACACATCCATAACATAAGCAGAGAGGTAAAATGTTGGCTTCCTTGAGGTAGGAGTCTTCAGGTACTTCTCTATTGCTTCATTCAATACCACTAAAAAAATCCAGGCCCAATTGAAAGACTCTTATGTGGTAAGAACATGATGGGATAGGGGTTCCCACTCTTCTTTGAAGATTGAAAAGTTTGGCAATTCATATAGCCTGCACAACATGGCTACCATCAAAGAGAAAGGTTCACTAAAACATGAGATAGAGAACAGTTTATCAGCTTTAGGTGTAAAACTAGCAAGGTTTTCCATCCAGGATCTAACCATATCATTGAAATTATATCGAGTCGCAGACAACTCCAAGAATTGCTTATTAAGCAGTTGTTGGGGTTGTCTAACTGCATAGGCTCTGGAAAATACTTAAGGTCGGAAAGAGGTCAATTGGGTTTGAGTTGTGTCATTAAAGTAACGATCTTGCGGGTTGGTGTGGTCAATAATCCACTTGATGGCATCAGTTTAATGCATTAGGGAAGTTCTGGCCGCTATGGCATGGATCTGGCACTTACTGATTTTTATAAAGGCCTCCTAGTCACAATGAATTTCTGAGAAATTGTCATTATCAAATATGGTGTAAATTCATGACAACTCTAGGTGGTAGGTTTCATAAACCCTTCCATTGGTATCAGAGAAGATACCACTGTTTGGGTCCTTGTTTTTCAGTTCACTTAGGGTTGTTTTCGATCGGGTGTTCCTCGACATGGTTTAAAGAAAATGGAAATTTATGATAAAATGACGAAAAAGGAAATTAATTAAACGGAATTTAGTTCCCAAATTTTGCACAGATGATTCGTTAAGAACTGAAATACCTAGCTATAAATCGATTGAGAAAATCAAATTCGTTGACAGGGTTGAAAATCGCAGTAAAATTTGTTCGTTGAGGGTAAAATTCGAAGTTTGAAAATGGTGAAAAGATAGTAAAAATTTGAAATATTTAACAAAATATTAATAACAAAATCAATTCGGATTATGGATCTCGAAGAAATCGATGGTTACGATCAAAACAAGGAAAAGTGGAAAAGAAATTGCGAGAGTGACTTTTTACAAATTTTGATTTTGGATTTCACAATCTGCAATTTGCATTGTGGGTTGTGGAATTATGGAAGTGGGAATTTCAACTTGAGCAGTTTATTGTTTCTGCATCCACAATCTATAGTCAGGAAAGCGGAGTGGGGAATATTATGGAAAAATTCGAACTTTCTGCAATCCACATTGCCGGTTGCGATATTGCGGAATGCAATTTCAATTTTCCTTATTTTGGTTTCCGATTCCTGTAATCCGCATTGTGGAATGTGGAAATGTTGAAAGGTAAATGCAATTTTATTGACGAAACACTTTCCGAGTTCTGTAATCCTCATTTGTGGGTTGCGAGTTGCAAAAATGAGAAATTTGAAAATTAAAAATTTCCAACATCTGCAATCCGCAATGCGGATTGCAGAAACAACATGTTTAAAAGAAAAAACTATGTTTTCCGCAATTCACAAAATCCATAAAAACAATAGTTTTTAGAAAATTTTATTAAATCCAAAGCATGAAAAGACTTGGGAATAAATACAAAAATCTTGACACCCCATAAACAAGATAAGAAAATTCGATATTCCCTTCATAATAAGTAACTGGGGTTCCCATTTTAATTATTAAAATGGGATCTGTTGTGCCTACAATAGAGCCTCAGTTCCTCTTATCCATAGAAGAGGATAGCCACTCCGCTCACCCAATTTCACCCCCAAGCTGGATCACTACCATGAACCGATGAACTAGCCAAGAACAATCTGAACACAACACTCTCTCTCCAAGAGTGTGTAGCAAATATAGTGATGGATTTTTAAAAGAAAAAAGGAGAAATACTCAATAAATTTCCATCATAGCAACAATCTCTCCACACACCACACAACATCTTGTGTCTTCTCAATGAACCATTATATAGTTTTTACACAGGTCTTGTGCCATCTCAATCAAATTGCAAGCAATATCTTGATCCCTATAATTGTGGATCTTGTCGGTTTGTTGAGTTTTCGACTTGGATTTGATTGATACAAAATCTCTTGCTTGCTATCCACTTGTTCATTTTCTCATGATAGTGTCCCCTCTTTCAAGTGGTTGATCCAAGTGTCTTTCTCTTTGTTAATAATTGTTGTGCGAGTATTTGAGTTTTATAACTCTTTTTACAAATAATAATTGTTTTAAGAGTATTTCAAAAATACTTAATCATAAATAATCAAAAAAGTCTTGGGGGTATTACAGTATCTTGTTGCTGACTTTTGCAATAATATAGGACATCCATCTTCTTTCCTCTCCCCAAATCATTGTATTTCAAATGTATTAATGTGATGAATGCATCGATTTTTGGCAATATATCATGATTTGATAATTAGATTACTCTATTACTCATCAATTTTATATCAATTCTTGAATATTTTATTTAAAAGGATGACTTTCTTTGAGGAAGGTATTGTTCCGGTTTTGTGTGTAGGTTAACGACAAGAGGAATTGGGTTGAACGATCAAGTCCAATACTAGTAGGCCTCAACTAGCAAGGACAACCGTAGATATATGAATATGCAATTTCACCTTTTCTCATTGAATTCATGTTTGTATTGTTTGATTTAGGATTGAGAATAGCTTATCTCCAAATTGATCTGTGAGTGACTTGAACCCTTATTACTTGTACTAATTTTACCTATAACAAATTTGAAGACTCCATTGAGGAGCACCTCTTAAAATTAGTTCCTTAAAGGGTTCTCGTTTTTTCTTCAATTTTTTAGGTAGAATTAGTTGGTATATTTTATGTTTTAAACTTTCTATTATATAGATTCCCATTTTGTTAAGAAAAAATTGATTTTTTCTTGTCTTCGTTAACCCTATAGCTTCCCATACGTGTTCCTATTTGCATATGGTAGCATACATATGCTTGATATTTTCTATACAATAACATATAAATATGTTTTTTGTCTATACATGTACAAGTTGCATATGTACATGTGTGTTTCTCCATAACAACTAGTGTATACCCTTTGTTGAGTGGAATTTTTTGGGTTTTAGCTGGTTGGAGTGAATTCTTTGGTTTTATTTGTCAAGATTATAGAATTGTAATTCCCCAAGTTTTGACTAGGAATATATTAAATCAAATCATGTAAAGTATGTAAATATGCTAGTATAGATTCCTAGTGCGAAGCTCAAGGCCAATGCTTGACTAGTGAATATCTAGGCATGTGTCATGTAGATATTAAATTATGGACCGTGTGGTTGGCTTATCATGCCAATTCAAATGATATGTAAACATTATGTTGGAAAATAATAAAATGGTCGAAGATGGTTGTGTAAAGAGCATTAGAGGGAATATGATTCCACTAGAGGGGAAGATGAAATGAAGGTCTATGGGATATTAAATACTCTACTTCCAAGTGTCAACCTTAGAACTCATCCATTTGTTTCCATGTGCTTTAAATGAGCCAATTACTCTATTTTTACTATTTTACAAAATCATTGAATGCACATGTGATGTTGGTGGGGAGAGTCTTCTCTTGTAGTTATGGAAGTATGAGATGAATATGCTTCTCTAACTATTGTAAGAGTCATCTCTTCCATACTCATCTTTTTGGAGTCTAGCATCCATTATTCACTATGCATATTTTTACTAGCATATTTCTACACTACACATAATTGTCATTTTGTTGTTCATTACCAATTACCATACTATGCATAGCCATACATTCAAATTTAAAGAGACTTGCATATTTGTGAGAAATTAGATGGTTGTAGGTGAGCATGGAGGTTGGGCAAGCTAGGGCCACTTACCCATTGAGGTTTTCTACTTTGAAATGCTTGAGAAGCCACAAATTAAGGCCACATGTAGTTCTCCAAAAGCATATAACAAAGAATCCCATAAAACCCTTTTGGGATTCTTTAGTGAGAAGGGTGTTGTGTGGGGGAGGTATTGTTGGAGCAAGGCTACGATGGTTGAGTGAGATTCATCTAGAGCCCTTTATGAGCATTTGGTTAAGCATATATAGTAGAATAGGTTATGGGCTGTGAGAGAAAAGAAGCCCCATAGGAATTCCCTTCGGCTTGGTCACCTCATAACTTATGATCTTCTTTGTTTAAAGATAAATATTCTCTTTATATTTCAATATACAATGATTTTATTTTATATATACATATAGGTGTGTGAATAAAGTTAAATATTTTGTATATGTGTTTAATATATTGTATATGGATGATTTTATGTCCTAAATTTTGTTTTGCAAAAGTTTTTGCTATTTTAAAAATAACAAAACCTTTTAAAAAAACAAATGCATTAAAACAAAATTATTCTAACATTGACTTAATCGACTTCTTAATTCACTAATTATCATATATACTGGAAAGGATTAAATTCATTTTTCCCATGCGGCTATATATCTCAACCATTTTCTTTAATTTGAAGCAAACACAGCAAGCTCGAAGCTAATAATAACATAAAAATTAATATGTTTTGACACATCCCTCGTAGATATTTTGTCAAAATGCAATATTAGTTCTAGAAAGCAACCATGAGATTCGAAGGAATATAGCTGCACTCTTTTAAAACTTATTTATTGGTGATCATAATGACATAAATATTAGCCACTCTTGTATGTTAATGTGTATTTTAATGGACTTTTAAATATAATTTTCGTTGGTTTGATTTAAAAGGACGACCGCAGGTTTGAAATGCTGAAGTGATCAATCTGATTTTTAAAAGAATTTAGTATAAAACTTAAAGACTAAAACTAAAACGTAAGCATCTATAACATATTTTTTAAAGAATTTATTAAAAATATAAATTAATATCACTGCTTTTAAATTTCAATGCAATTTTGTATGGACATTAGGATTCTAGTAGTTTATTTATTTTTATTTTTAGATTTTACTGTTGGGTAGAATTTGGTAAAAAAAATTTAGTATAATCTATAAATAGTAAATAATTTTAACATTCTCAAATACTTTATAATACTTAAAAATATGCAATTTTTATAATTAATATACATATTTTATTTTTTATTTTTTTTTAATTTGCAACTGGAACTAATATCTATAATTGTAATTTTCTTTTATAGATTTCCAAAAAAAATTCTAATTCTAATTTTTTTTAATTTCCAACAAAAATTAGGCAAAAAAGAATGGTGAAAAAAGTTGAAAACATAAATTATTTAAACTACACCTAACTAGACCTACACCTAACTAGACCTGTGAACTCCATGATTTCACAGAGTTATCTGGAATTGCAACTTAACCTAAAAACACCCAAAAATAATCTAATTGCTTCATTTCATTTCAACTGAACGTTTCAGCTTCACATTTCGCTTCCGATTCCGCTGCAATATTTGTTTTGGAGGCAATTTACGGCATTGCTTGCAATCTAAATTGTTCCAGCCAATCGGCAGGTAATTTAGCACAGGAAACGTGTAAACTGAAATTACAATTTACGCATTGATACATTTTATTGGGAGGAGGATCAAGGTCTCTGTTGCATCTATTACATCCTGGTACTGGTCGCGGAGTTGGCAGCAGTCTCAGCACATGCCGTGGACGTATATTCCGTGGATGTTGTATACTGTGAGGTAGATATACACACGATATATGGAAGTCTACAAGGCACTGACGGCAGCGATAACTTAAACGTCCATCTACTCTCTCTCCACAAACCTCACAATAACGTACTTCTGTTGAAATTGGCACTTGACATCTCAGGTTAAGTCGGTGTTGGGGATCATGAGTGCGGCTGTGGTGACGGGGACCAAGCGCATCTACAGCTCTAGAACACGACTCGTGGAGGTTGAAGTTACAGATTTTGCAATGGTATCTGAAACCATAACCATGTTCATTGCAGCCGCCGCATTGGAATTGATCTGCGAAATGCACATAGATTAGGTAGTGTTTAGGATGGGTGAAATGTCGAATGAACCTCCTCGCCATGCTCCAATTTCTAGTAATTGCCAAAAAAAAAGATAAGCCAAACGTTTCTACTGTGTCCAGCGAACCAGTTACGAAGATTATATAGAATTTTTAGATTGAAATTCAATCAGATACCTTGTCGACTTCTCAGATCGTGCCCGGGTCTCGGAAGCGAACCGCCGCAATCGGGCGACCCCAAAGGTTGCCGCCAATGCGTCCCCATGCGCTGAAAGCCCGGGAGTTAGATATAGTTAGAATTGCTCTCTCATTTTCCATGCATATGATTTGAAGGGTCTCGTCTAGGCCTTACTAAGTTATAAGTTTATTGTATATCTGGCTTGCAGGCTGTTGGATATACCCTTGGGAGGTTGCTGTTCACATGGTTAAATTTTTTTTTTTTTGTAAGTGGCCATATTCACGCCACCATAAAAGGCAAGCAAAACATTCCACTTTTCAGCAGATTTTGGGATAAAAACCCCTTAAAATTCTTGTTGGAAATTGCTATTTTCGCATTTTTGCAATTTCAGCAATTGGGATTGCTTGTTCTTGACAAATTGCCCAATTTTAAAACTACTCAGATCACCAAAATCGCAATCGATATATATCAATCCCTTTAATTATGTGGGTGTGCTAGTTATGTGGGTGTACTAGTTGACAATTAATATTTATAGGAGGATTAGTATATTTCTTAATTAAATTATCAGTATCAATTATTAAACTATCTATGATATTTGACTATCATTGACCATGGCCAAACATTGTTCACCATGTTTTACAATGGCTTATCATGGTTCACTATGGTTGACCATGGGCAATCATTGTTGACCATGTTTCATAATGGTTGATTATGGTTGACCATGGTTGACAATAGTTGACCTAAGTTGGTTACCAAGATCGACCATGGTTCACTATGGTTGACCATGCTAGATTATGTTTTGACCATAGGTGACTATTGTTGACCAATGTCCACTATTGATTATTTTGGCTGTCATTGATGCCTATCTAATCATGGTTGAATATAGTCGATTATCATTGACCATGTGTGGTTGTGGTTGACTATGGTTGACTATTATGAACCATGGTTACACCAAAGGTTACTGTCATTGTCTTTAATTAGCTAAGTTTGACCATGTTTGAATATCGTTGACCATGGGTGAAAAATTATGGCTGACCATGTTCAATTACCATTTACCATGTTTCACTATTATTGACCCTTGTTTGACCATGGTTTACTATGGTTGAGCATGGTTAAATGCATTTGACCATGGTTGACAATGTTTCACAATGGTTGACCATGTTAAGGTATGGTAGATAATGCTTACTATGATTGATTATTTTTAAGTAGGGATGGCCATGTTTTGCTATGTGATGCAGGAGCATCCTGCTCTTCGTCCAAGTCCAATGTTTGATCAGACCTGGAAGGGGTCTTCGTTTTATGAATTAGTGGTCCTTTGATGAAATATTCTAAACAATGCTATGTTTTAGTGTGATTCCAGATAGATGATTAGTCATTATTTTGGGCGAGTCATTGAGTGAGTCATATAACAAGTCCACATCTAGTGGTAGCGAGTCATAGAGCTAGGATTGAGGGTTTGCTAAAATTGGGTTTCAGTTGATGAGATGTAGGAGATTGTTGAGTGTAATGTGGATTTGAACCAAAATTGGTTTTAGAGTTTTGTTGTATATATTGTGTGAGCCTACAAGGCATAGAAAGGAGAGCCAATCAATGTAAGTCATTGTAAACGAGGGTAGCCAAACAATGTAAATCAGGCCCAGGGAGTTGGTCACAATTGTATCAAGTTTCTGATGATTGAATGAAGAAGAAGAATTGTGCATGTCTCTGTATGAATGGATGAATTCATATCTAAATTATGAAAGGATTCTCTGTATGCACATGAACTGTGATAGGGGAGCCATTGTCTGTGTGTGTGTGACTTCTGAAATATTGATCGTTTGAATACTTGTTAATTGTTGGATAAGTATGTGTATATGAACAACCTGAAATTAGGGATTTTGAGAGTTGAACATTGTAGAGAAGGTTTAACTGATCTCTATGTGTGAATACTTGAGTAAACATTATGGTTGCAGCGTGAACCTGTATCATCGATCACTGAAACAATCGATGCTTTGCGTATACCAATCTGTAGAAGTGAAGCTCAGGGTTAGACCGGATTGAACCCATGAAATCGAATTGGGTGAATCAAATTGAAGTTCTATTCTTGTTCAAGAGATAATGATCAGATCCAGTGAAGGGGATCAAGTCTGGAAAAGATCGGCGGGGTTTGATTGATCGATTCTATGATCAATCAACATAGAGTCTCATAAACTGCATTTGGTTCATTCCACAGAGTTGGACGATCCAGAACGAAGCAAGGAGATTGAACGACATAGAAAGGGTTTTGCGAAGTGTACTTGCACGGGAGATAGATCTCCACAAATCCAAAGTGAGAGTTCCACATTTGATCACAGATCGACGGACAAGAAAGTCGTCGAAGAGATCAACGACTTGTATAGTGTTCCACAACATAAGGATCTCGGGCGTCAATGGCTAGAGCAGATGCGGAGTTAGCGCATAAGGTTGGAGTCCATCGTTGATCTAGATCCGATGGTCCAAAGAAGTTGTGGTAGGAACACTTGTCGATTTGACGGTCTAGAGAATTTGCAGAAGGTAAGTTGTGGAAGGCATTTGCAGAAGGGAACTGCGGAAAGCAATTTCGGTTGCAGAAGGCACACCCGAAATTGTGGATGGAAGGCGATTGCGCAAAAAGGGCGATTGCACAAGGAGATTTTAGAAGGATATTTGCGGAAGCCAATTTTGGGAAGCAATTGCGGAAGGAACTTTGTGGGAGGAAACTGTGGAAGCCAGTTTTAGAGTAACTTTGTGGGTTGGATTGGTTTTGCCTATCCCACCTGCATCACTATGGTTGGTCAATAGTTAACCATGGTTGATCGTTTTTTACTTTGGTTGACCATGGTTGTTGGTGTTTGAATATATGTGACCATATTTGAATCTCATTGACAATGTTTGATTATGGTTGACTATGACTGATAATCATAGAGAATGGTAAGATAAGTGACTTCCATGATTGACTTTAGTTAACTATGGTTGATTATGTTTGACCATGATTAACTTTGTTTGACCATAATTAATTATGGTTTGATAATGGGTGACCATGGTTGACTATTTTTTCCCATGGTTGACTATGTTTTCCCATAGTTGACTATGATTGATCATAGTCAACTATAGTTGACTATAGCTTGACAATGGGTGACGAAAGGCTTACTAAGTTTGATCATAGTTATCCATGGTTGAATATTGTTTAATTGTGGTTGAATTTAGTGAACCTTGGTTAACTATGATTAACAAATGATGTACACTATCCTTATTATATTTAAATCAACAATATTTTCTTCAACCACACCATATCCTCTTCTACAAGGTATCCCAAGTTAAACAATGGTTCTTGAGGGCCAAACACATACAATCCATTTTTTTTAAGGGACATTAAATTTCTAGACAATATTAAACAACCATTACAGTTTGTCCAATAGGTCCCCTTTACATAAAACCTTATATCCCACATTAGTAGTGTACATTGTTCCTCTTCCTTCATTATTATTACATGGCCAATCCTTAAGCTTCTATTGTACACTTCCCAAACAAGAGAGTCTTCATAATTTATCCTCATCAAATTCATTGACTTCTAGTATTGTCTCCACACCATTGTAAGTTATGGATTTTCCACCTAACTTAGATTGTAGAGGCATTTTGTTTGCAATGTATTAACTAGATTTTCAATAAGTTTATAGTTATCTCAGCACCCTACCCAAGTGTCTACCCCCAAGATAAATATATTTTGTTTTCCCACCTTCCAAACAAGCCACCTCCAAATCAAGGAAGTGATAATAGCATATTCTTCCAAATTATTGATACATTGTGGCATGTGTCTTTGTCGAATATATAATCCAATATTATACCCTCTGAAGATCAATGTACTATTGTGAACTACTCCCCTACAATCTCCAAGCCTCAAAACACTCTTAGCAACCAAATCCCTTGCAAAATTTTGGATGTTTTTTAAACCAAACAACCCAAATCCTTCTAGAGTTGTAATTTTCTACCATTTTACAAATAATATACCCATTTTTTTATCCCTTAACCAAAAGAATATAAATGTGATTCTATTGATCTTGTCAATAACACCTTTCATTATGGATCTAATAGACATATAATAAGTAGGGATGTCTTCTAAGATGAAGTTGACAAGGACAAGTCTTCATCCCCTTGATAACCACTTATTACACCAAACTGAATGACATCTGTCCACTTTTACAATTATCCAAATTCGATCTTTGATAACATAGTCATTTGGTTGTATATACCAACCTAGATCCAAATCCTAGGCTCTATCAAGCGTCGAGAGGGATCAAATCTCCCGAGGTGCAAACCTGGACCTCTCCTTGAGTGCAATACCTGAGCCAGGGTTTGAACCTCGGGATATTTGATCCCTCTCGGCACTTGATAGAGACTAGGATTTGGATCTAGGCTGGTTTCAGTCATGGGCGGTGACACAAAACTGGAGTTTGATCAGCATTGTAAGGAACAGGTTAAGTTGAAAACACAGATACATTTACGAGGATTATTATAATGTAAGTAATAAGTGTTGAGATATTGTAACTTCAAAGAATATTATATTTGTACTTTATTATTCCGGAGATGTTTCATTCCTCCGTGAAGATCTTATTGTATATCCGGAGATGTTTATTCCTCTGTCGGAATGTGGTAACTCGGGTTATTAGACTTCCCTAGTGGGGTTCGGCCCTGTATATGTTATGTGGTATTAGACCACCCTAGAGGGGTTGGCCCAATTAGTTGTAGTGGGGTATTTAACCCATTGGTTAAATACGAGCCTACGTGTACCTGTGTAAAATACATGTCAATGTAGTGTATAAATAGAGGAGGTGTGTTCCTCATTTGACACATACACTCACTTGAGAAAGGCGCACTTGTGGAGGAGAGGTCTGCTATGGTGGAGGAGGAGATCATATCTTTGGTTTGCATCTTTGTGTATTGCTGGTCATCTATATTGAGGAAGCTTTACTGGGTTTTCTACCCCATGAGGGTTTCCCAGGATAAATCTATGTCTCTTGTGTTTATGCTATGCTTGTTGTTTCTTCAGTGATCTTGTATATGCTATTATTGTGAAATGGAATGTAATGCTGCTATTTTCAGTCTTAGCATATTAAATATTAACATGGTATCAGAGCTAACCTGAAGGAAGGCAAGGTATGGCACTTACGACACTTGCTTTACTTACGACAATTTGAAGGTTAGGGTTTTACATAGCAAAAACCAGTCATCGTGGAACTTTCGCTATAAATCCATTTATGCGAAGTTTCAGGGTCTGAAAAGTTTACAGGTCGAAGATAACATCCCCAGATACCTTGTGTCCAAAGGGCACCCTCAGATTCGTTGTACTTTATGAGTTATGATCATTACAAGTTAGGGTCTCTGCCTCTTCCAGATCTCAGTCAAAATCAGGTAACCTTGGAAAAAAGGTCATAACTTGGGCTAGGAAGATCCAAATAAAATTTCGTAAAAAGTGACAGGTAGTACATAG
The DNA here is from genome assembly GCA_027924585.1 of Larix kaempferi. Taxonomy (NCBI): domain Eukaryota; kingdom Viridiplantae; phylum Streptophyta; class Pinopsida; order Pinales; family Pinaceae; genus Larix; species Larix kaempferi. The sequence goes on from BSBM01001102.1 coordinate 6,710,343, forward strand.
ACTGTACTATCTCAGGAAACTTTTTCAGAGGCCGAAGGTGAACCAGTGACACGTGGCACGCCGTACAAGTTCGCTCTCCTGTTTTATCCCATAAACAGGTGACGTTGCGACACTTGGCATAACTCTCTCTCAGAGAGTCCAATTGAGGTCAGACCTATCAGGATAGAAAGATAACAGGGCGAGCTATCTCAGGAAAAGTTTTCAGAGGCCGAAGGTCAAACAGTGACACATGGCATGCCATACAAGTTCGCTCTCCTGTTTTATCCCATAAACAGGTCACGTTGCGACACTTGGCATAACTCTCTCTTAGAAAATCCAATTGAGGTCAGACCTGTCAGGATGGAAAGATGACAGGTCAGGCTACTACAAAAAACGTTTTCAGACCCTGTGGAGCAAAAATTTCAGAGTTATAGCAGAAACAATCAGGTGCATATTTCTGTCAAAACATAATTATTTTTGGAGCACCTTTATTCATGGCTTCCGGAATTTAGGGTTTCGGAGAAAGTTAGAATTTTTGGAATCAGAATCCACGGCTGGAAGCTCCTCAGAAAAATAAGTGTTTAGAGCCTTGGATCAAACCTTTTGATTGAGCAAAAGGGTGGGCTTCATCAAACCCTAGTTCCGGATCCTGTCAAGAATATCTAGAAGTTTGAAAGGCAATTTTGAGGGGTCAATTTTTGGAGATTTCAAAATTGAAGTATGCTAGTTTGATCAGCTCAGCAAGACACATCCTTCCATTCATTCGGAAGTGTGAAAGTCGAAGATTGAATTTTTAGGGTTTCTCTAGCAAACTCTAATCAAGCTCTAGATCAAGTTTCAGGGGGAGTTGAGGCTAAGGCCTTACATAAGAAGACTACAAGAAGTCTCGACAGGTATGACTTGAGGTTCAGGTATGTCTTGAAATCTGATTCTTGATTAAGTTCATAATGTGTTTGTCTTCATGTTATTTATTAGTACAATCTTGATTAATGTTAGAATTGTCTTATCACCCTAGTAATAGTATGAATGCATGTGAATGATCGAAGACATTCATTGATTAGGGCTATATGATTGTACTAATGCATTATGGTGTTGTATGAGGTTGATGTCGTTTGCTAACAAGATACAGGTACATCACAAAAGACAAATCAAGCTCCTTAAAACATGACAACATGAAGACAAAGACTCATCCATAATCTTTGTTCTACTTACGAGGTATATATGACTTTGTTATATTATGCTTAACCTATGAGACATGCAGGTTCTAGCTCAGGATCTCTAAATCATTGAAGAGATTGTTTAGGTATGTTGTACATAGCTAAGCAGATATACTAATCCAGGTATGTTTTCCTATGACAAGTTAGAATCTTACCTTAGGATCCCTTATATAAGTATACTTGGTATGATTGGTTATGCTTATTCATAAAGTTAGTAATCAAGGGTTTATGCATATTATGTCTCTTATCTTGATGATCTAATTAACCAGAAGAGTACTATGATCAAACAAGAATATGCAGAAGTAAAAGAAGACTTCCTTGAAACCTTGAATATTATCTATAATCATGACTATACATTTTCAAAGATTATTTAGAACTAGAATGTTTTGATAATATTGAGAATATACTAATGAATGTATGTCTGTGTATGAGGATGACACTAGTGCACACTTGAGCATGCACAGTGGTACAGAATGAATAGAAGTTCAAAAGACATATAGAAGATCAAGCGGGAGCCAACCACACAAACATAAAAGATAAGTATTTGAGTTGTTATTTGTAATAGTAAATGATATTGCTTGTATGCATATTTGTATTCCTAGAATATATCATGCTGAGTGTAAACATTCATAGAGCATTGAACAGTATACTACTAATATGCATATGATTGGTAAGTTGGAAAAACATTCCATTGTTGCTTGTCTAGAATGAAACCTCTTTGCTGACATGCTGAGAGCTGTGCACACTCTCAATAGTATGTTCTGGTAGAGATGGAAAGGCATCTAGATAGCCACTGTATGCATACAGGATACGGGAAAATGTTGTGCCAAAGTATTGGTCAAAATAGTTACATAACTATGTAAATGATATCTGTATGCATAATAGGTTATCATGTCAATATGATTTGATGATTATGAAGTATTACTAATCATGTACTTAATTTTTATTTGTAGGAAATATCATGATGAATGATGAACACTGAACAAGCAATGGATGTTCAAACAAAAGGATTTACAAATCAAACACACTATAGAAGGCTTGTGAGAATCATGATAAGATGTTTGCTCCAAGTGGCTAGATAAGACCATTCTCTTAATGGTGTAATTAAAGAAGAAGTGTGAATCAGGTTCTATATGGGTACCCAGGATCGATAATCAATTGATGAGCTTAATGATCACCATGGGTGATGAGGATCTCAACCTTTGCTACAAGGTTGAATATTGTTTCTATACACAGACGATATGGTGCAGAAAGGAACCAAAAGTTTGAATTTGTAACAATGTACTAACCAAACCTCTACCGATCCAATGTACTAACCAATCCTCTACCTCAAGTAAAGTTTTCTGAGACAAACTTAATATAGTTCAGAAGGACCCTCCTCGAAAGGGGGAGTGATGTGATAACTCATGATGAGATTGCCTGCATCGACAGTGAGGTCGATAATGAGGATACCTATATTAGTGATGCTGACAAAGAGGTTGGTGGATGGTCCTTAGATAGGGTCAAAGGTGACAAGGGGATTGCATCATCCTTGAACATATGTTCTAAAGATAGCCGTAGACATATGTCTTCGAGAATGAAGTCCTTGGTGGACATGATAGGATTGCATCATCCTCAAGAGAGCCGTAGAGGTATGTCTTCGAGAATGAAGTTCTTGGTGAACATGTGAGGGGATTGGATCATCCCCGGACTTCAGTCCTAAAGAAGAGCCGTAGACGTATGTCTTCGAGAATGAAGTTTTTGGTGAACATGTGAGGGGATTGGATCATCCCTGGACTTCAATCCGAAAGAAGAGCCGTAGACGTATGTCTTCGAGAATGAAGTTCTTGGTGAACATGTGAGGGGATTGGATCATCCCTGGACTTCAGTCCGAAAGAAGAGCCGTAGATGTATGTCTTCGAGAATGAAGTCCTTGGTGGACGGTTGAGGATTAAGTCATCCTTAGATGTAGTCCTAAATGTACGGTTGAGGATTAATTCATCCTTGGACGTGGTCCTAAATGTACGGTTGAGGATTAAGTCATCCTTGGACGTAGGTCCTAAATGTACGGTTGAGGATTAAGTCATCCTTGGACGTAGGTCCTAAATGTACGGTTGAGGATTAAGTCATCCTTGGACGTGGTCCTAAAAGTACGGTTGAGGATTAAGTCATCCTTGGATGTAGGTCCTAAATGTACGGTTGAGGATTAAGTCATCCTTGGACGTAGGTCCTAAATGTACGGTTGAGGATTAAGTCATCCTTGGACGTTGGTCCTAAATGTACGGTTGTGGATTAAATCATCCTTGGACAGTAAATCCAGTAATTCCGAAAGGAAGGATAGTCCTAAATGAATTGAGTGGATTAAATCATCCTTGGACAGTAAATCTAGTAATTCCGAAAGGAAGGATAGTCCTAAATGAATTGAGTGGATTAAATCATCCTTGGACAGTAAATCCAGTAATTCCGAAAGGAAGGATAGTCCTAAATGAATTGAGTGGATTAAATTATCCTTGGACAGTAAATCGAGTAATTTCAAAAGGAAGGATAGTCCTAAATGAATTGAGTGGATTAAATCATCCTTGGACAGTAAATCCAGTAATTTCGAAAGGAAGGATAGTCCTAAATGAATTGAGTGGATTAAATCATCCTTGGACAGTAAATCCAGTAATTCCGAAAGGAAGGATAGTCCTAAATGAATTGAGTGGATTAAATCATCCTTGGACAGTAAATCCAGTAATTCCGAAAGGAAGGATAGTCCTAAATGAATTGAGTGGATTAAATCATTTTTGGACAGTAAATCCAGTAATTTTGAAAGGAAGGATAGTCCTAAATGAGATTGAGTGGACTAATCATCCTGTAAATAGATTGGGATTGCCTCATCCCTAGACATGGTGAGATGTCTTAAACTGATAAGGACTAATCATCCTGTAAATAGATTGGGATTGCCTCGTCCCTAGACATTGTGAGATGTCTTAAAGTGATAAGGACTAATCATCCTGTAAATAGGTTGGGATTGCCTCATCCGTAGACATGGTGAGATGTCTTAAAGTGATAAGGACTAATCATCCTGTAAATAGATTGGGATTGCCTCGACATGGTGAGATGTCTTAAAGTGATAAGGACTAATCATCCAGTAAATAGATTGGGATTGCCTCGTCCCTAGACATGGTGAGGTGTCTTAAAGTGATAAGGATTGATCATCCTGTAAGTTGACCTGGATTACATCATCCATGGACATGAGAGTTGTCTTAAACCGAGAGGGACTGATCATCCCGTAAGCGGATCAGGATTGTATCATCCTTGGACCTATGTCCTAAAGTGAGAGGGATTGATCATCCCGTAATTGGATCTTGTGTGTTGCAAGGTATGCTGCTATTGTGTATACTTGTATTGATGAGGATACTTGTATTGATGATATGTATACTTGTATTGATGAGGATACTTGTATTGATGATGTGTATACTTGTATTGATGATGATACTTGTATTGATGATCTGTATACTTGTATTGATGAGGATACTTGTATTGATGATGTGTATACTTGTATTGATGAGGATACTTGTATTAATGATATTTATACTTGTATTGATGATGTTGTTGATCGTGATGATCTAGATGACGATGTTGTTGATCGTGATGATCTAGATGACGATGCTGCTGATCGTGATGATCTAGATGACGATGCTGCTGATCGTGATGATCTAGATGACGATGTTGCTGATCGTGTGATGACGATGCTGATGATCGTGTGATGACGATGCTGATGATCGTGGGATGACGATGCTGATGATCGTGTGATGACGATGCTGATGATTGTGAGATGACGATGCTGATGATCGTGTGATGACGATGATGATGATCGTGTGATGAGGATGTTGATGATCGTGTGATGACGATGCTGATGATCGTGTGATGATGATGCCGATGATCGTGAGATGACAATGCTGATGATCGTGAGATGACAATGTTGATGATCGTGTGATGACGATGCTGATGATCGTGAGATGACGATGTTGATGATCGTGTGATGACGATAATCGTGAGGATCCAGATGATGATATTGTTGTAGCTGTTCAAGTGCTACAGAAGATAAAGACTCAATACTGAAGATGTCGATGTTCTAGTATTGAAGATGTTCCAGTAACTGCTTGAGTTACTGATGATGTTGAGAAAGCTTCCAATGATTTATAGATGTATCAAGTATGATGTTGATGACTCCTTGCTCGTGCAGATGTTGTTATAATATCCTTCTCGTTAAGGGGGAGTGTTGAGATATTGTAACTTCAAAGAATATTATATTTGTACTTTATTATTCCGGAGATGTTTCATTCCTCCGTGAAGATCTTATTGTATATCCGGAGATGTTTATTCCTCCGTCGGAATGTGGTAACTCGGGTTATTAGACTTCCCTAGTGGGGTTCGGCCCTGTATATGTTATGTGGGTCAAAGGGTTATTAGACCACCCTAGAGGGGTCGGCCCAATCAGTTGTAGTGGGGTATTTAACCCATTGGTTAAATACGAGCCTACGTGTACCTGTGTAAAATACATGTCAATGTAGTGTATAAATAGAGGAGGTGTGTTCCTCATTTGACACATACACTCACTTGAGAAAGGCGCACTTGTGGAGGAGAGGTCTGCTATGGTGGAGGAGGAGATCATATCTTTGGTTTGCATCTTTGTGTATTGCTGGTCATCTATATTGAGGAAGCTTTACTGGGTTTTCTACCCCATGAGGGTTTCCCAGGATAAATCTGTGTCTCTTGTGTTTATGCTATGCTTGTTGTTTCTTCAGTGATCCTGTATATGCTATTATTGTGAAATGGAATGTAATGCTGCTATTTCCAGTCTTAGCATATTAAATATTAACAATAAGTATTAAGGACTGAGTAAATTGTTAAACTGGAAAATAGAGACAATTCTCCTAACTTTTTTTTTCGATTATCTTTTTGTTGATATGCATTTTGTTTTGTTTGTTCTTCTCCTTTTTCTATCATCATTTCATCATTTCGTACATTTTGATTTATTTGTTCTTCTGCAAACTGATTTTTTTGTTCTTCCAATTGCTTCAACTTTCTCTCTCGATACGCTCTTTGTCAATCAACGTTTCATTTTCTTTGTGCTTCTTGTTCTTCTACTATCAATTCGCCTAATTTGTTTTTCGATTTTCTTTTTCTTGATCTGCATTTTGTTTTGTTCGTTCTTCTCCTTCTTCTGCCATCATTTCATCATTTCATACATTTTGATTTATTTTTTGTTCTGCAACTTGATTTCTTTGTTCTTCCAACTGCTTCAAGTTTGTCTCTCGATACACTCTTTGTCGATCAACGTTTCGTTTTCTTTGTTCATCTCGTTCTTCTGCTGTCAATTCCTCTAACTTTCTTTTTCGATATTCTTTTTGTCGATCTACGTTTCGTTTTCTTCGTTCTTCTAGTTGTTCTACTATCATTTCATCCAACTTCCTTTTCGAAATTCTTTTTGTTCTTCTGCTTTTTGTTTCAAGTCTTTTTCTGGTTCTTTTGTTGTCACTGAAATCAATGCATCCATACATTGAAATCAATGCATCCATACATTGAATCAATGCGTCCACAGAATAACATCTACACTGAAAAATATTCAATAATAAACCCCATACACTGAAATCTATGCGTCCAGTCACTAAAATCAATGCGTCCATACACTGAAATCTATGTGTCCATACATTGAAATCAATGCGTCCACAAAATAATATTCACATTGAAAAATATGCAATAAAAAATTTCAACATTGTAAGGAACAGGTTAAGTTGAAAACAAAGAAAGAATTATGAGGATTATAATAATGTAAGTAATAAGTATGAGTAAATTGTTAAACTGGAAAATAGAAACAATAATTTTGTAAGGATTAAATAAATGAAAATATGGTTCACATCGTGATCATTCTCATTCTATCTTCTTCATCTTTTCTTATCTTCACACCTAGTAGTTTTGACATCTTCTGATATCGATCATATGAGAATCTACATTGGACCTGTACTTGTATTACATACTTGTATTCCAACATATGACTGTTGGCAGACATGACACATTTGAACTTCTTCTAATTGATCAATTCCTTCATGAAATTTTTGATGTGTAGTATACATTTCTTCAGATGGTATCGATATTGTCAGTTTTCAGATATGAACTACAGTGCACGATTGGAAGTTTCCATATCAACAAAATTCGAGTTCAAAATTTCCTTGTTATCACATTCCATGTATCCAAGTATGTCATATTCATTGGTAGTTATATTGATTCCTATATAACCCTGAAATTATCTTTCATTCATGCTTTTGAGAATCCCTTTGCACAAATAACACTTTTTCATGATCTCTTTAGTTCATGGTCGTGTTTTCTTTGTTCTTTTGTATGTTCTAATGCTTTTTTTTTGTTATGGATTCGAAACGTTGAGTAAAGAACATGGATACTGTGGATTCTCCAAAACCTCCTGAAATCAACAACCACATAAATCTAGCTACAAAGATTATTTTTCTCTTTCTCTTCTATACATTTGTCATACTTTTCTTCTTTGATAATCAATATCTTCATTATTTTCAATATTATCGTGAGGATCCACGATATACCCTGAAATAGAGAAGACCAAAATTTAATTTGTTGAAATCATTAGAGAGTTGTTTTTCTGTTAAATTGATAAATTCAATGTATAGATGTCAATAAAAAAATCAATGCATTGTTGAAAAAAAAAAATGCATTGCTGAATCAATGCAACGAATAAAATAAATATGCATATTCTATTGTTTAACATTTTTGTGTGGTCTATTGGTAGGAATTAAGGTGATTGGACTTGTGTTAACCTAGAGACCAAGGTTCAAAACACTTTTTTCTTGGAGTTATAGTTAGTTATCAAGTCTAACTATTATTATGGTTGCAACGCAACAATGTTTTATGTTTTTTTTCTTGTGTTTTTTACGAACATTTGTTTGTGGTCTATTTGAAATTGCATTGTTGAAATTAATGCAATAATGTTTTTTTATTAAATTGATATGTCCACTATAATATTGTTTTACTTCTTATATTTCTATTTTTTATGTTGGCTACAATATATTCTTTTACATCTTTTTATAAGATTGATATATTCAATGTATAGATGTAAATAACAAAAACGAATGCGTTTTTGAAATCAATGCAAGCATGTATTTTTATTAAATTGATAAATTCAATGCATACATGTAAAAAACAATGCATTGTTGAAATCAATGCAATCAATCAAGTCAATAGGCATATTATTTTTTTTAACACCATTTGTGTGTCATTTATTGGTAAGTAGTGAGGTGATTAGTTAGCAAATCTAACTATTACTATGGCTATTTTTCTTTTCTATTCTTATGTCGGCTATAGTATTCTTTTTACTTCTTTGGTTTCTACTTTTTATGTCCACTATAATATATTTTTTTTACTTCTTTATTTCTTTACTTTTTTATGTTTTTAGTTTTTATGTTAGCTATAATATATTTTTTTACTTCTTTATGTTTTTACACATCCACTGTCATTAAAACTATTATTTTTAAAAAGTGAGTATATTAAACAAAATTTAGAATTCTATTTTTAGAAAAACTAAATTCAAATTTAAAGCACTGGGCTTAAAACTATTATTTTAAAAAGTGAGTACATTAAACAAAATTTACAATTATTTTTGTATTATTTTCAATTACTTGAGTATGTTAATTACTTTTACTTTGTATTATTCTTTTTTGTTTATGGCCGACATAATATTTATTACTTTTTACTTTGTATTATTCTTTTTCGTTTATGGACGACAATAATATTACAAACTTAAAGTTACAAGATATCCCTCGTATTATAATTTTTTACTTTATATTAAATTTCAAACTTACATGTTACTATCACTATTGTTTTTTTCCAACATGTTACTAATGTTATAACTTTACTAAAGTTACATCACGTTACAGGATCTCTCCCATAATAATCACTACTATCACTATTATTTTTTGACTATCACTGTTATATTTTGCGGACAAGATCTCCCTCATATTCACTATCACTATGACCTCATAATATTCATTATCACTATGACTATTATCGCCTATCGGCCCAATAATAGTGGGTAAATTATTTCAATATCCAAATAAATATACTAATAATGGAACAACTAATATTAATATCTCCTCTTATGAATCAAGGTGGGAATATATGGGGTTAAATGTATATTTAATTAATAGAATGTTATATTCAATATATTCATTGCGATTGAAAGGACCCACATGTGCAATAAGTGAATAGGTTTATATAGATTTTATGTAGTCAACATTGAATGGAATATGTGAGTCAGATGTATGAATTCCTTGGGGTATTTGGAGGAAGTTATTCTCTTATTTAAGGAGTTATTGTATAAATTATTTATCTTGACTATCTTGGAGTTGTTCTTTACAGTTTCTTTTTACATGGTGTGTACTCTAGTTTATTCTACTCTCCTGGGCATTTGTTTCATAGCATTTGATTTTAGAGTATATGGTCCTTGGCTTGGTTCCTTCAAAACACACGATCTTCCCAGTCTTGCTATAACTTGTTTATGGGGATGTTTCAGATAGAAATTTGTGTATACTACTGAGAAGACATAGTTATGTACCCATGGAAAAAATTTCATACTATGGTTAGCAATAATATCATTGAGACATTCTATAAAATTTAGAGATGTTGACTTATCCAAAACTAGTCCCAAATATGTGTTCTAGGTAAAAATGCCATATCTAAATATTTATAGATCCAAATTGAGTGACACTAGTTGCATTAGTACTTGAATAAAGCAGTTTAAAAGAGCTGCAAAATTGGACACATAAAATTCCATACAAATTTTCTCTCTTGCAAAGAAAAAAATCAACAAGTTCTTGGAAAGTTATCATAACATTCTCTCAAAACATCAAAATTTGTTCAAACGAGTGGAATTGCAAAAAAACACTTATTAACTACTCCAAAATGAAATTTTAAACTCATAGGGGATGAAAGTTCAAAGTTAAATCAGGTGGAAGGTGGGTCAGCAATATAGTGTCGAGATCAAAGTTTTAATAGGTAGGCTACCTTAAAATTATCATAACTTTTGACTGGAATGTTCAATTTAGATAATTCAAAAGTCATTGGAAATAGGGAAAACATGATAGTATGTTGGAAGTGTCATATTATCTATTTTATTAAATAATTTTGAATATATTGAGATTGGAATTTGATTGTTTTTCTTAAACCTAAATTAAAAATAATAGAAATACCTAAATTTAGAGGAGAAGAATATGGAATTGATGCTAAGGAATTGTTAAGGATTCTTAAGGAAATGTTGAAAAAACGTATTTAACAAGTTTTTATTTGGAGCGTGAAACTCATAATTGGTGGAGAAGTCATTATATAAATACGCAAACATACACCATAAATGGGAAGTATTTGAAGAACTCTTCTAAAAAAGGTGGATCAAGGACTCAAAAATTGAAGAGATGAATAAAAATAAAGATGAACTTAGAAAACTAAAAAATGAAGCCAAGAAGAAAAGTGAAGAATTTCTTAAGATACAATACCTTAATGAAGAACTTATTAAGGAGGTACATAAAATTAAACAAGAAAATAGTATCAGAGAAAATGGGGACAAGGATGAGATAAGGGAATAATTGAAAAATATAGATGAATAATAAAAAATGTTGGGTAAGCATAATCAAGACATTGTTGATGATATTAAGAAGATGAAAAAATACACAAAATTATAAATCAAATAAAAATGATGAATATAATGCCATAACATTTGAATATAATATGAGTAGAATATTTTAAGAGGAAATTTTTGTGAAGGTTGGAGAAACACGAAATGAAAGTGAGGTAAAATTTGAAATAAAATATATAAATGAAGAAGGCCATAAGAATTTGATGGTTTCCATCATATTAGAGTTTCAAATAGAGAAGGAACAAAATATTCATGAATGTCACCATAAAATACTTAAAGAAGTTGAGCACCATCTTGAAAATATCAAAATAAATTATCACAAACTTACCACAAAATAAGGTAATATTAAAGACCAGCCACAAATAATGGATAAAGACATGATATCTTAAAATAGGACAAATGATAGAGGTGTACAAAACTAAGGAAAACCCAACACCCTCATTACCAAGGAAGTTTTTAATAAAGAAAATAAGATATACATCAAAATTACCAAGGAAGAAGTTGGAATAATCAATAACATTCATGGAACATGGAATAAAAAATCCATTACTTCACAATATATTATTGGAAACCAAAAACTACAATAAATTGGAGAAATCACAATGACAATAGATGGAATCAAAAGAAAGAAAATTGTGGGACAACCAACTATCAAGGATTAAGACCCAAAAAGATTGAATTATGATGGATGGACCATCATGTGTAGCAACAAGAAAGAAATAGTATAAGCAAATCATATTACTTTGTTTCATCACATGCAAATACCTTAATTGCATAGATTTCACGAAAAAAGAAATTTGAAGGATGGTATTATATTATAGCCCAATATGGGATATAATGGGTTAAAAGTATATGATATGACCCCAAGGGGTCATATATGGGATTAATGTTATGATATGATCCCAATGGGGAATATATGTGGTTAAATTCATATGTAAAGGAGTAAATGTATATGTAATATGGTCGCCCTAATGATGGGTCAACATATGAAATGAGTGAATATGTATATATAGAGGTCATGTATTCAATGTTGAGAAGAATATGTGAATTGGATCTATGAATATTTTGGGGTGTTTGGAGGAATTTATCCTAATAGTTAAGGATTTATTGTATACCTTTTCTATGTTAACTATCTTGGAGTTGTTCTCCATATTACATTTTTTTTTTTTTTTGCATGGTGTGTCATCTAATTTATTCTACTCTCTTGTGCATTTGTTTCATAACATTCATCTTCATCCATCCCCATAAAATATATATTAATATTTATCTTCATACCTATTGCAATATAATACAACCTAAGAATCTACCTCCCTATTTAGAACCTTTGAAATTACCAAATTATTTTCTATAAGAAAATCCCTACTTAGTCCTTCTTTAATGATGACAATATGTAAGTAGAAAATATTACACCACTACCTCATCCCATTACTAGGCGAAGAAAAATGGTTTCATATCCATTTATCAAAATGGAGAAAGACATTGAATTCTCATAGTTCATATAAAAATTTAGAAAATGTAAAATAAAATCTAGATGAGGGAGCATCAACTTTAATTATAATAAGCATGACCTGTCATAGGACTTCAAGAGATTTGACGGTGTCTTAGCCATTGGATGACTTTAGATATGGCGGTGTCCTACACTATATGAAGTCTGACCACTTTTATTTGTTTAGCATGTGGTCTCCAGCCCATGATCACGTGCTTTCTCTTGGTGATTTAGTCTTAAGCACTAAGGCTACTCAATATACTTTGGTTCTATCCTCCCTTACGTGCTTAACATTGAATTTTTTTTTTACATTTTGTCCACTTTAGAAGCTTTGAAGACCTTGGAAAATTTGTCAATACTAACATTGGCTTCAGTGGGGATAGTTGTTTGTTTTACAAAATACCGAGAACTATAGATTAGCTCTTTCATTGTTGGGCCATGGAGTCTCTCTATCTCAGGAGATTTAACACACTGAGCAAACTTCTCTTCTTTGCAACATATTTAAAATCTTGGTAAAGTAAATCTACAAATGAAAATGCCCCATTATAGGCCCCATTATTGGAAATAGTTCTGTTTTCATTGGCTTCAAAGGAGAAGGCTTCAACTTCCACTTTCTTGCAAACAACTGTCACTAAGTATATGCCCTTATCATTTGATTCCCATCAGAAAACAATTTGGGTCAATAGTATCTATCTCAAAACAATGTATGATGTTGATCTCTATGCATGGTTTCTTCCACATATGCCTTTATGGAACTCTGTGATTATTCCTTATGTCTCCTCTTCTATCACACTATTTAGAAATATGCCCTTAGAATCCCTCCAGTAGAGGTATTCATCCAATATGCAATATTTCACAACCTGCAGTTTCAATGACCTGACCTATAACTTACTCATATGCTCTAGATATTCAAGATGCATCAAATAAAAAACAATATCTTTGTACCATGGGGATTGCACAAATTTAAGATTTACTTTCATTTTATTACTTTGGAAACCTTCTTTATCTGTAGTGTCTCCTTCCTCTTTTAATTATGATACCATATTTAGATCTAATGCTTCACAATTTTTTTTAGCCAATAGTTTTTCCAATCCATTCCCTTTAACCAATTTAGTAGGCTTGATTTCTAAGTCATATTCTTGTATTTTGGAAATCCATTTACTTCTCCTTCCTTAATTGTTTGTATGACTAATTATATCTTTTATAGTACTATGTGGCACATAAACTATTAAAAGTGAGTGTAACAAATAACATCTGAAGGATTTCAATTATTTCACCATGGCATATGCTCACTTTTCCATTAGCTATACTTTAGCTCTATATCCCTTAAAGATTTACCAAAAAATGTAATGGGTTGTTCATATCCCTCTTGTTTCTTTTGGAAGATGACAATTGCAATAGCATTAGATTAATCAAAAGTGAAAAAAAAGGAAAGGATTAGTATAATCTGGACTTATCAATACAATGGCCTCTCTGAGATAAATTTTGAGCTTCTAAAAAACTTCCTTGGATTCTCTAGTCCACTTCATTTCATTGTCCTTCTTTAGCATATTAGTAATGTTTCTTATCATCTCAGCCAAATTAGGAATAAATATTTTTAGGAAATTTATTCTTCCAATGAAATATTGGGCTTATTTCTTATTTTGGGGGATCTCTATTGACTGTATGGATGCCACTCTTTCTAGATCAACTTTCGCTCCATCCTTTGAGACAATGTGTCCTAGTAGCTTTCCTTCATGTAGGGCAAAGTGTGATTTCTTTGGATTAAGAGATAACTCATATTTTCTCATTTATTAAATGTTTGATTCAAATGAGATAAATGTTCTCCATCCATCTTATAAAAAAAAAGCATGTCATCAAGATATGTCACAATGAATTTTTCCCTTTCTTCTACAAAGGCTATATCCATGGCTCGTTGGAATGTTTCTCATGCATTCATGAGTCCAAAAGGCATATTGTCATACATGAAGGTACCCCAAGGTGTGGTGAATTTTTTATTTTCTCTATCTTCTTTTATTATAGGAACCTGGATGTATATTGAAAATCCATCCATCAGAGATATTATGTTTTCCCCTACCACTCTTTGAAAAACATGATCCATTTTTGGCAATGGGTAGTTATCCTTTAAGGAGTGTTTATTCACGTTTCTGAAATCCACACATAATACTATTTCTCCACTCTTCTTCCTGATTGGTACCAAGTTTGATAGCCACTCTGAATATATCAAAGGAATTATTATCTTTACATCTAATACTTTCTTTACTTCCTTTTCTATTATGGGTAGAAAAACATGATTGGTTTGTCTCAACATTTTGTTGAAAGGATTCGCTCTAGGATTCAATGGTATATTATGTTGAATTATAGATGTATTCTATGTCCTTATAATATAATCATACTTCCATGAAAACACGTCTATATATTCTGTAAACAAGTTCAAATACCTTTGTTTGAATTCAACATGCAGCAATTTGGACATTTTGATGTATTTAGGCTCCTCCATTGTGCCGATATTCTGATTTTCTACATCCTCTTCCTTTGGATGAACAATAGTTTTGAAATGGATTCCATGCTTATAAAACAAACTTTCTATTGGAACCAAACCTTTTGGGATAAAATTATCGATTGATCATCCTCAAATACCTGCCAATACTTCTGGTTGTTAGGGACAAAAGGTCTGTATATAATTTCCAGTTCATGTTTCAGCTTGATCTCTTTGGAGGGTTTGAATGAAATAGAAACAAAAACTAATGAATCTACTCTCTTATTCATCTCTCTTGGGACTGCAGTGATATTAAAGGCGTGAAAGAAATTTTCAATAAGATCCCACACTTGGTTTCTATATGCTCCCATCCTAGGGTGCTTATTTTGATACACATTTATGATTTGCTACACAATTAATTTTGAATATCCATAAATAGATATATTTGTTATCCCCATACATATTGTAGATTCCAATCCTAACATGAGATATTCATACTCAACGACATTGTTTTTGGTCTCTAAATTAAGCTTAAAAGACACAAAGAATATTCCTAATTTGGCGATAAGAGCACTACTCTTGTTGTTGCTTCTCCCTTTGATGAAGCTCCATCAAAATACATTTTCCAAATCTAATATGAGATTATAGAGATAATTTGAAAAACCACTTCTACAAATGAATTCTCTTCACATCCTTCATCCAAATATGGTATGCAACATCCCATATCCTCCTCTAATACATACACATGGTAGTTTATGGGACTGTTTTGATCATTGATCATATAGGAAAACTTAGCCTCTCTATATAATATTCTAGTCTCTCCTGCAAATAGAGGTATTGTAGCATACTTCATGTCCATTTGCATGGTGTCTCCCATATTCTTATCCCATGCCATTGATAGAAACATCCCATATCTGGAAGGCACATCTGCCACTACCACATCCATCATGATGCATTTTGCAAGTAGCTGAGCTAAGGTCACCATCATATATATAATCATACCCAAACACTTTACCTTTTTATAATCAAAACTATACAAACCATGGTATAGTTTAGTAATCTCCAAGCCTAACTTCTCCATAATAAGTTTTTGCAGAATATTATGGGAAGCTCCAAAATCTAGCATACATTTGTGCAACAATTTTCCATGTATACTCAAACTGATGTAGAAAGGGGATGCATGATCATCATTTTCTTCTTCTACTGTAGGCCCTACTGAAATGGAAGGATTTTAATCATCTAGATTCAGGGTATCAGGATGTATGCTAAGCTCAACCAGGTTTAGGAATTTTTCAATTTTCTTTTGATATAGAGGATTTTTAGCCAATTCTTACAAAGGTATTGGAATCTTTATCTTGGATAAATCATCCTCAAGATCAAAAGGGATATGCAATTTTTAAGTTGAGGGACTTCAAATTTCCTTTTTGTAGTAGGGGATCTAATATTGGCTACCTTATCTTGAGGGGTAGAAAATTTCCTAGCATTGGTTGAAATATCAATATTTGTTTATGAGGTTTTGGATTTTTAGCGGCCTTTGTAAGAGAGGGAATTTGCATTTCATTAGATGAGTTATTTCTTGGCCTCAAATTATATCTTCGATATAATTCTTGATAATTTTGGTACACTTCTTCTTGCATAGGTATTTCATAATATTTTTGTGTCATATGAGTCATGTCACTTTCATCCTGCATCCATAAAAAATCTTCAGGTGGTTCTATGTATTCCTCATCAAGACACAAATCTGCAAACTGATTATTGTTGTTTTCAATGACATGAGATTGTGTGGGTGGATCTTCATTTCTTCTTTATCTATTAATAATTTGAGGATTGAAAGGGCTTATATATTGATTAGGATTCCTCTAACCTCCATATTGAGGATTTCTATTGATTTGTTTCCCTCCACCTCTAATCTGGTGAGTCTATTTGGCAGACCTCTTAGTAATGTTCACATCTCTTCTATCTTCTCATTTTGATAATATTTATTCTTACTAGATGTGCTTATTTCTTATTTAGGTTTCTTCTTATCAAAATCATGTTTGTATATTAGTTTCCCTGAATATTTCATGTTCCCTTCTACATCTACTGCATCGTATTGCATATTCAATAAGGTTGTAGAACTTCTTTCACTAAGAATCATTGCAAAATCAACTTAAAAATCCCCTGCACATGTGACTTTAGCAGCTGCTTGTGATGGCTTGATATATTGAGGAATATTATTATATATTTTGTTGAATATTTTGTCAAATTATCCATCTATTTTCCCATTCTTTCTTCTTAATGCAAAAAAATTTATGAGATAATAGAGGTGATCCCTCTTTTAACCCCACTGCCTCATGAATGAGGTTTCTAAATCATGCAAGGAATTTATAGAAGTTGTAGGAAGGGATATCCCTCTCCTTATAGAGTTTGCACAAAGAGTCTCATGAATACATCATCATGCTCAATGCAAGGAATATTTTAGGGACGAAATTTATCCCATGGAATATTTTTCTATGTTTTTTTCCAAAAACATATTCGCCAATCTGCATGTTTTGAAGCCCTATTCGCCCAATTTTGATGGGGTAAAATTTTTTCACTCTAAAAATCGCCAAATTATTATATAAACTATATAAAATCCTTAGAAGTTGAAATATTTTATAGTTGACATTTTGAGAATTGGTAAGCTTCACCAAGGTTTATACACTTTTAAATAAGTATGGATCCTTAAAACTTTCCGTGGCTCAATGTAGAGGTTATCGATAAAGTCTTGGAAAATGGGCATATGTTCTTTAGTAGTGATGGCCTTTTCCCCATCATATTTAAGTAAGATATTCAAATAACTCTTAGGTGGGCCATGAAGGTTATTAGGAGGGTTTAATGGACCATACATAGTAGCTACCGAAGGGTTAACATATGGTGGTGGTGGATGTACACCTCCTCTCCCTGCATTGGCCATTATGTGTTGTAGAATGATATTCCTATCCTGAGGTGTTATAGGATTTCTTTGAGATTGAAATTCAAGTTGTATAGGACTGGCAGTACTTCCTGAAGGTCATAAAGAAAAAAATTGAGGCTCTAAAACTAGATTGAATGTAGTTCTTGGATTTTTTTGAGGATTCCCTTGAGTATTCAAATATTCTACACTTTCTTGATTTTACAAAGCATGAGATACTAAGGGATAAATTACATGAGGAATACCTTTCTCCTGAGTGTTTTGACTAGCACGAACATTCATCCAATAATTTATTGAATTTGGAAGGCTCCAAAACTCTTGTGACTTTGGATTTGCTATGGTATGTTAGCTACCAAAAGCTATCTTGATTTGGCGGAGTCTCTAGGTGAAAAATTCAACCTAATTATCTAATCTTCTTTCACTGAACAAAAATCAAAACTTCACTTGTCATTCCCAAGGAAAAACTTTCTAACTCTCAGTCCCCAACAATGACGCCATTTTTCATGTTAGTCCCTAAGGCATACTAGGCTGAATGTAATATATTGTTAAGAACCTATGTCAACCCTTCTCTTTACTTTGTTAGTATATTGTTGTTGGACGCATATGCTTTGTAAGTCGTCTTGTAGTATTTGTTGATCCATAGTTTGTATTAGCCCATGGTATTGACCCATAATATTGGGCATAGACTTAGTATGTAAGTGTGTGTGTTGAGGCCAATGAAGGTACCATGAAGTTATTTGTATTGAGCTTGCTCAAAGGAGGTTTCCCACGGGGGGTTCACTCAGTGAACTTGTTACATAGCACGATCGTTCACGGGATATTAAAGAATATCCTTAATTTCACTAAATATTGGAAAATGCCTCCTAAAACTGTATTGTTGAACCCCCCTCCCAATATACCTTTCCAATTAAGAAAACTCCTAGTTTCACCAAATATTGTAGGTATCCATTTTTATCAACCCATTTTTAATACCCCCTTTATATCATATTATCAAGTTGTAACAAACAAGACCCCTAACACATCTCAGTATATGCAAACATGATGCTAAGTAAAATAATAGTATAATGCTAATAATGATCTCACCGGGAATGTAGGGGTGACTGAGTCAATTTTTCGCATTGGATAGTGGAAGAACCAATGAAATATTAATGGGGAAGGCAAAATGCTTAAAAAGAAAACCCAGTGAAGAGATGAATGTAACAAAGAATGTTAAATACTAATAGTACAATAGTTATGCAATGCTTAGAAAACATGAGGATTGTAGATGTTTCACACCATAACCTACCAATCTACCAATTTTAGCCATAGGGTCTTATATCAGCTGAAATTATTATGGAATCCTCTGACCGATACTCTTTTCTATTTCTTGGCAGAAAGAGGCCCATATACACTTTTGAATTGGCACACAAGGATGAAAATTGCAATCAGTACAAGGCAAGGACTTGCTTACCTACACATCAATTAGAACATCATTCATGGAAATCTCACTTCCAGCAACATCTTGCTGGATGCAAACATGTATGCCAAGATTGCAGATTTTGGCTTGTCTCGGTTAATGACAACTGCTGCCAATTCCAATGTAATTGCAATAGCAGGGGCTCTCGGATACAGGGCTCTTGAGCTCACAAAACTGAAGAACGCCACCACCAAAACAAATGTATACATCTTTGGGATTGTCCTGCTGGAGCTTCTAACTAGCAAGGCACCAAAAGAACCCGTGCTTGCAGACAACGGGATGGACCTTCCTGAATGGGTTGCTTCCATTGTGAAAGAACCCGTGCTTGCAGACAATGGGATGGACCTTCCTAAATGGGTTGCTTCCATTGTGAAAGAAGAGTGGACTAATGAGGTTTTTGACTTGGAATTGATTAAAGAAGATTCCAATTGTGGAGATTAGTTTCTTAACACTTTTCAATTGGATATGCATTGTGTGGATCCTAACCCATCTGCAAGGCCAGATATGGAAGAGGTTGTGCATCAGCTGGAGGAAATCAAACCTAAATTTTGTCAGTCTTCCACTTCAGTGGCACCATAGCAGTAGATAGAGGAGGACTCATACATATAATAATATCATATAATAACTATGTAATATGTTACTGTGTGGTACTTTGGTTACACAACCATTTGCTCATTCAAATCATTATTTGATTCTATTGTTATGTATTGTATAATCTTCAAACAATAACTTAATATTCTGTATATTCTTGCACTCTTTTTAGCAATGTCACTGGTAGTGGCAGGGATATTGTGAAAATTTATACTGTGTTACTCTCAGATCCTATCAGATCATGGGGACTCATGGTGTCTAGTCAAGTCTTATATTTACTGTCATAAGTAATGTGGTGTGGTGTTGTTTGACCTTCTTTTATCTGGTATAATTCATTCTTGAGGATGGAAGATGTTTTGTTTCAAAGGCTCAAGAGATGATTTTTTAGTTGGAAAAGGAAAGGGTTTCCAGAGTTTGTGCAAGATGTAGTCTATTAGTAACTTCTATGCTTTAATTTAATAAAATGTAGTTCCTTGGGGTTGCCACTCTTTGCTGCAACTTTTGAAATCATTTTTAAGCCTCCTTATCTTCTGTATATTTGTGTGATTAGTGCTCATACCATGGTGGAACTCTTACAGACTCAACTTGAAACTCTTATGGACTCAAATGGGATTACATGCGAATGGCAGTCTATGTGACTACAAGAATCTTTTGGTTATTCTCTGACAAGCTCCATCCACTTCACACTTAAATGGCTAAATCTTGCTTCATTTTCAAGAGGTTAAGTTATGATAATGCTGAGCATATAAAAGCAACTCCAAGAATACAATATTATATAAGAAACCTTTATAGTTTATTTTTTGAAGCCACCTATAAAAATAATTACTCAAAATTAACACCAACTAGATTGCAAATGCCTTAAACCCTCAATCAATTACAAAAATTTCAAACACAATATTTTCATAAAGCAAAAAGGTTGGCACTATAGGCCACTAAATATAAGATTTCCAACAATCAAACAAACAACTTTCAACAATTTTCTAGACTGCAAATGCCTTAAACCCTGAATAATTACAAAAATTTCAAACACAATATTTTCATAAAGCAAAAAGGTTGGCATTATAGGCCACTAAATATAAGATTTCCAACAATCAAACAAACAACTTTCAACAATTTTCTTCATTGCATTTTAACTAACGTTTAGGCAACTAATGATTTTAGCACTTAAATTAATTTCTAGTAAAATTTTAAGAACCAACCCTTTTTTGGTAGGATTTAGAAATTATGTTGAATTCGCTGTAACAATTTAGGTAAAAAGGGAAAAAATGGGTGAAATTTTAAACAATGGGCATTTTAATTTTGGGTCTTACTTACCTAGTTAATCTCTTTTGTGCCCTTCTGAGCGAGGGGGTACCAAGGTAGGGAATGAACCACTATCTGCCCCTCTATCTATATCTGTGCCTAGACTCGCTGTTAGCTATGGGGCTAGGTAAACCTGGGAAGTAAGGTAGGCTAGGCATCATATCAAATAGGTGCTTGGCTGGGAGGGCAGCATAAAACTTTAACTAGTGAAATTACCACTTCCTTGGCGGCCACCCTCACTTTTGATTACCCTGTTTGGGTGGAAATATATAATTATAAGCAAACAAAAGAATAGTGTTCCTGGCCCTCAGCCCACAATCATAACCTCATTAACAGTCTGGGGTTGTTGGCTTGGCACCGCCATGGTTCTGAAGCAGTTACAAAGGGGAAAGGCATTACGAAAAGGATACAGCCCAGTACCACGAGGTTGCAGCTAGGTTTTCAAGTAACTAAGGATTATCGTGTCAAAGGTGGTCGTCAATCTCTGCAACAATATATAACACATTAATTTAGTAGGGAGGTTTTCAAGTAACTAAGGATTATTAACCCATTTAACTAAAGAAGGTAATAGGTACCAGGTAGGTGAGGCAGGTGAGGCATGGAGAAGAATAGGTGATTACAACTAAGCATGATCTCGGCCCTATAGGCTTGCAGTATCAATTATGATCTCTAAATTGAGAACTTCATAGCCCACTTAAAGAACACATGGTTGAAATCATGAAGAATCAATAAGCTGTAATTTTTTTTGTCCTAAAATCTAAAATCTAAATTTATGATATGACAGCTCCTAAATATCCTCCATCCATTTCACAAATGAATTTGAGATCCACGGCTGACATTTTATGGCTGTTGCAACTGTCATTATAGTTGCTAATTTGGTTTTCGTTCCATTGGATAACTAGGGGAATCTCTATTTTAAACACACTGTTGGGCGAATTAATTAAATTAATGAGTTGTAAACTCCTTCCAGTTGCTTACCCGGGCCTTTTTATGAATGCTAGGGTGGATTATTGCACTGCTGGACGTTTTTATAATTGCTGGATGGATTATTTCCCTGTTAGGGCAAGTTTATAAAGCCTGGACATTTTTAATGATGCCTGGGGCGTTTTTTATCCATCTTTGGGCAAATTTATCAGCTGGGCATTTTTATAATTGCTGGATGGGCGTTTTCATAATTGCTGGATGGATTATTTCACTGTTAGGTCAAGTTCATAAAGCCTGGACGTTTTTAATGATGCCTGGGGCGTTTTTTATCCATCTTTGGGCGAATTTTTCAGCTGGGTGTTTTTATAATTGCTGGCTGGGCGTTTTCATAATTGCTGGATGGATTATTTCCCTGTTAGGGCAAGTTTATAAAGCCTGGACGTTTTTAATGATGCCTGGGGCATTTTTTATCAATCTCTAGGTGAATTTCTTAGCTAGGGGATTTAAAAAAACTCAGAAAACGTTTTTATAACTGCTGGGGAAATTAAGCATGGTCGGCCAGAGTTGAAGTGGCTTGGGTGAATTTGTCTTCTTTAATACAATGAAAATTAAATATTTTACAAATCAATCCCTCTCTATATCACAATTAAAAAATACTTTAAATCAATCTCTCTTGAGAATTTCTGTGACAAATGAGAGGCCTATATCTTTTCCACTTCAGTTGTTCTCATACTGCCTGGCAAACGCTGGAAAACAATTACTTTCAACTTGAAACGTGGTGCTCTGCTTCTAAGGCGATTTTAACTTTTCCTTCCAATTTTGGGTATTTCCAAGGATATGTCTAGGCAACAGCGTTGGCAAATGTGGTACTAACAGCTTGTAGGTTTTTCTAATGGCCAATTTCCCAATGGTGTGTTGAACTATTACTTTCACATCCACTTTTTTACTTCCTGTCAAAAGTGAACATATCCATATAATTGCAGCAGCTTGTGTGATTGCTAATGAAGTTAAACCTAAATTAGAATTGCATCATTTTTCATTTTTTCTGACGCCAATTTCACAGCTGATAACCAGCTGACTTATCACCTGTCCAGAATCCTTGGCAATATGAAGATTGTAAACTTTGATATTATTGAAAATGTATTTTTCTGAAATTTAGTATTTTCTCATTCTTTTTAATTTTCAATTCAACTCCTGAGATGCATACAAAATTACAAACTCTTAAACCTAACCAAAAGGAAGTAGACAATAATGTAGCAAACTTCCCTTAAAATAAAACCCACAAGAAGATGCATCTTTGATTATAACTATCACAAGGGTCTGATTACAAAGCTGAGAAAAAGGAGCTTCAAATTAAAAAAAAAAATGCAAATGCTCCAAGATTGAGGGCGAGGTATCTATTCCACCTAAAACCCATGATAAATTGAAAGCAAGAAAGCACACATATCAATTTATAAAACTAGATATAGTAGTAGAGAGGAGAGTGGATGTAACCACACTAATACCATTAAGCTGAAATAGCATATAGAAGAAACAGAGCATACCTATTATAGGGATTCAAGCAAGCCTATCTAACTGATTTTGTTTCTGTAACTGCTTTCTAGTAAATTCCATTCTTCCTAGAGTCAAGAGAGGATTCTCCTCTTCCCACAATCAATGTTCTGCCGAACCAGAAATGCAATGCGCAAAAACTTCAAGCAAGCCCATCTAGCTGATTTTGTTTCGGTAACTGCTTTCTAGTAAATTCCATTCTTCCTAGAGTCAAGAGAGGATTCTCCTCTTCCCACAATCAATGTTCTACCGAACCAGAAATGGAGTGCACAAAAACTCCAGTGAAGCCCTCTAATCCTTCAATTAAAAAAAAAAATCTCACTCCCCTGCTTCAGAAAACCTTGATGTGCCACTACAGTGCCAAAAATGTTCCCTACATTAGAAACCCTAAATGATGAAAATCAAAATACCCTGCATCAGAAACCCTAAATGTTTCACTACGGGTACCCAACTGAAGAAAAAAAAAAAATCATAAAACCCTAGTTCCTTCCACCATAAAACCATTAGATCCATGAGTGACAAAATTAAAGGTCAACTTGACCCCTGGATACTTCCAAAACCATGTCAGCTTGTCAATCTGAGTGTTGCAAATTACAGAAAGTGGATGGAAATTGGCTTCGGAATTGCCAATGATCATCAGTCGCGACCATGATGGCCCCTCCCTCACACAAGGGTATCTATTGGCTCATTTTCACCTACATGCTAATTGTTGCTCACTGCTATTGGGCTCACTGGAACAAACCAACCATTGCTCATGAAATGGGCGCGATGTTGTGCTCTTGCACCTTTGATACCACAGAGAAGCCGGAAGATGCTTGCAGATGCTTACAACGAGACTGCTTCTGGATTCAAAGGCTCGCAGGCAAAGCAACTAAGTCTTCTAGATGAAGCCCACGGGAGGGATGGAAATGCTCATAGCCCTAGTCTCAGCGTCCAGGTTCTTCACTTAACATTCCGCCAGAAAAAATTAATGTGACCCTACTTCCTTTCAACAGGAAAAGTATTTTTTATTTTGTCTTAATAGAGACGAAAATACTAAAAAACAAATATTATAAAATAAATACAAATGAGATCACTAATTAAAGACAATATGAGATTTTTGTCTTGAATTATCATCTCAAAATGGCCCCACATGTAGTAGTGATCTAACTGAGTTGAAGATATGGAAATGTAGAATACAATACTTACCAACAGCTGTGATGAAGATGAAGAATCTGAAAATTTTAGGAGTATATGAGTGTGTAAGCTTTCGTTTCAAAATGTTGAAACATTATCATTAGACTCGTGTTTGGCATTGCCTTTGGATTCTTCCATCAATGAAAGCTTGTTCCATCTGAAGCAGTTAGACTTGTACCGCACAAAAATATCAGAGGTATGCTTTCAAGAATGTGTTTGCCCGAACCTTCAGGATCTGTAGATCGTGTGTTGTAAACATCTGGTGGAGGTTGGGGGATTACCAGGAACACTATTAAATCTCGATTTGAGGCATTACCGTGCATTGAGGAAAATAAGAGGGATTTATAGTGTAGCAAAACTTGAATTACTAGACATCAGGGAGTGCTATAATATAGAATCAGAGGATCTGCGAGGTCTTGGAACTTTCATATATTTAGGTTTTGAACTAAAAGACCAAATTTTGGTATCTTCAGATTTTCAACTAAGATGCTAGACAGAAGCACTCGAGTACTATTCAGGCTTCGAGTCAGATGTTTGGTTGGAAGCTTTTGCAGAAAGTTGCTTCTAGTTGAAAAAGATTGACCACAGTTCATTGGTGATAAGCTAGGACATGGATCATGTTTTGTATGGAGTACAATACAAAAGGAGCAAGGATCTGCAACTTCTGTAAAAAAATCATTATTATTTACATCGTATTTTATATATTAATCAAGAAAGCTTGAATAAACTAGCTGATAATGACCACCTAAATCAAAATAGATGATTATAAAGTATATTTTCAATGCCACACACAAGCAGATACCATTAATGTTTTAAAAAGATAAAACCAGTTTGAACTTAGTTAAAGTAAGAGTTATGTTTTCAGTTTTTTATTTTAACATAGGCATAGAAGCCAGCTATTTAGGCACTTGAAACCATTTGATAATTGATACCTAGTTTTTAGTCAAAATCTTGGGCACTGGGCGTTATTAATATTTATTCCAAATGTTGTTCTAAAATTGCTACTTGCTGACCAAACTGTCCATGTATTTTTCTCTTAGCTAATGCGCTGGGTCTTCAACTCAACTGCTATCTCTTATTTAAACATTGTAATATACAGTTTTTCAGTGTGAAGTTTTATTAGCTTATTTTGTGGGTTCTATATGCTCTCACAGAGAGCATTTCTAATATATTTTTTATGCATGGGCTGTAATTTAAGAAAAACGGAGCACTCTGTTTTTTTCTTTTTCTTTCCTTCAAGAAATAAATCAAAGTCTCCTCATTTTGTTTCAGAATCACCGCAGGACATTTTACTGTGCAATTCATTGTTATGAAATATTTCTGAATGTTTGATGTGCTGTTATTATTGACTGGAGCTGAGTTTTGTTCTTGGGTGTGATTATATTTTACTTAAATCCTTTTATACTCACGTCTTTCAGTTGTTGTTAGAGCTTGGTTTGAGATTGATTTCAATTTTAAGGAAAAAAGATGATCAAAGTACAATCTCCATGACAAAGAATTCAATATTCCACATCAAAACAAACATGTTCATATTCTACATTATTTTCTGAAACCTTGTACATCAACAATTTCTTTCATTTGAATTTTGTTGAACTGAAAGATCAAATTGGAGAATCTTAGATTGATATGGGGTTATTGAAACCATTTGGCATTGATATCAAAGGAGATTGAAATCGGTCGATGCCTAGTTTTTAAGCATATCTAGGAGTTATTAACTGATCTATTCCAAATAGCACTTTAAAATTGCCATTTGTTCCTTAATCTATTTGCATTTGTTTCCCATAGCTGATATAGCCTTCATCAACTACAGTTTTTGAGTGTGAAGTTTTATTAGCTTATTTTGTGGGTTCTGTACGCTATCACAGAGAGCATTCCTACTATATATATGCACTGGCTGTAATTTAAGAAAATGTTAAATCAAAGTCTCCTAATTTTGTTTCAAAATCACTACGGGACATTTGACTGTTGATTTTCATTGTGCAATTCATTGTTATAAAATCTTTCTGAATTTTCGCTGTGATGTTATTATTGACTGGAGTTGAGTTATTTTTTTCAATCGAAGAGAAATCTTCTTCGATCATTATCCATTTTATTTGGAGGTTGCTCCTTTCCAAAAATTAGGTTTGAAGATTATGGCACTTTTTTAAGGCATGCCTCTAACCTAAGCCACACCTCTAGCCTAAGTCTAGCTGCTTTATATTATCATATTGAAATCCCTATTTTATTGAGGTAAAGACATCCAGGCCCCATGGAATTACTCATTCAGAAGTTAAATCCCTAATAATTGAAGTTACTACATGGATAAACAACAATTCATGGCTCAAATGCATCCATTAAACAAAAGCTGGTTCCTAAAATAAATATAAGAAAAGCGGTAGAGCATCAAGATGAAGTTGTCGATTGCATAATATAAAACCTCTAACTAGCTACTAACCTAGCTTGACCAAAGGAATTGTTTCCATTTGCACACTTGGAAAAAAATAACTACCCTGCTTAAACTAGTATACCAAGTAAACCGGAGACGCCATGATTGAGCCCCCTTCTTCGATGATTTGGATTTACTTTCTATATGTTTAGAGGTGAGGAGTAATACCACCTCCTGAACTTGCACCAAATTGACTATGAATTTCAGATTCATGAAAGAAGAGGACCCAACCGTCACTCAGAATAAAATGAACCGCGCAACAAAATTAGGGCACGATTGAAGATTTAGAGTGATGTGAGGACTAAAAGCATTTTTCGTTAGGGGTATGGCAGGGACAAAGATGAAGAAATTTTTTAACAAGAATGAGGGCATTAAGTTTTACATTATAATCAATAATTACCGTGTAAAGAGAAGCCCACAAACCTCTAATATGTGTGGCACCTTCCTTGATGCGGCCACTTGCAGCTTCCTTCATATCTCCGTCAAAGCGACCTTCAAGGGTTTTAGCAGCTCCGATGATCTTCTAGAATCTAAACGTGCAGTCCGCAAGCTGAAAGCACCAAGAATGATTTCTTCAGACCGATAATATGTCTTTGAGCTAATTAAGACAACCCATAAATGAAAACATGCTTACCTAATAAAACGGGGGCGCCGCAGACTGTAATACAAGTTGAAAAGGTGTTGGAAGATTTCAATCCTGAGATATAAGATGTATCAAGTAAATACCCTAACCGGAAGACGCAATTTATGACACACACATTCTCTTCGACCACATATGTAGATGAAGCACCGCCTAGTGTCCGCAACAAATAGCTCCAGAAAAAAACGAGTGAATGAAAGCTTCACTGGAATTAGGGGAAACCAGAAAAAATGAGTGAATGAAAGCTTCACTGGAATTAGGGGAAACCACCCCTCCTTTAGAAGAAGAAACCCTAGAAGCTCCTTCTGCAGCCAAAACCTGGCAGACCAATATGACTTATCGAGCAGAAGCTTATTGTGCGGCCGATAAGTACCCTGAGAAAAATATCTCTTGTGTAATAAGAGCTAAGATTAGTTTAGGGTCGGGTCCAAAATGAATGGTCAGAACCTCTGAGCCGAGTGAACCTCTCAGGAAATGGGTTGGTTCACGAGCCGCGCCCAAAATCACTTTCAAGCTGAGAGGAGGGAAGAGATGTTTGGCGCGCACGGGAAGCGGAAATATAGATGCAGGGAAAACACATTTTTTTCCTTTTTAATTTAATATAATTAAAAATAAAATAAATATTTGAGACGATAAAAAAATTATAAATATTTGAGACGGAATGAGAATTTCGTCTTAAATAATTGTCTTAAAAACCGCCTTATGTAGTAGTGCCATGATTTGGAGGTATGAATCCATCCCACGATTTGTAGGTTATTCCTCAACTCACCCAAATAAAATAATCCCCAATATTTATATTACTTTGTCAAATTAAAAACCCCCCTTGACCCCTTAATACAAGGCAATATATTTTAGAAGTTTTTAGGAATATTCAAAACCCCAATATGAATGGACGTGATATGATATTGCCTCACTAGTGAACCCCCCATGAGGTTGCCCCCTCGAAGTGGCCTGTGATCAATAAAAGTATATATGAGTTCTGTTATTTCTGCTATCTCATGTATTTTCATTAATTAATTGTTGCAGGTTCTTCACATCCGGTATCAGACCACTTTCTTGGGCTCGTTGGGTGGAATTTCTGCCAAAAAAAATTTAACATCTGTTGCAAGTTTGGATCTGGGAATAATACCTATCCACTTAACTATGGGAAGTAATTGGGCATAAACCCTAAAACTCATTGTGAGGAGTACCACAGGAACCCCAAAGTAGCTGGCCCATTGAGAGGACCTTCCATCCAAAAGGGTAACGACCCCTACCTGATTGACTAGTTCCGAACCGTGAGGTTACCAAGAGCTCTCGTTTGTGGCAAAGCGGTTATCAATTTTACCTGAGCCGTGGAGTGAGGGGTACTGCACTAATACGCAAGCCGTCAGACAACATTGGTGGCCGAGTGAAACCCCTGAACTATTAGGAAGCCAAACATACCTGGGGTCCATATCTATTTTCAGTTGAATTGTTTCCGATCACTTCCACACCGTTTCAGATCCATTCCGAGCCGTTTCAGATCTAGTTGTTTCAAATCCATTCTGAAAGCCATCCAGATCGAGTCGTTTCAGATCTATTCTGAAAGTCATTTCATATCTAGCCGATTTCGATCCATTCGACGCCATTTCAGATCCATCTATTGTTGATCCCTTCCGCATTGTTTCAGATACAATTGTTCTAATCCCTTCCACGCCGTTGTAGATCCATTTCTAAAAAAAAAAAAACCGTATAAAATTTCATTTTTTCGCCATATCTCCCTTGTTTTAACTTCATTTCCCTTGAAAATTCCCAGACACCCTTGCAATCACATTCTGCATATTTCATTCCTGAGGACCCTATCCCAAATTCTACTTCCCAAAGCCCGAAATTTCACATTTATCTATTTTTAGGGTTTTCTATAACTTCTTCAATTTTCACCCACTTTCCTTCAAATGTCTCCACCATGTTCATTCCCTATTTCTACTTCTTTGTCCCTCTTTGACAAATTTTCTCATTCTTTCACCCTGCTTCTGAAATCCTCATTTTCTGCTTCCCTATCAATTCGAACGAGTCCAAAACCTAGTCAAACCCCAATTAACCATCAGATTTTTTCCCAAATCCAAATTTCCATTTACTAAATAAGCTTTTGTTTGTGTTTTTCTACCCATCCCCCTCCCCAAAAAAAACTCATGGTTATGGTTGTCACTCGCGCAGGAGCAAAAACCATGGAGGAAGCACTTGCAACCATCCAAACCAAGCTCCAAGATCTGGATGAAAAATTTCTTGGCCTCCATCCTGAGAATTCAGCCATGAACAACAAATGGCAGTCTAAGTCTTCATCAAAAAATGGGTTCTCTTCTTCCAGCAATTTTCATGGTCCGAAGCTTGATTTTCCTCGCTTCAATGGTACTGATCCGACTGGATGGATATATTGTACAGAAAAATATTTGAGTCTGCATAATACTTTTGATGTCAACAAAGTTCCACTTGCATCATTTCATTTGGAATAGGAATCTCTTCAATGGTACCATTGGTACATCAAGGATCATGAAGAGCCAAAATGGCCAGATATTTCCAGCTCCTTTTGCAACGATATTTCCAGCTCCTTTTGCAACGATTTGGTCCTAGTGCTTTTGATGACTTCACAGGAGCCCTCACTAAACTTCACCAAATTGGAACTGTGATAGATTATCAGAAAGAATTTGAGAAACTAGCAAATCACACAAAAGGATTGTCTGATGAATTCTACAGGAGTTGTTTTATCAATGGTCTTAAGGATGAAATCCACTCAGAGGTTAAAATGTTCTGTCCTAAAACAATGATGGAAGCTTTGGGGTTGGCTAAGTTGGAAGAAGACAAGATTGCATCCCAACAACACTCCAAACCCTCTTTTGTTCCCTTCTGAGATATGGGTTCTCAATGACCTCCCATCCCACCAGCTCCTCGACCAACTGCTATCATGCATTTGTCTGAAATAGAGATGCAGGCATGAAGAGAAAAAGGGATTTGTTATAATTGTGATGAGAAATTCACTAAGGGACATAAATGTGTTACGCAAAATATCTATCTCTTGGATATGGAATCTCCGCCTACCTCTAAAATTGGTGAAGAAGCTCCAGATTCAATGGATGATTAGGTCGACATTTAGGAGCCGCTTACTGACCCCCCATCTTAGGATGACCAACCGGAGATATCTCTCTATGCTTTATCCGACGTCACTAGCCTCCAAACAATGTGGGTTCAGGGTTACTTCAAGAAGCTTCCTCTTACAATACTCATTGATTCTGGTAGCACTCATAACTTCATTGGCCCTTGAATCGCCAAACAAGATGATTGTTTTGTCCATCCTTGCTCCAACATTGAAGCCATGGTTGCCAATGGGGGCACCTTACCTTGCAAGGGGAAGTGCCACAATGTGTGTATCTATCTGGAAGATTATAACCTGCACTTTGACATGTTTTCCTTGTCCCTAGTCGGATGTGATGTGGTTTTGTGTGTTCAGTGGTTACACACACTTGGCTCCATCTTATGGGATTTTGCTGAAATTTGGATGCAATTTTCAGTCAATGGGAAACAACACAAATTTATGGCCTTACAACAAGGGTCTCTCTGTATCATCAGTTCACATCGCCTAGAAAAGATCCTTAAGAAGAATTCACATGGTGTCATCGCTCAACTCCAGTCCATTCAAATGCACCGATCAACGATCTCCACTACTTTCTTGGATAGATATATAGGTGTCCTTGCTGAACCAATGGGCTTGTCACCTTCAAGAGACCTTTCCGGTAAGAATTTAGCCACATCTACATCTCCGCAGGAATTACTGGCTATTTTGCATGTAGTACAGAAGTGGCAGCCATGCCTATTAGGGAATTATTTCTACATCAAGACTAATCTCCAAAGTCTAGAAAATTTCCTGGAACAACAAGTATCCTCCCCAAAACACTTGAAATGGGTTATCCAGCTCATGGGTTTTTGCTTATGCGATCACTTACAAGAAGGGTAAGGACAATATTGTGGCAGATTGTCCTTCTCGCACATTTGATGACCCAGTTTCTCTTACAGCTATTTCTTTGCTTGTTCCAAATTGGTTGGAATCTGTTCAACAGGGCTATCTCTTTTATGAAATTCATGCTTCTTCATCGATAGGGTGCTCTAGATTACTCAAAACGTATGACCGGGAAAGATGTAACTTCTTTTGGCAGGGACTGAAAATGACAATTCAACAGATGGTGGTTGACTGTGATACTTTCCAGGTCAACAAGGCTGAAACGACACTCCTTTTGGGATTGATCAAACCCTTTCCCATCCCTACACAGATTTGGACAACTATTTCTATGGTTTTCCTAGAAGCACTCTAGTGGTACAATACCACATCTAAAAGGACACCATATGAAGCAGTTTATGGACAGGCACTGCCAATTCTTCTTCCATACACCCTTAGCAGCTCCCCAGTTCAGGAAATTGACTCGGTTCTTTGAAACTGTGATCATATTCTTCTCATTCTGTAGGACAATCTTCACATGGAAAGAATTCGACTGAAACAACAAGCCGATCAACACCATTATGAGCGCACTTTTCACACAACTGATATGGCTCTTCTTCGTCTACAGCCTTCCAAGCAATCCTCCCTAAAACTTAGAAGGCATGAGTGGCTCGAAATGCAACCTGTGGATGCTACAGGGAAACCACTCCTTCAGATTCTGCATCAATTTCCACATCTAACGCTTTGAGGACAAAGCTTTTTCTAAGGGAGAGGGGATGTTAGGAACCTGTGTCAACCCTTCTCTTTACTGTGTTACTATATTGTTGTTGGATGCATATTCTTTGTAAGTCATCCCTTAGTATTTTTTGATCCATAGTTTGTATTATCCCATGGTATTGACCCATAGTATTGGGCATAGGCTTAGTATATAAGTGTGTGTGTTGAGGCCAATGAAGGTACCATGAATTTATTTGTATTGAGCTTGCTCAAAGGATGTTTCCCCCCTCGTAGTGGCCTGCGATCAATAAAAGTGACTATGAGTTCTGTTATTTCCGCTATCTCGTGTATTTTCATTAATTAATTGTTGTAGGTTCTTCACATATATGCCAGGGCATGATGAGTCTCAACGTTTATAGATTTTAGAGCCAAATTTGTATGAGAATTTGAGGTGTAAATGTAAAGGATATTTCTATCTCTCTTACAAGTTAAAATTATGCACTAATTTGAACATAAATAATCATTTTGAGAGGAATTTTGTAGAGTATGACACCACTTTGAATTTAAATGATTGCAAATGGAACAACATGTTATGGAAGAAGTGCCGAGAGGAAAAATTATTACATTCAATGGAAACATAAATGTATTAATATTTGTAAAAAAGAATTTTGTAGTTTGAAACAAAATGTAAACATATCATCAAAATTTTAGGAACTTATAGGAAACATGACATACATATGAACACGAAGAAAGGAAAACTTCAAAAACTGTTGCATCATATACATATCTTGAAACTATATTAGAGGTGAGGAAATTTAAATCTCCACTATAAATTTCACATTCAACATAACATTCAAATCAACGACACAAAAATTAGGTTGAATCTATTTCCTGGAGCTTTATTTACATCTCACGAAAGGATTACATGGACATGAAAAGTTATGGAAAAACAGAAGAAGGACAAATTACAGGATAAAACATCTAGGAGAAAACTTGTAGACCTATCACTTTCACTTTATCTCTTGTAAATTCCTAAATTGTCTTCTTTGTCTTATTTATTATCGTTTACTCGATCATTTTTTGCTTCCTTACTATTGATGAGTTTTACCTCTCATGTAGATACTTGGTATCACACCTGGATGTACATCTAGTTGTTGACCACTTCGATGATATCATAGATGATTAATTGGTCTGACAACTCCTTTCCCCATCATTTGAACATTAGAATACCCTCTTACTTGACTAAATGTTGTTGGAATATTGGACAATACTAAGAGGGGGGGGTGAATCAGTATTGATAAATTTTAACAATTAAAACCACTTTTAACTTATCTATTAACACATGGGATCAACAAGATACATATAACACATATTTTATCATGGAATCCCAATTGGGAAAACCACAAACTCTTTCTATATTGCAAAATTATATTTATAATAGTTTTTGCAAGCTACAACTTGTTGGAGATTTCAATCCCCAATATTTTGAGTTACAACTGAAGGATGCTACAACACCCTGGTTTCTTCCTGCTACAACAGACAAGGATGCTACAACACCCTATTTACCAGCTACTACTAGAAGGAGGTTGCAACCCCTTTCCAGGAATGTACCCTGTCCTAGCACCACCCTACCTCCCTAATTTGATTTTATAACTTCAATGGGATATACATCAGTTTATAACTTCTCTGTCCTGTGTTTCTAATCTTCAATCCAAGCTCTACAGACTGCCTCTGTTCCTTTTATTCTTTCTATGATATATGTATTGCTTCATATATTTATTTAAGCACACAACAAACACTCTCATCTTCTTTTTACCTTCTCTAGCTTCTACACTGCTTTAGATATTCATGTTAAAATGCACAGACATACAGTTCTACTTTTTCTTTTTCTAGCCTCTATTCCCTGTTGCTTCAGATGCTTGTCTTCAATGCCCAGAGACCCATCACTTCCATACTCAAACTCTATCTAATATATTCAACATCTCCATATGAATCATCATGTCTTTTTATCAGAACCTGTATTAAACAATTATTTATGTCCTTCTAAAAGAAACTTGCCTCCTTTCACAAAGAATATGTCTCTGTTTATAATTTAATAAAATTTGCTTCATTTAGTTTTTTCATGTAGCTTATATTTTGTTATCATATCTTTGTTTATGAATCATACGCTTATGTTTATACTTTACTTCAAGAATAATAAACTCTTATTTACATGAATGATAACACTATTTATTATATTTATGTTGAATAATAAACAGTTTATTTCTCAGACATTAACTAATCCAACATTCCCCAAACAATAGCGTAAATCCTTCTCAACATATGTAGGAGTATATTTGTTGACACAGTTTTGTCGACAAGGGATCACTTCCCACTACTTCCAACAAAAACCAACCAACCATCCTTAAGAACCATCCCAAAAATGTTTTACCATTTCCAACAACACCTGCGAAGCAAGTGAAGTCTCACCCGAGATGATTAAGGGGGGCTACAAGAACCAAGCTTCCACTGTAGTGGGAGGACATGCATCTATTCTCACTATATTGCTACAGAAACTAGAGATTTATCTTTTCATCATGCTTACCAATTCAAACATATATTCATCATTCACATATTCAAAGTGTAATCAACATTCACACTTACATGGTAAAAATGGCGATCGCATAAAAACAAATTACAGAATAATAGAACTTAAGCATAACACAATATTAAGGTCTCATTCATTATTCAAACACAAGCAAAGATACAAGAAAGAGACATATCCGAACATCTTCATGCATTAACTCATCAAAAACCCGCGACACAACCCTTGCAGGGATAGTTCCAAACAACTTATCATGGATCCATACAAAAGTTGCCAAAGGAAGAGGAAAACATTAGACAATTCATCCGCTCGTCTATTGATCAAATGATGCCCTTAGGATTACAATCGTAGTCCTATTTATAGGGAACTATAGCGGTTACATAATGGTCCAAATGATCCATTCTAACTAACTAAACTAATTTTTCACTTTTGTCGGCTCCTTGTTCTCCATGAATGATCCTTTCTTCCGTAGATGGTCCTTCTCGTCGCTGTCAGATTCCGCACATCACTCGGTCTAACCCCGTGCCAAAAGGCCCCCAACACAAACTTGTGGCTCACCCTCGAGCCACCTCATCTGGGACCTGTTGTAATTGTTGTTGTCCTTCCCTATTATGTACTTCTCAAGATGATCCTTCCATTTGGTGCTCGTTGTCATGTACTTCTCGAACTCGTCCTTCCGTCTCGTGCTTGCTGTTATGTACTTATCAAAATCATCCTCTAGTCTCTTGGAACCTTCATCGTTTATCCGATCATGGCCATTTGTTTCCCTCATCCTTGGCTTGCGATTGGACATAAGTTTATCGACAACACCAAATTGTGGAAAGGGCATAGTGGTCCAACACATCTATTTTACAGATTTGATCATCCTTTACTAGTACTGGCTTTCCTTTTCTCTTGGTACTTCTGTGGTCAGAGGGA
The DNA here is from genome assembly GCA_027924585.1 of Larix kaempferi. Taxonomy (NCBI): domain Eukaryota; kingdom Viridiplantae; phylum Streptophyta; class Pinopsida; order Pinales; family Pinaceae; genus Larix; species Larix kaempferi. The sequence continues at coordinate 6,746,348 of BSBM01001102.1, forward strand.
CCAATTCTCTTCTAAGACTTGAAACTTTCTTAGACATATCAGGTAAGAGCTCTTCTTTGTTCTTCCTGATACATGGTGCCTCTGCATCTGCTAGTTTCTCATGAACAATTGTCCTTTTGCTTAGTGCACCTTGGGTTCTTCCGCTAGAAACAAAATGCAACATTGCAACTTTCTAATCTCACTTCCTTATCCCACAACTTCATTGGAATCGCTCATTCGATGTACTGACTCTCTTCATAATGCACATAAGCCTTCATCTTCCAATCTCTTCACTTTTATTTATGATCGTTCCTCATGTACTTGATGCATGATTTTCAAGTCATTCACTAAATATTTCATGTATTCATCGTATTCTGTCCTCAAGTGTGTCATCATAAACTTCTATCATCTTTCATTGATGCTTAGTCCCAGTAATTATGCTATGACTTTAATCTCGCGTGCTAAACATCGACGAGATGCCGGCCTTTCCATGTCTCCCACTTTTTGTCTCTATTTCTCTTTTCTTCTTCCGACTCATTTCTCAGTTGCTATGCACTTGGTTACGACGATAGGGTTTCAGTCACTTCTTGTTTATTAGATTTGTCAGCAATGTCCCATCTAGCCTTTGTAACTAGATGCTTTGCAAACTTAGTGTCATATAATAGGACCATATCTCCTCATTAGAAGTGCTTTGTTTTGATGCGCCGATCATGCCAAGCCTTCTGTTGATCCTTTTCAACCTTTTGATGGAATCCTGTGACAAATTGATCCTCATCAAGTTGTACCAACTGCGCCAACTATTCTTCAATTGCTTCATCGTCGCTCATTCCTATGGCTACTGCGATACGCAGACTTGGAATGATATATTCCATTGGCATTACTGCTTCCTATCCGTAGACTAATTTGAACAGAGTCTATCCTATCAATCATTTGCAAGTTTTTCTGTAATTCCACAGTATCACTGGAATCTTCAAATCCCAATCATCGCGGTTTCTGTTACACACTTTTGTGAGTGCATACTCCAATATTTTGTCGAATGGTTCAATTGTGTCATTAGCTTGTGGGTGATATGGGGTACTCTTTCTGTGTTGAATTTGAAACTCTACTGTCATCGCCGTGATCGTTTTATTGATGAAATGAGTACCATGGTCGCTCATCAGTATCTTTGGGCACCCAAACCTAGTGACCACATTATCGAAGAGAAACGTGTTGCAGTCACAGCCATGCAATCCTTCACTGGTGCGACTTCCTCCCATCGAGTCAAATAATCTGTCGTAGTAATTATGTAAAACGACCTTGTTCTTTTCCCTGGTGGTTTGAGAGGTCCCACAAAGTTGACTACCCACTTATCGAAATCCTGTAGTGCCAATTGAGGTATTAATGGCATTTCATCCCTTCGTGATGGTTTCCCTGTTCTTTGACATACGTCACATCGTTTTGCATAGTCCTCAGCATCTCCATGCATCATCGGCCACCATAGTCCTGCTTGAAGCATCTTTCTAGCATTGGCACATCCTCCATAGTGTCCTCCTGTGATCCCATTGTGAGGTTCCGCTAAGATCCTTTCCTTTTCATGCAGAAGGACATATCGTCGAAATATTTTGTTTGGTCCCATCTTATATATTTTCCCTGCAGTCAGTTGGAAATATGCATCTCTGAAAACTAATTGTTTATTTTGATTGGTAGTAAATTCCTCTGGTTCCTTCCCTATCGCAAAAAATTGGATAATGTATTCGTAATGGTCGTCGACCATTCATACCCTGAATAACTGAGCGTTGGGAAATCCTTCGTCAATATTCTTAGTTCTTCTCCTAATTCTATCCGAGATAGATGATCTGGTCCTGCATTTAGTCTCCCAAGTTTCACAATATTCTTGAAAGATCAATAGACATCGACCTATTTCCCCCCCAACACATGCTTGTTCATTAGGTATTTGAGTGATGAATGATCAGTGAACATTTTAAAATGGAAACCTAGGAGATAATGTCAAAACTTCTGTAAGGCGTAGACCATCTCCAAACCTTCCCTTTCCGCCATTGTATAGTTTTTCTCTACAGTAGATAGTTTCCTACTTGTGAATGTGATCAGGTGGTCGATCGCTCCTTCACCTAGCTGGTCCAATATTACTCCTAGTGCGACTGATGATGTGTCAACATGAAAATGGAATTCCTTCGTCCAATCGGGAAACACTAGTATTGGTACTGCGACCATCTTTGCTTTTAGTGTATCAAGGATATTTTGGCATTCTTCGTTCCGCTCGAGCTTGGCATCGTTCTTCAACAGTTTTTCCATTAGTGTCGTGATCTCTTCATAACCTCTGATAAAATTCCTGTAGTATCTCGTATGTCCCAATGTCACTCTTAATTGATTTACTATCCTCGGCGGGGGTAGGTCAACGATAATCGCAATCTTCGTAGGGTCGACTAGCATTCCTTCACTACATACCATGTGCCCCAGCAGAATCCCAAATGGAGCGCAGAAAATGCACTTCGTTAGGTTTAGTGAAATCTAGTGTTGTTGACATCTTTCCAGCATCAAACTCAGGTTAGCAACGTCATCCTTAACCAACCCATATATTGTCCAATCATCCAGGTATATGGATGAAATCCTGGAGCATAGCAACCACCAGTCTTGAAAATATTGTTGGTGCATTCTTTAGGCCGAATGGCATCACTGTTTATTGAAAACATCCCCATTCTATGATGAACGTTGTTTTGTGTCGATCCTCCTTCGCAATTTTTATCGAGTGGTATCCTGAGAATCTGTGTGTGAAGGAGTATATTTCCTGACCTCCAATGCCTTCTAACACTTCATCCGTGAACAGTGTTGGGAATGGGTCATGTAAACACACGTCATTCAATTTTCTTAAATTGACACAGATCTTGATTTCGCTAGTTTTCTTATCTTGGACCACCATCGGACTGATCCACTCAGATTCCTCCACTGGTTCTATAATTCCTTCTTCCGTCATTTTGTCAATTTTGGCCTTCACCAGCTCCTTATACCTCTGATTCAACCTATAAGGTCATTGCTTTACTGGATTCGCATCAAGATTCAATGGGATTTTCATCTCACCTAGGTCCCCAGAAATTCCTTTTATATCCAAAAATTTTGTCGGGAACAAGTCCTGAAACTCGTGTAATAGATCAGTAATCTTGTAAATGGTCGATTCGTCCCAATAATCACCGATCCTCACGAAATTGGGATTCTCTTCTGATCCAATGTTCACTTTCTTGATTTGCAATGGCTTCTAAACTTGTCGAAAGACATATCTGGTGCTTCGACATTGAGGATTCCTTCTGAATCTGGTATATACGTAGCCCGCGGATCATCCTCATCATCCGGTTCTCCTTTTATGTTGTAGAATTCCATCATCATTTTTGGTGTCGCAATCCACTAAAGTCCCATAGGTTTCTCTGTCAAAACTGCTTCGAGTAGTTACTCAAGTAACTCCTATAACGTGTTGTGGATGAAAGGGTTTTCGTCGGAGAAACTAAAATTTTGTCTAAATCCAATAGTCAGCTATTCCCATGTCGTTGTTCCGCGTCGTAGCTCTACTACGATATACCAACTTTGTGGTACTTCATATAATGTGTGAATGAATGCATGGATCCATTCCTATTTTTATCTTGTTCCCCATTTTTTTTACATTCACTCAAATGCTCCTTTGGATCTCCTCTACCACTGTACTTTATTCTGGATTATTCTTCAGTGCCGCCGAACCTAAAATCCATTAGGTGTTGACATAATGGCCAGTTTGTTGTTGTAGAATTATGCGACACCCACCATCACGCTAGTGTATCCTTCAGGGCTTCCTCCAAGGGTAGTAGTCACTATGGTTCTGCAACTTTTTCTTCAAACTCAGTGATAAATGCAGTCAAATTGGGAAACCCCTCATATGTTGGTAGTTCACACATTTCTGTAGCTACCCATCTCAGTGACTAGGTGATTTGTGCAGACCTCCTAAAAGATACTTCCTGTAGCTGATTTTTCCAATTTTCAAGTGCTTCATCCAACTCTAACGATGTCGAACTGACGTTGCACCATCCTAACTCTCCATCTCTAGTATGATTGATGTAGTCTTCTGATATGTTGTAGATATGGTCCCATCCTTTAGTGAATTCATCCCTTGTTAGCTCAACATATCTCTTCCCTTCTGCAGGATCAAGATGTGTGACTACCCTCATCACGTGGTTTTCAAATGACATGGTTTGTTTCATTAAATTGATGATGGCCTGATTCTCCATCGCCTAGTCTATCCCTAGCAACACTGGATAAGGGATTTTGTTGTCGATAATCTCTATCACATCAAAATCTATGTATGTTTTGAGTCCTTCTATCTCAACTGGGACCTGGCATAACCGACCAATTGGGGTGACCTTACTTTGATTCGCTAGGCACAATTCTACCGGGGACCATGCCAACTGTGGTTTCCCCATCATTTCCCAGGTTTGTTTTGTTAGAATGTTTCCATCTGATCCCAATTCTAAGATAATGGAGTGGACATCGACTGCTCTGATTTGCGTGGACATCCTCATTTATCTTCCTATCTTCCTCTTATGTATTCGATTCGCCATTCGATCCTATCATGTACCCTCCTGTTGATGCAACAAGATGGATATCTTTGCCAATGCATCTTGATCTTTTTCCAACTCTAGGAAGCTCTCTAGGAAGGCTCTTAAGGTGTTATTTTTTTTTGTGAATTTGTCATGTCGAATATTGGTGGCATGTCATAGGTCAATTCTTTTTCATGAAGAGGTGGCTTCCTCATTTGTCTCATTTCCTTCTGTGCTTTCAACAAAATATTCTTTTTTGCTTCCACGTCAAATGTGACTTGTTTTCTTGCTATCGGTTTGACACTCAACTGTGGCCCGTCTTCCCTTGTTGTAGCTCCTCCGCAGGTCACAAATCCAACAGTTGTAGTTCGACCTCTTACCTCTACTAATATCTTCTGTACTATTGGTGGTTGATTCTGGTTCTGATTTTGATTTGGTGGAGGTGGGGGTAGTTTCTTAGTTTTCCACTTCACGATAAGTTGAAGATAGTCCTTGACACCATGGTCTGCAGCACTGTAGTAAGTGCATTGTGGAGTTGGATTCGGGAAATCCCTCCGGTAATGCCCCGGTTGACCACAATTGAAACATATGATTGGTCCTCGACCTCGTCCAAAAGCTCCTCCTCATTTAGCACTGGTACCTCAACTGTGAGGAACCCTCCTCTAAAGCCTCCTCTTAGTGGCCCGTATGGAAAGTACTGTAGTTGACCATACTGTGGTTGTTGATATTGAAGTTTCCCATACTGCGGTTATTGATATTGCGGTTGTGGATATTGCGGTTGGCCATACTGTGATTGATCATACTATGGTTGCGGATTATAGTGAGGATGATGTTGATTGTACTTTTCCTTCTGTTGTACCGACTATTGCTCCTTTCCCTTCATGAAGAAGGTATCCGCAGTCCTTTCTTGGAGTAAGTATTAAGCCCTGTAATCTTTTTCGTCATGGCCAACTGATCGAAAGAATTTACAAAACAAATTAACTGGTTTTTCCACCATCTTCTGTAGGTACACACATTCTTCTAGTCGATGTCCTCTTGTCTGACAGATGCAACACCAAGGCATTTCTCCCTAACTGAGGGGATTCAGTGCACTCGACTGTAAGTAATCTCGAAATTCTGGGCACTGATCCTTCTGATATCCTTATGTTTTGCATCTACTGCGCCATATGTCTTCGTGGACTTATTTTCCCTTCTTAATATTTTGTATCTGGATCATGAAATTTCTAGCTACGCTTGTATCCGTTGCATGCCTATTCCTGTTTCACCGATCGATGAAGCTTCTAACTTTATTGCAATCTCCAACACTTCTTCCTGGGAAGTTACTTTCCTTTGCATCAGCGGTACTCATATGTGTGGCACCAATCCTGTGATGAACCATTCTTTATGCTACATGTTGCTCATCCCGAACCTTACCTTTTCCATTAACTTTTTATATCGCTAGTCGAATTCCCACACTGATTTGTTTGGAAACTACTTAATTTCCTTCAGTTCTGTGATGTACTAGGACTCATATTTCGGTTTTATAAATTCATCAATCAATCCCGCCCTGATCTGTTGTAGTGTTTTATCTGTAATTTTTGTTGGTACCTTAGTAAATTTCATAAACCAGTCTAGTGCAAGACCCCTAAAGGTCATTGCTAGTCGGCCCTTTTTGATATCTTCGTCTTGGACCTGCTTCACAATCCATACTGCTTCACACAAAAAATAATATTGTTTGGGATTGTTGGTCCCGTTACCCTAGAAAATTGGCATTTTTACGTCGTCACCTGCCATTCTTGCACTCTTACTATTATTATTTACTGATCCGCTACTCTTACTGTTGTTATAAGACATAGGCAGCCCTATGAACAACTTGTATTTCTTCCTACAATGTTCTGGGTAGTGTGCGAGGTTGAAGGAACGTTGTAGCTTTGGGTCCATCCCTCTTTGGCTTCTAGGGTAGCTTGTTCACCTTCTTTGCTTCAATAAGGTCGCTTCGTCCCTTGTGGTCTTGTTTTGCAGTTTTCCTTTCCGGTCTCCTTAGGAGAATCTCTCTCAGTCCTCCTCTTCTTCTCTGGTCGCCGGAATATCACCCCACTTCTCAAGGTACCATAATCTTCTTGAGCCTCCTTTAAAAATTCATCTTTACTCATGTCCATCTACCCCGCATATCTCTATCAGACCCGCATTCACGCGGTACCCACAAGCTCCGCACACCGATATCCTACTCATCGGAATTCATCTTCAGTATACCCTTTTCGCAGACGAGCATGTTAATCCACAACTTCAATGATAGTATAAAGCTCCCTCTACGTCCTTTGAAAAATTTCCTTTTTGCATAGATGTATGACTTGATTGTATCAACGAAAAACTCAGTTGGCAGCCCTTGATACCTTATTGTCGACCTGTTTTAACTCTTGGATCAGTTTTGGAATCCAATGGTCAGGTTCACCTCCTTGGAAAATATTCTTCTGAAATGTCAGTTGTGCCAACCAATCGTGCAACAATACTATAAATTCACAGAAAAATACCTCGTGAATATCAGAATAGATATGATTTTTCAACCAACTACTTGTTGTCTGCCCAGGGTTCCAACTTTCTCCTTCTGCGAATTCCTATGTCTTTCTATCGAACCAATCTTGAATCTCCGGTTTCGTCGAATGCCACAACATGTCCTCTTCTTTCTTCTTCAAGGTCACAACAATGTAACCATTTTTTGACACAATTCTGTCGACAGGGGTTCACTTTGCACTGCTCTCAACAAACACCAACGAAACACCCTTAAGCACCGGCCCAAAAATGTTTAACCCTTTCCAGCAACACCTGTAGAGCAAGTGAAGTCTCACTCGAGATGATTAAGGGGGGATGCAGGAACCAAGCTTCTGCAGTAGGCAGAGGACATGCATCTATTTTCACTCTATTGCTACCGAAATTAGAGATTTATCTTCGCATCATGCTTAGCAATTCAAACATATATTCATCATTCGCATATTCAAGGTGTAATCGAAATTGGCACTAACATGTTAGTGTTATTATTAGTCAAGGGAAAGCTGTCACCAGGCTAAAGGAATGTTTCCAAAGAAGAATCAAGAGAATTAAAATGGCACAGGTGAAGTGGAAGAGTGGTATGTCGTAGTGATTGGATGGCGCAGCAGAAGCCCAGAGTATCAGTCAGCAGAGACTGACCTTATAACGGGGTTTGTGCACGAAGTTGAGGGACCCTTTAGGTGCAATTCTGCCCCTAAATATGCATGTTTTTCACCGCTCTCTACAACATGACATACATGACCATTATTGACGAAATTTTAGGCATAGATAGAAATTTTTATGCAGATTCCAAATATGTAATTTCAAAAAAAAATTGATATTTTCTATTTATTTCCTAATTTTCTTGTTTCATCACTCCGTTGGTAAAAAAAAATACTGTTAGTGTTTATTCCGTAACTTTTTCATTTCACAACCTTTAAAAAACAAATTGTATGCTGCACTAGAAGACACCGACCTCTACATGCTATAAAAAATCCAAGTCGAAATGACTGCATTAAGACCTTCAAAGGCTGCACCCACATTTGACGTATCGCTCTCCAGGTTTGATCGCTTACATAATTAAAAAAAATTAAAAATTAAACATTTAATTTTGGAAAAATATCATTGCACTAGTGCTACGGGTTCTATACATATCTATCAATTTTTTTTTCCCGAAACCATCATTTAGGCATTGAAAGGATGCACCCACAAAACATATACCTTATCATTTTCCAAAAAAATAAAAAGTGACTGTTAGAAAACATGAAATTTGACATAGTTATGTAAATTTTCAATACTTAAAAATTATATATTCGGAAACGTGACTCGATTTCCTACATTTCATCTTCTTTACTCGATGTAATATATCTTGCGTAAGAATGTCAAAAAATCCAAGAAAGTTGAGGGATGCCTAATTTTTCATTTTTTATTGCATCTAACATGCCAAAAGTGACCCTCATTAGCTTGCACATGCCCAAGGGTGCAGTCAGGACCCATCAGCCATTCGTTTTTGTCCTGGCCCAAGTTTCCATGGATAAAAAACCATTGTGTATGTGTGTTAGTTTCTTAGGTATTTAGGGACCTCAAGGTAGTTTCCCCATACTACTTTTTGGGGACCCTGAAACCATCATAACCACCACGGTGGTTTTATGAAGTGCCTAGCATCCTACAGGGCGGTCGGGCATGGAGCGTGGCCCATTCTTAAAAGTTGCATTGTTTTAGGCACTGATCTCGAAGGATCCTGGAAAAGGATCGACGGTCATCTGAGCGTCATGGTGGAAACGTTGCACAAGGTTTATAACGCCTAGTCCTCCCGTGAGGTAAAATCGCTACTTCCACGTGGCAGTCTCAATATCATTCAGGGGGATTGAAGCGGGTTTCCTAAACCACTTTTAGAATGTCCTGAAAACCACTAGTGGTTTCTGTCTTGTCAGCTCCCGCCATCACTTTGAAGTAGCGCCTCCTAGTACTTATTACTTATGTCGTCACCGTAAAAGCTTCATTCTGATCTCAACACGCAAATCTCGTAAGGGTGGCCATGTAATTATTACTCTAGGACATGCACGTTCATCGAGGATCGTTCAAGCAACACTATAAATACTCCTGCATTGGCATATTTTGTATTTCAAATCTCCTAAGCCTCACCAGTCCGGAGCGCAGAGTTTGAAATGCGTAGATTGGTCAAAAATGACTAATTCAAGATGAAAGATAGGTGTTCTCAATGGTGCATTTCATATCAAGTGGAGGCTCTCCAGGAGCACTGAGGATTCATACGACCAACATCCATGAACATCCCGCAGATGCACACTCGTAGACAATCAGGCAAGAGAAGCCCGAGGTATCATCTGAGATGTCTAAGGAGAGTTTAGATATTAAAGTGGTTAAAGAGGAGATGGGCCTTCTGGATCCAAGAAGCACGGAAGGAGGGGATATGTTGGTCCCAGCAAAGGATGATCAAATAGTGAAACAGTAGTACCTGAGCAGTTTGAACGATGGAATGAAAGAATCAGGTCCTGTTCAACAACTCGGCAGCAAAGGTGAGCTTTTGCCCCATAGAAAACAAGGTCCGAGAGCAAAGGGATTGGATGGGGAAGAGGAGATGAGTGATTAAGGTTTTGCAAAGCAAAATGCAACAATAGGGTGGCCGCATCTACATTTTTGTGAGGCAATAGATAGTCCAACAAGTGTGTAAGAAGTTCTTATTAATATTTTCCAAGGAAGAAAATACTTCTAATACATGTATGTCTCATATTGGTGGGAGTTTTGTCCAGCCGGACGTACTGTTCGGGTACACAGGGTACTCCCAAAAGACCGAACACCTAGAGCAACCACTTCACACAAACAGATCACAGATCGATACACCGATGTTTTGACGTGGTTTAAACCCTCGAGAGGGAAACACTCCATGGCCTCGACCAAATAGCTTCTACGGAGAAATTTATTATGCAAAGAAAGAAAGTTACAAATGAGCTTCTCATAATCGATCAACTAGACAATGACCCTCCATGTTATTTAAATAGAGATCATGGACCAATCGGGTGTTAAGCCATGGATCAAGGGTAGGTATGATCTAAGAGAAGTTGAGCCGTCGGATCACAACATATCGTGACCGTCGGATTAAATATTTACAAATGCATAGTAATGCATACTAAAGAAACACACTTTACCTAACAAATATATTACACAAGTTGATCTTAACTAAATCCTAAGTGTCTAAATATCCCAACATCCCCCCTTAAGAACAACTTGGGATAGGATTGAAGGATTTACAAAAGTGACACTATTAGGAGAAGGAAGGAGCCATTAGAGCCTATCCCCCCTTAATGAAAAATTCCTGAACTCCTAACATAGATTGAAGTTTAGAAAACTTTGCTTCTGTAAGAGACTTGGTGAAGATGTCGGCAACTTGATCATCTGTAGGGAAAAAGAGCACTTCAAGAACACAATCATGAACAAGATTTCTGATGAAGTGCATATGTAGCTCAATGTGTTTGCTGTGTTGATGTAGGACTGGATCTTTGATGAGCTTGATGGTGCTTTGATTACCGTACCAAAGTGGATTAGGCTGCTGCTGCTCGAATCCAAACTCTGAAAGGATATGTCAAATCCATAAAGCTTCCTGACTGACATTAACTGCGGCTAGATATTCTGCCTCTGCTAAAGAAAGAGCAAGAGCTTGTTGTTTCTTAAAGGCCCAAGTGATAGGTCGAGATCCCAGATTGAAAACATAACCTACAGTAGACTTTCGATCATCAGGATCGCTAGCCAAATTTGAATCAATGAAACTAACCAACAAAGGTTTCCCCCATATACTGTAATGAATCCCAAACTGAATTGTACCTCGAATATATCGAAGTATTCTTTTAGTTGCTTTCTAGTGACTTTCATGAGGTGTTTGCATATAACGGAAAACACGACCAACAACAAAGGAAAGGTCAGGATGGGAATGAGTCAAGTATAAGAGACTACCAACAAGCTAACGATACAAGGTGGCATCTACTTCAGGTGAAGTACAAGTGGCAAAAAGTTTGACTCCAGACTAGAAGGGAGAAGGGGCATGTGTACAATCTTCCATGTGAAAGCGACGAAGAAGGTCACAAACATACTTAGATTGAGAAAGAAAGATTCCTTCTTTGGTTTGCAGGACTTTGAGACAAAGAAAATAATGCAAATGTCCTAAGTCTCACTTTTCAAAATTTTGCTTAAGACTGGATTTCACATGGGTTATAATATTAGGGTCACTACCAGTAAGAATAAGGTTATCAACATAGAGAACAAGTATGATGAGATGGTTTCCTACTTTCTTGGTATAGAGATTGGGGTCAGAATGGAATCTAGAAAAGCCAGTGTCAATGAGAAAGCTATCCATTTTGGCATACCAAGCTCTAGGAGCTTGCTTAAGGCCATATAAGGATTTCTTAAGGAGAGAGACAAGGCTAGAGTTATTCTGAACATATCCAGGAGGTTGTTCCATGTAAATTTCCTCCTATAGATCACCATGTAAGAAGGAAGACTTGACATCCATTTGATGGACTTCCCAGTTATGTAAGGATGCAAGGGAAAGAATAAGGCAGATGGAGTTCATTTTTGCGACAGGAGAAAACGTTTCATTGCAGTCAATCCCTTCAACTTGTAAAAAACCTTTGGCAACTAACCTTTCCTTAATTCTTTCAACACTTCCATCTGATGCATACTTAGTTCTATAGACCCATTTTCATCTAACAAGTTTTCTTTCTTTTGGAAGAGGTACAAGATCCCAAGTATCGTTTTCCATTAACGAATGATATTCTTCATCCATAGCTACATCTCAATCTGGATTTCCTGAAGCTTCTGCAAAATTTTCTATATCATGATTCTCAGAAACCTAAGCCAAAAGAGAAGAGGCTCGCTGAAACTAAGAACGTGTTCGATGTTGATCTCTAGGATCACCAACAAGATCACCAGCTGCTTCACATGTTGAATGGACCCATCGAGGAAGCACTTGTGCTAGTGCAACTGGAGGAACATGAGTAGGCGGAGATGTATCTTCATCTTCACTATCATCATTAGAAACTGGAGTTGGAAACCTATCAAGGAAGTTGGAAGAAGAAGAAGGCACAATCGTCGAATCAGACTCGCAAGCCAAAGATGGCACATTCGTCGAGTTAGGCTCGCAGGCCAAGAGATTTTCATCAAATTTAACATCTCTTGTAATGATTATATGATGAGAATGTGGTTGAAGAAGTCTATAACCTTTTACATCTTCAGAATATCCAACAAATATGCACTTTTCACTTTTAGGCTCCAATGCTTTCCGTTTTTCATCTAGAATGTGAGCCCATGCTTCACTACCAAACACACATAAGTGAATTACATCAGGTTTAGTTTTACTCCATGCTTCTTCCGGTGTGATTAAAGCTTTAGTGGGGATGTGATTAACTATGTAATTTGTACAATTTATGGCTTCAGCCCAAAATTGAAGACTTAGTCTTTTAGATTGGATCATACAATTAACCATTTGTTTTAAAGTGCGGTTCTTCCATTCAACTACACAATTTTGTTGTGGTGTATATGGAACAGTGTGTTGTTATTGGATTCCTTGTTCAGTGCAGAAAGTAGTGAACTTTGTGTTAACATATTCTCCTCCATTATCAGATCTTAACTTAATAATTTGATGACCAAATTGTTTTTCAACAAGGGCCTTGTAGGCCAAAAACATGTTAAATACTTTGCTCTTAAGTTTTAGGAAATAAACCCAATTGCATCTGGTGTAATCATCAATGAAAGTTAAGAAATATTTGAAACCAGGGTGGCCGCATCTTGAATGGAATTCTTGAAGAATAAATTTATGAGGAGCAACCACAAGGGTATGAAATCAAAGAACATGAAGAGAAATTTTACAAGTTGAAGAAATCTCTATATGCGCTCAAGAAAGCTCCAAGAGATTGGTAAAACAGAATTGATTATTATTTAATCAGCAAGGGTTTTAACAAAAGCACCATCGAACCAATTCTTTACACAAAGGTAAATCAACATCGAAAATTTTTAATAGTTTGTTTATATGTCAACGATGATATTTTTTATAGGTGACGTGTTAGTATACGAGTTCAAGTAATCTATGAATAAAGAGTTCGAGATGACAGACCTTGGTTTAATGAATTTCTTTCTTGTCTCAAAGGTAGAACGGTCATAAAAAGGTATATTTATCTCTCAAAGTAAATATGCTAATGAAGTGCTTAAGTGATTCAGAATGCTTAATCGCAAACTGACACCTACACTAGTGTTAACAGGTACAAAGTTGAGCAAAGAAGATGATAGTCCCAAAGTATATCCAACATTGTTTAAGAGACTTGTAGGAAGTCTCATGCATCTCACAGCTATGAGACCCGATACTATGTATGTTGTCAGCTTGTTTCCAGGTTCGTGGAGTCTCCCAAAGACTCGCATTGGAAAGTTGGAAAAAATATATTACGATATCTTGTAGGGAATTCAAGCTATGTAATTTTATACTCGAGCATTGAAAATCTGAAAGGTTTCACTAATAGTGACTTTGTAGGAAGTTTGGACGACAGGAAGAGCACATTTGGTCATGTTTTTAAACTTGGATCAGGGGTGATTTCATGGGAATCCAAGAAGCATCCCATTGTGACTATTTCATCAGCATAAGCAAAATATGTAGAAACAACATCAACAACATGTCAAGCAGCCTGGTTGCGCAGTGTTTTGGAAGGTCTTCAATAGAAACAATAAGGACCAACAACAATGTATTGTGACAACAATTCAATGATTTTCATACCCAAGAACCATGTATTTCACCAAAAGAGAACTTGTGAACAATGGTAAAGTTCATGTTGAGCATTGTAAATCAATTGATCAATTGGATGACATATTCAGAAAGCCATTAACAAAAGATATTTTTGAAACTCATAGAGATAATTTAGGCATTGTAAAAGTTGCATTAGTCAGCAGTTGTAATTAAGGGGGGGGTGTTAGAAATAATAATTACTCCTTTAGATTTTAGCTTTCGCTTTAATTCTATTTAGAATTTCAGTTCAGTTTAGTCATAAAGCATATGTATGCAACAGCTAGGTTAGATTTTTAGTTTTTTCAAAAGTGTTTAAATACACTTTCAATTTTGTATTGTAATTGCATTAGTTGATATTCTGTTTATCAATAAACATTAAAGAGCCATAACTCATTTTGCATAATCTTTGTGTTTATTTCTGCCTCCAACCTTCAAAAAATTTATAATAATCCAGTTAAGAAACTATAAAAAGTCTCCTTTAACCAAGGGCACAAGCGAACTCTCTTTGAGTTTTATGGATTACATTCTTTCATGAAGACACATATGAAGGATGAGAGGCTCCAAAAGTGCATAGTGAAACAAAAAATTCCACAAATGCATGTTGTGTGATTCTCTAATATCATTCCCTAACAGAATCCTTGGATGTGTTTATCCATAAGATACTCCACACTCAGAGAGAAGTGAATCTTCAATGCAATTACTAGCAGTAACATTCACTTGAGGAAGGGAATATGCTAGACTAGGAATACCAAAGAATATGTCAAGTAGAAAAAACATTAAGCAGAATGCATTAAGCCTCATAAAAATGAATTAGGGTTTTATTGGGACAAAGAATAATGAATGTTTGGCATAATGAAGCAAGGAACATAAATAATAGAATATGACAAACCTTCAAGACTGAAGTAGGAAGAGGGGTACATAATGAAGCATGAAAAAAAGTATAGGTCACAAGCTTATAATAGACTCTGATACCATAGTTATGTTCCCAATAAGAGAATGACTCTTGGGTTCAACTTTCCAATGAGGTCAATTGGACTCCCAAATGACTCTTCCCATTCACTTATGACATTTAGTCTTCTCCTCACATCAACAAATAAATTACATAATGATAATTGTGTCGAGAGTAACAATATGGTGGAGATGTTGTCAGGTTTATCACATTTGTCACATTAGTCACCTTATGTAAGTAATGTTCCCATGTTGGCTCATAACTTGTCCAATTTCTTGAGGGGTAAAATTTTCCTTTGTGTAAAAAATTTAAGATAAAAAAGAATACACCTCAAGAAATTGGATCTCTATGGGTGCTTAATAGATGTTTAAATGGATCTATGTTGGTCTTAACACCAATGATTACGTTCCCAACACAAGTAAAATTTTCTCTTAAAGTAAAACATTAACCACCACCATCATGATATATTTTAGTTATCATCATATATTTTTGTTAAGATGAATATTGAAACATAAATTTTTTTATTAAATGTCACCTAATACAAAAATAACAAAAACCTAATATATTACATTGGAAAATGCATATTAATGGAATAACAAAAACCATTATATTTAGCTTATTTAATTTTTTCATTTTCAAAGCTATAAACCATGAAAAAATTATTAAAATTCTAAAAACAAATATTCCATAAAAATAAAAAATAACATAGGCTAATAATAAACTCTTTTATAATTTATTTTTATAAATATTTATAATTTACTTTTATAAATATTTATTTAAATTTAACATATTCTTTGTTGCACATATTATTTAGTTATTTTATATATTATGTTGCAAATTTTGATGAGGATGATCATCATTGTGAATGTCCACTTAGACCAATTTTGGTTTATGGGAGAAGGAAAAGCAAAGAAATATTTTTGTTCAAAAAGTTTAGAGAAAAGCCTTTCTAAATTACTTTTTTTGAATTTAGAAGTAGTATTGATTTTAATATCATATCTATTTTACAAAGTGATATTTTAGTCAATTCTCTATATTTTTAACTAAAATATGGCATCTTTATGCCAACCTCTCTTAAACTTATAATTAAAATTAAGTTTTAATTTCAAATTTAATATTCCACATACATATCTATAAATTTTAGATTAAATTATTATTATTAAAGTTATTAAAACTTTAAAATCTCTCTTTGAATCTTTCTATAACTTACCTAATGATCATGGTAGATTCTAGCAAATTCTTTATCCAAAGAAGCTATTGATGCTGATGAAGGCTTCCTCATTTGGGAGGAATGCACTGATGGTGTGATGACTTCGAAATGATGTGAATATTATTTATTTGATTAGATGGGTTCTTATTTCAGATTAGAACTTTTAGTACATTTTAATATGTTTTGACCTTGTATGAGTTTTGCTGCATTCCAGTTTTTTTTATGATGCTCTAAGTTCTTGGTTTGTTGAATGTAATGGGTGAGATTCAAGAAAGAGTTTTGCAGTCTCATGTCTACATGTCTGTATAGCTGTAACTTACATGGAAATGTACATTTTTATTCTTAATGAATAGCAAAAATGCAGTTTTTTTCTACTTCTTAATTATTGTTAACTTTTAACTTTTAAATATTACGGTGAAATGGATAATGCAAGTAATCAGCAATCCCCACAATAAAACATATCACAATTAAGACAAATAAAATGCACACATCGTTGGCACATAATCGAGTTTTATTACTCTGGAATGCCTCGATAGAGCCAGTGTTCACCATGGTCTTTTAAAGCAGCCTAATAAATGCCCACCTAAAAATTGTCTTACCCTACTAAAACCTCAAAATTTCCATTGGCATTCAAGTCATCTCCGCATCGCATTTTGCTTCCGATTCCGCTGCAGTATTTCTTTGGTTGGCTGGGAGTTTTAGCGGTGAACCTGGCCTGGCCGAAACAAATTTAAGCAGGCCTTGCTTGCTGTTGCAGTCTAAAGTGTTCCAACCAATCGACAGGCAATTTAGCGCAGGAAATGTGTAAATTGAAGTCACGGTCTACGGATTGATACATTTCGGGACGATCAGCAAACATTTTATAACATAGATTACATCTCGGTATTGGTTGTGGAGTTGGCAGCAGTTGTAGTACATGCTCTGGATTCCAAGGATGCTGCATAAGTGGAGGCAGATATACACACGATATATGAAAGTCCATGCTACACTGACGGCAACCATAACTCAGTCCTCTGACTCTTTCTCCACAAATACAGCATTTAGATTGGGGTGAATTAATTGGATTTCGCCCGAAATCGAGACGATGTTCATGATGGAAAATTTGATTAATGGATTCGGGAGCTTGACCGCACGACTCGTGGAGATGGAATTTACATTGTTCGCAGAGGTATCGATAACCATAACCGCGTTCATTGCAACCCCCGCAATGAAATTCATCTGGAATATGCTCAAGTAATAGAGGATGGTCCCGATTGCAGAACGGTCGAAACCTCATATTCCCTGATCCAACCGCCGCCATGCTTCAATTTCTAGTGATTGCCCGCCACAGCGAAGCGAAGCGTTTATTAAAATGTCGACAAATGAAGGTAGGTTATATAGAATTACGTGCTTCAAAATCGCAGATCGCTTGGCGACTTCTCAGCTCGTCCCCGTGACTGTATGGAGACGAACGGCCACCGTAGGGCAAGCTTAAAGGTCGTGCCGACGCGTCGGGTTGGGCTGAAAGCTTGCTAGTGAGATATCTCATAATTTGAATATTACTATGACCTAATATCGATCAAGATGGCCGTTGCACTTACATATTCACTATACATTTTCAATGAACTAATTTCCATCATGGGGCTGAGGTTCCTGAGTCAACTAAACAGCTAGTTTAGATGGTTCTTTTGCCAGAGATTAGGGTTCAAATTTTGCCAAGCAGGATGAAATACGCTGCCACCACTAAATCTAAATACTTTTCCAGTTATAGCAAGTAAATCTTTACTAAGTTTATTTGCTATCCTGCTTTTACTGTCAGCATTGATAAGGGTTCATAGTAAATCTTTACTAAGTTTATTTGCTATCCTGCTTTTACTGTCAGCATTGATAAGGGTTCATAGGGATAAAAATTTTGGTGTTAACTTTTAGTTTTAATTTATTTTATTTGTATAATTTTATATATATGAAATTTTAAATGTTTTAAATCTAATTTAAGTAGACATGTTATTTTTAACAATATTTTATTATTTTTTATAACATTTTATTATTTTAGTTATGAAGAAATAACTATTATTACCATATTAATTGATTTAAAAATTACCTATATATAATTTTCTACTTGTATATGCCATGAACAGAAAAATAATTTCTCGTTGTACAACAGAAAAATAATTTCTATTTTTATACATATATAAAGTTTAATGTAAATACTTTCTACATTCATACATATATAAAGTTTAATGCTCTATTTGTTGTAGAGTTTTTCTTTTTGTGACCTGTTATTCATGTTCACTTTCTTTTATAGCTTTGTATTCTTATTCATTATATATTAAATAAGTTTTAAAATATATATATATATATGTTTGGGGTGAGAAGAAGAAGTTGAAACTTAAAATATTGAAGATAGTTAAAAAAATTTCTTCTATTGAATATTGAATAAGTGTCATTTTGTCTTTTTTTTAATTCTTAACAATTATAATTCTATATTTTGAATATATGTTTTTCTTTTTATGGATTTAAAAAGATGACCACTAAAAAGAAATCAAGCCAATTTCTTTAATAATAATTCTATATTTTGGATATATGTTTTTCTTTTTATGGATTTGAAAAGATGACCACTAAAAAGAAACTAAGCTAATTTCTTAAAGCATTGGGAATAAGTGCAATTTTGCTATCTTATTGTACAAATAAGAAGCTTGAATATTTTGTTAAAATAAAAATCAATGTCAAATATGGAGCAGCATTGGCATTGGCTCTCACCAATGATGTTGTTCTTGATGAATGCAAATTTTTTTTATTATCTAGTAAACTTGAAAACAATCTCATAATCAGCCCAAACTTCTTGATATTAGAGATAGGAAATGTTATTTCCCTTACACAAAATGCTAAGGTGTAAAGATAAGAAGAATTAGTGGGATAACAACTAGGAAATATTTCTTAGAGCATGGGCACCTTGATGGGGAAACAATATCACCCCTTGGTCCTTGGTTAGATAGTAAAAATATTTTTTTAGAGGTTTTTTGTTTCTTTTGTTTTTAGTTTTCAATAGTATTAAATGTTATAAAATTTTGATACTAATTATATTTATTAATAAGATCACAAACATATCATGCAAAAAGATAACACATCATTCATTCTATCAAGATTATGTTCATAAAATTAAAAGGCAAGATGAACATAGAATCCATTGATTCATTCAACAAAATGGAAAACAATAATTCAAAGAAAAGAACCATAGTAACATAAACACAAGATATTTTTTTCTTCAATCTAGTAGCAAAACTGCATTGGTCCTCATCTTATTCAAGAAATTCATGATTGGTCTTTGATACGATAGAAGGAAACTAAGAGGGACCCTTAGTCATAGGTATATTGTTCTTCTTTGTAAGGAAGAACTTTAGATTATGCTTATAATAAGAAAAGGATAATAATGAGATAAAATTATCTATTGTCGACATTGCATATTCCAAAAAGTCAACAGAATTTTGACAACCTCACAGTATAAAAAAATCTCGGTCCTTTATTTGAATTTGATGGCCCCCTTTTATCTGCATGCTTCCTTTCCACGAGGCGTCATCCATTGTTCAGGTTTTCACACATGTAGTGATAGTTGGTCCCATTTGATTCTCTCATGTTGTTAAAAAAATCATCGACTCAAAATGATTGTGCTAAAAAGCTAGTTAGTTCTCCCCATCACTAGATATTTGGTATTACTGATTTTGATTTACTCGTGATGTCTTTTATCCCATTCAATGATGACTCATCATTTATTATACTTCTTGGGACCTTCTTTCTTAGGTGGTTGAGAGGTTATAGCATGTTTTGGGGGTTTTTGAGCCAAAGGGGTCATTTCTTCAAGAAATAAGCTCTATCTTCTTTTGTTTGCATATTCCTCTAGCATGTTGATACATGCCAAACTATGTTGATTCATTTCCCTACCTCAATTTAATATTCTAAGAGACTTATCCATCTTTATGTAGGGAGTGTATTTGACATCCTTAATGTTATATACCATCCTTCTTAGCCATGTATAAGTGGCCATGGATGGTGTAATATGATTGTAAATCTCAATAGGGGTGGGGATAGATTACTTGTTAGGTACAACCACAAACTTAGGAAGAGCACTTTCAAACCTTTTATTGTACATGTCTTCAGATTATAATCTTAGGTTGTCATCTCATAGATAAGGGAGATCATAGGTTATCATGGTGGTCATATCCTTCAAGAATGGTTGAATGAGGTTCTATGATTTTGTGAATTATCCTGTGGTAGTATGACAATTGTTAAATTTATTTATGAAGGTCTCAATATTCATGTATATTGAGGTCATGTCTCTGATCCCCAACAATGTTAAATTCTCGGTGGAGATCAAGAGATATCACTTCTTTGGCCACTTTAGCTAGTTTGTACCTACGATATATATTTTTTTTCATTCTTATTGAAGTATTTGGTCACCTCTTTGTATAAAGTATCAAAATCCAAGTTGAATTGGAGTTGATTCCTTATTGAAGGATGTTCTTTGGAAATGTTTCTCCACACAATGTTTTTTATTTCACTCATGGTATTCTTCATCCTCATCTCAATCAATGCCTCTTCAAGTATGATTTTCCATGTTTTTATTTCATCTGCGAGGCATGTTGCTTCCCTTTTATTTTCATGTAAATTCTTGTTTGATGCATCTAATATTTCTCATTTCCCATTATTTTCTAATTTTTTCTTTGCATTTTTCGACCAAGTCCTAAACAAAGACTTCTTTCATTGCACTATTTATGTATTTGGTTTTCCACTCTGAAAGTTCCATGGTCAACTAATCAAAACCTTTTTTTAGTAGTGATATAGACTTTGGGTTGGCTACTTGACATTTCCAGTGTCTTTTCCTTTTTTTCCTCAGTGACTTGGTGTTTGATAGAGATGTTCTAGTCATTAGATTCTTCCAATTGAAAGTCTACATCTTCTATTGCACTCTATTTAACCTAGATAAATTAGCAATTTTATCTTCCAATGCTAGGTTTTGTGTTGAAAGGGAGGAACTTTCTCTCATCAAAATGGCTACCTCATCGGCCTTGTTTTGTTGTTCATTGAAAGCATTTATTGTGCGATTGGGAGGGATTGGGCTATTTGGGATCTCTCAAGGGAATTTATCCTAACATCATTTTCTTTGAGTAAAATGATGGAGTCTAACATCTCCTGCTTACCCTTTCCCATGGATAGAAGGATAACTTGTAGCTTGTCTTTTCTAGCTTCCAATACTTTTACTCTAGAGTTTAGAAACTGATTCTTAGCACTACTTATCACCATTTTTTCTTGTAACTATCACTAGAGGAAGAAACCTTCATGTACTTATGATAGACAATGCTACTAGACCCTTGGGCCATAGAAACATCACCTTCACGTGGGATTACTGTTATGTCAAACACGACCTAAAGGGCCCTCCAGTCTTGAGGTTTTATCTCCTCATAGTTTTCTTGTGCCAAGAGATCCAACATGGTGACAACCAACTTCCCAATGGATAGATTGTACCTGGGAATCCACTTGGACTATGATTGAGTAACCATCATTTCAATTTCCAAGATATATTTACTTTCTCATCTCTTCTCCTCTACTCGTATCTTAGTGTTTCCAGAGGGTCACATTTTACCATGAGACTCGATGCCCTTCCACTTATGAGGAGCTAGTAGTAGGTGTGCTTGTGGCACATTCAAACGCTATAGAATAAAAAATGTTAGGAAACCTAAAAGGAAGGGTTTAGGGCATTTCTTGGTGAATTGAATCTTCCTCTTTTTTCAATGTTACATGGTTTGGGAACCTCTTGTTCTACTTATTTCAACCTAGGTGGGGTGTCTTGAATTATTTCCTCAACTAAACCTTTGTTAGGGCATCCTATCCTATCCCTTTTTGCTTTGGGCTATCCCTACACCTATTCCTCACTCTATTTACTCTCCTATGTCCCTATCATGTCTTTAAATATGTCCCCCAAATTTATGATAGTTACGCTAGTTTCCAATAGACCTTGCCCTTATTGTTGACTAGACAAGACCCTTTCCTCATTCTCATGGGAAAATTTTGTCAAAATTTCTTCACAATATGAGGGGTGTTGTTTTTTATATTTGTATTTATCCCAACTAGTTGTCATGGTTGGTACCTCTGGCTCCAAACTAGGGGGGGTCTCTTCTTTTGTTGTTGTGGTTTGAGCTCAAGAGGGGGTTTCTTTCACCACAATCCCCCATTACTAAGAAATGTGGGTGAGGGAGTGAAAGTAGAGAGTAGGTATGTCTCCTTATTATGGGACATGCTTGGTTCTACCCCAAATCCCAATCCATTAGGCCTCTTCTTGATCATGATTGTTTCAATAATTCCTTCCCCAATTACTTCTCCTTGGAGAATCCCATAGTATGCATTATAGGAAGGGCCTTTAGGTAAGGAAATGACTTTCAATTATGGATATTGTTGTTCTTGAGCAGGTATGCTAGTTCATGTTTTAGCTTTATCTATTAGTTATTTGAGTGGTATTGTTTCTCATATGGCCTCCATCATTATTCCTACGTCTTCATATTCATCATCATTATGTAGGTTGTTGTATATTTCATAGAACTCATCTTCTTCAACGATGATTTGGTATGGAGCATATTATTTTTTCAACTACATACTCCTTATCCACCAGGCTCCCCTCTTGTGTTTACTAAAGCCCTCTTGTTTTACTTCATCATACCTACCATCTATAAGAGGCTTGCAATCCATGTCCTCCTTGGTCACGAGGATTCCTTTAGGTTTGCAGAAGGTGTAATAGGTAGGTACTTCTGGCATTTCATGTTGGGGAGATGGGAAATCCTATATTTCTGTAACAACAAAATAATAATAAATTAATATTAACTATTAATATTAATTTATTAATTAAACAAATATCAATAGTCATGACCTTTTGTCGAAAAGGTACATGATGGTCCTATAAAATTCCCAAACTATGTAACCATTATTATCTATCATACATTCCATTTAACATTACTACTTAGCCATTTATGACGTGTTTATACGTTACTTGTACTAGTTATTTACTTAGTAAGAAACTCTTGTTCCTTCAGTGGTATCAGAGCCCAAATTGTCAAGTTTCTTGAATTTGGGTTTTTGACCCGACATTGATTTTTAGCCATTTTAGTATCGTTCATTTAATTTCAGTGGCCACTCTCATTCACTCCATTCGTCTTCACACTGATCCAATTATTCATCTCTCCAACACATCCACACTCCATCATTTTACAAACCTTCATCCTTCGCCTGCCATCTCTCCCGTTCTCCCCTGCGCGCTCCGGCCATCGCTACCACTTCCCTCCCAACGTCTCCCCCTCCCGCCGGCACAACCTGCCCTCCCTATCCTGACTCCCTCCCTTCACGTCTGTGGCGCCTTTCCCCCACGCCCTCCATTCCCCGCACTACCCAGCACTTCTTCTCCCTCCATCTCCTGCCGTTCTCTTCTCCACTCCCAACCCCGCCCATCTGTAGCTCCAGCCACCTGCGCCTAGCTCTGCTCCTGAACCGCCTGCTCCATCCTTCGTGCCCCCCTACTTCCACCTTCTCGCCCTGCTCCCTTCCACTCAGTGCTCCTCTCGATGCCTTACACCTCGACATCACAAACAACTCCTTGCTCGCCTCCTCTCGACCATACCCTCCTCCCCGAACAGACCCCTCTCTCGCTCCAGCACGCCACCTCACGCAGCTCCACGTTGCTCTCCCCTGCACACCAGCCACTGCCGTCATCCTTCTAGCCAAATCCTCCCATCCCGCTTCCATTCTTCCCTCGCAGTTCCTCCCTCACACCTCATCACCTCTCCCCATTACGCCTCTTCCCTTCACGCCATCTCCGCCTCCCCTTCCAACTTCCGCTGCTCCTCCTCCCAACCATGTCCTGTGCACACACCATCCACCGCCACACCCACACCCATCTGCTCCAGCCACTCCTCCTCCACGGGCCATTGAAACCCTAACTTAAAACAAAAAAATTAAATATTAAACATTATAATATATTATTATATTTGTTTAAATATTTTAATTTTTGAAAAAATATATATATATATTAAACTATATATAGTTTATATATAATAATATTATTAATTAACTAATTAATAATTATCATTATTCAAAATAAATAATAATTATTATTGAAATAATAATTACTTTTGAAAAAAAAAAGGTTATTTGACCTCATAAGAAAGAAGTCAAGATTTTGTGATAGTTATAGAAGAAAAGAGAAGAACAAATCAAGAAGAATCCAAAGCAAGTCAAATATTATTTATCGCCACATAAGTCAAAGTCAAACAAGATATTAAAAAGAGCGGATATCAAGTCTCGGAAGATAGTGAAGAAGCCATTGAAGCCAATTACGGATTTATTGAAGGAATTATGGATTCCATATATAAATCCAAATTCTGGACTAACTGTCCGTATTGCGAAATGGAATTCCAATATCCGACAACCTTTAAAAATTACGATCGATATGTCCAATATGTGATAAACGCTTTATTATGAGGGACGATCGAGGTCACTCATAGTTACAATCGCAGTTACGAGTAGTTTCGGCTCAACTAGAACAGTGCGAGGAAACCAATAATAGTCTAGTGTTCGAAAATTGCAAGCAAACACTAAAGATTACTAATTCAGAATTGAATATTCAATTTTTGAAAGATAGTAAAAAAAGACTCATAGAAAGGTTAGGAGATAAAGATGAAAAAATATCAAGTTTGGAAAGGATCATTCAAAAACTTGAAGACCAGATAAAAAAACCAAACAAAGTCGAAGAATATTCGTATGGAAATAGTGTTGACTTAGAAGAGGAAATTAGTCGCTAAACAAAGACATCATGGACAAAGAAGATGAATTGGTGCAAGTACATGAAAAGCTAAAAAATCAGGAAACTGAGTCACGTCATCATCAACAGCAAAAAGAAAAACTCCAGCAATAGTATGACGACTGTAAGAAGACACATAAGTTGGAACTAACAAAAGTCAACAATGTGTTATCAAGCAATACCGAAGAGATTTTTCGTCTGCGAAATCATAACAAAACGCTGATTACAAAAATTAAAAAATTAAAAAACAATAGTAAGAGGGAATACTTCGGGGAAGACCTTGAAGGAAGAATACTGGAAAAGCAGGAAGAAAACTAGTGTCTAAAGAATCGTAATCAGGAACTAGAGAATCTAATCAAAAAGTTAGAAATTGACAAAAAGTCGCAAGATGAAAGAATCGAAAAGATTCGGAATCATAAAAAACTACTGGAGAACCAAGAAGCGCAAATCCAGGAAGATGCATCCAAAAATCAAGTCAAGGAAGTGAAGGCAGTCCTCGCCGCAGTTTAAAAGAAAAAAAAAACAAACAACACATATGCCTTACACACATCCAAATTATAATCGCCATTTTGACCAACGACAGGGTCAAAACAAGCACTCATAGAAGAATTATGTTGATAGGCAAAAAGATTGACATACTAAGCAACAATTGAAATGACCCGTCCCACAAAATGATCTCAGAGCTCCGATAAAAATAGATCTCGGATGGACCACAACAGATATGATGCGACAATTCTCCTTGGGAATCTGTAACTCGTGTCATCTCATTTCATCAAGTGTCGCAATTACAAAAAGGAAAGGACCCCGAGACGACAATTCAAGGGAATTCATACACTATTTTCAATATAGCTTTGAGGACAAAGCTTCCCTTAAGGGGAAGGCAATGTAACAACAAAATAATAATAAATTAATATTAACTATTACTATTAATTTATTAATTAAACAAATATCAATAGTCATGACCTTTTGTCGAAAAGGTACATGACGGGCCTATAAAAGTCGCAAACTATGTAACCATTATCATCTATTATACATTCCATTTAACATTACTACTTAACCATTTATGGTGTTTATACATTACTTGTATTGGTTATTTACTTAGTAAGGAACTCTTGTTCCTTCAATTTCTATTCTACTACGATTAATATCCCCTTTCAAGATGGTCTCTACCTTCTCATATGTATCCTTATTTTCCAATTTCTCAACATCAAGATTGGAGTCGTGGTCTCGAAGGGTTGGGAATTTTCTCCCCTTTTCCGCAATGATCAGTAGATAAGAATTATACCTCCATAGTTGGTCTAATGGGAGTTCAAGTTGCTTCAATTTCTATAGGACTTCCTTGACACCCCTCTTCTCCTTTATGGCGTACGTTCCACGGACATTCTTCTTTTCTTCTTGGTTTTGTGGAAACAAATTTCATCTATTTAGCCATGTGCCTAATATATTCCAATACAAAGACCATAGGGGTCAAGACCTTAAGAATTCTACGAGGGTATGACTCTATCCCATACAATCTTATTACTGTGTAATTATCCCCTAAGAATCAATCCCCCATTTTGGTTACTTCCCCTAACTAAAGATATGATATGATTTCAGCTAGCACGGTATTTGGTTCTTTCCCAAACTAAAATAGAACATGTAATATACATGAACTCTAATGCAAACCTTAGGAAAGAGGCCTTAGGTCCCCCTTTCTTTACACATGGAAACGAGTCGGAAAACATGTTTGGTCGTTCCCCTATAGTTTTATGTAAATAGAGGGCATCTAGATGATGTTGGGCTTTCAATATATGAATAAATAAACTAGGTATGCAGGGTATCA
The DNA here is from genome assembly GCA_027924585.1 of Larix kaempferi. Classification (NCBI taxonomy): domain Eukaryota; kingdom Viridiplantae; phylum Streptophyta; class Pinopsida; order Pinales; family Pinaceae; genus Larix; species Larix kaempferi. The sequence continues at coordinate 6,772,971 of BSBM01001102.1, forward strand.
GAAGACCCTTGTCATGTAGAGAAGTTGGATAGTTAAGACCTTATACCTATGTATATGGCCTCCACATAACTAAATTCATGGATGTTTCATGTCTTGTATATGTCTACCATAATAACCATCCCCTCATCAATTTCTTGATCAGAATCCCTTCGCAAGTTTAAAGTAAACATGAACATGCATTCTTCTACCTAACGGGAGAAACTTTTGAACCTCCATGGGGTAAAGGGAACCTCATTCTGAACCTAATTGTACTTAACCTATGAAATGTCTTGTATTTTTTGTGTTTGTCTCATTCTTTGATACTAGTGAGTCTCGTATTCATGCAATAAAGAAACCTCCCTAAGGGTGATATGTAGCATTTTTGTGATGAATTGGGGGCTTGGGTGGACTAATGTGGTTTGGTCATGAGTACTCATTATTATAGAGGAGGAGGGTTAGAAATTATGGGCACATAACTCTACAAGGTTAAGGAATGTGAAGGTATTGAGAATGATGTCATAAGTGAGGCTTGATGCTAGAGGGTTCTGTGTGATTGTTTCGGGAGTAAGTTTCCATAGGATGTGTTTTATATTAAAAATAAAATAAATAAATTACATAATAGATATTTAGAACTAATAATTACTATTATTCTTAATAACTAAAAGGCATATCTCTTTAAAGGAAGGGGTGCCAAGGATCCTTTATTTCAGAAAGTGTAAGTTATTTCAGAAATCATTGAGAATATCGAAATAAGAATATTACATTGGTATGAGAGCCGCATTCGATTCTGCTCCTCAGCTCCTGCCTTCGCTACTCCCACTGCTCACCTCCACTCCTCCATAGTCTTGTGCATTCTTTCACTTCACACTCGCTAGTGCTTCCAATCTCCACCCACACTCTAGAAGCGTCATCACTCCTCTTCTTTCGCTGCTTGCCAACCCATTCTTTCACTTCACTCTCGCCACTGCTTCCAATCTCCACCCACACTCTCGAAGCGTCATCACTCCTCTTCTTTCGCTGCTTGCCAACCCCTTCTTCCTCCACACCCCAACTCCAATTACTTCCTACCATCATCGTCCACGTCCTACGCACCCACATTCCTCCCGCGATCTCTCCACTCGTAGTGCGATCTCCATCACCCACTTGCTCCACCTTACATCCCTCCTACCCCTCACCCCTCCTCACCAGCTCCCTCACCACGATGTTCGCTGTGCTACGCTTCTCCTTCCTTATCCATTCTAGTGCCTCCCGCTTCATCATACAACCCAGCTCCTCGGCGTTCCCCAATCCCCCGCGTAGCTGCATACCTACGCGCTCCCCTCTGCTCTGATTTCTCCTTGCTCCCATCCACGTGCCCTCATATCCTTGCGACTACCTCTCCACCCCAATCTGCCTCCCTCCCTGCTCCACCTCCTTCCCCAAATCTCCAACTCGTCGCACTCTTCACATCATTTATCCTCCTACGTTCACCTCCATACGCCTCCGCCCCCCTCCCATCCTCTATCCGCCTCCATTCGCCCACTGCCTCTGCGTTCACCGTCCAGCCACGTTCCCTGCACTCTGCACGCATCCTCCCCTCTGCAACCTTCCTACACCTCCGCCATCTCCATCCTCAGCCACAATACCCAATCTACCGTTTCGCTGCTCTTCCAGCTTCCTTCTCCCTCCGCTGCCAACCCTATCCACGTTCATCCCTGCGCATCCCTTCGACGAACAACACTCCCTCCCTTCCACCATTTTAAACAAAACCCTCATTTCAAAAATAATTAAATTTTTATAATAATAGTAAAAATTATTATCATAAAAATTCCATTATTTTTAAAAGTATGAAAATTAATAATAATAATAATAATAATATTGTTATTAAATATATTAATTATTAATTATTAGATTTAAATCTTTTTACTTTAGTAAGAAAAATTCTTAAGTGTAGTACAACTACTCATGCACAAAAATGTTCTCAAAAAATGTCCACTTATGGGAAGAAATTAGAAGACTTAAAGAAGAAATAATAGCAGATATTTTTTAAAATTTAGATAAAAGATACCAAGTTCGAAATGTGCGTCCATTTAAAAGAGGAAATAAAAATGATAAGGTTGAAATCTTAAATGAAGAATGTGAAAAAGAAAAAAATGAGAGAATAAAGAACAAGGAGGAAAAACATGAAATTATGCAAAATATGGAAGAAGAATCACAACCTTTTATAGAAGAAAAAGATTTATTTTCACAAAAGCAAGAAGAAACTTCATTCTGAGTAGCAGAAGAAGTTGAATTAAATATGTTATTGGAATAAGCTTTGGTAGAGTTTTCCATTGATCTCAGTGACCAACAACAACAAACGCAAGACGGTGTGAGTGCTTCTACTTATACACAAAAGGTGGTGCTCAAAATGGGCTCGCGAAGCGAATCATCGTACGAGCTAGTCAAGAACTCCAAAACACCCATGAGCAGAAATGCAACAAAAGAACAACCTCATGAATTAACACAAGCAGAAAAGAGTACAATAGATGACTGCTACGATAAGGAGCCTGAAATTGCAACTAGTGAGAGCTCTAAGGTTTATATAGATGTTGCATACTCATTCATCGATGACAAAGAATCAAAAATTAAATCTAAATATGTTTTTCAAGGCCCCGAAGAAAAACCTGATAAATAATATGAAAAGGGTGAAATTGATATTTTGGATATTAAATTGAATGGCACGGCTAGTTCCATATCACCATCCATTTTTAATGGCAATGTGTCCACTCGTGTAATGGAATAAATACTTACACATTGTTCTCAACCATGTTTGCCCAAAAAATCACGCCCTAAAATTGTATGGAAGTCATCTAGAATAATATGGCTTGATGAAACTAAGAAGGCTCACATTGATATCTTAAAAATCCAAGCACGTAAGGATGACCATCACTTCAATTTCCAAGGTCAAAAAGTATCTCTTAAAAATATTTCCATTCTTATGGCATCATCCGATGTAAGGCCTACAACTAATGCAAAAAGTGGAAATGGAGAAGATTCACAATTGCTCATAAATGGAAGACAAAAGACGACATGGAAAACAAATAATTACACTCCATTGAACTTGCTTGTGGTTCTTCTTTTCCTAACGCATCTGTTTACAGAAGATCCATTCTCGAAAATGAAGAGATTCGTAGACAAATCCAAGAATTATTCGACAAAGGTCATATACGACCCAACTCCTCTCCTTGTGGAAGTCCAATCATCCTAGTTCCGAAGAAATACGAGACTTGGCGCATGTGCATTGACTACAGAGCTTTCAAAAAAATATTGGTGAAGAATCAGTACCCTCTACCGCAGATATACGAGCTCATCGACTGTCTAAAAGGTGCTAAATTATTTAATAAGCTCGACCTCAAGTCGGGATATCACCAGATTCCAATCGAGCCTTCAGATGTGTATAAAACTGCTTTCAAAACCAAGGAAGGACTCTTTGAATGGTTAGTCATGCCGTTCGTCTTAACCAACACACCTGCGACCTTCATGCGACATATGGATCACCTTCGTCGACCTTTCATCGACAAATGTGTTATTGTCTATCTCGACAATATATTGATTTTCAATCGATCATGGGAAGAACATGTCGGACATCTTCGACAAGTCCTCAACACTCTCCAGCAACATCGACTCTATCTGAACATGGACAAGTGCTCTTTTATGATGACTAGCATCAAATATTTGGTGTATGTAATTGACTCTGCAATCATTCCCGTCGATCCAGAAAAGGTACAGATCCTCAAAGATTGGCCCATTCCTAGAAGCATTCAAGAACTAAGAATTTTTCTTGGTTTTGTGAATTTCTATCGATGGTTCATACTCGGCTTCAGTCACATAGCCTGGCCCTTGAATCAATTGACAAAGGGAAATGGGAAAATTGTCTTCCAATGGGAAACAACACAACAAGCAGCTTTTGAACAACTCAAACATAGGCTCTGCACTGCACCAGTACTTGTGTTACCTAATTTGTATCAGCCCTTTGAGATTGAGATAGACGCATCAGACTATGCCTTGGGCACAGTGATCACTCAGTCTGGTCACCCAATCGCTTTTCATTCCGAGACTTTTAACGACACAGTTAGAAGATACTCGACGTATGAAAAAGAACTGTATGCCATTGTCCAAGCTCTCAAGCAATGGAGGCATTACATCCTTGGTAAGGAAACATTCATTCTCACTGATCACAAGCCTCTACAGTTTGCTCTGACACAATCAAAGTTGCAGACAAATCGACAACTCAAGTGGATTAATTACCTACAACAATTCCAGTTGTTGATTAAGTATCGGAAAGGTAAAGCTAACTATTGGTTTTTCAGAATTTACTTCAATCTTATCTAGGATCTTAACTGAGAGAACAACATCTATAGCATATCAATCATGGACACAATAATGCAAGCACATAAGAGACACAGATTTTACTTAGGGAAATGATAGATAGAGAAATGATACAACCCAAGCATAAGAGATAGACATCTCTTAGTAGTAGCTTCTCCTCCTCCACAAGTGCACCACTCTCCAAAGAGTGTGTGAGAGAATAGAATGATAAAATAGAGTGTCTCTTGCACTCTATTTATACTTGACTTGACTTGCCTAATAACCTTTACTAGGTCGGCCTCAACTTAACCACATAACACAAAGTTGACTGGGCCGACACCCAATAGGGTGGTCTAATAACCCTTCAAGTATAAGTTACGACACTTACAATATAAATGACGACACTTCCGTATAGAGGAATAATAACATCTCTATAGGAATACAAACACATCCGTATAGAGGAATAATACCATCTCTATAGGAGTACAATATACATATATGAAATACATTCCGAAGTTACATATACATCAACACTCCCTCTTAACTAGGAAGGTATTTCTCGACACAGGTCTTCTAGCACAAGTCTTCTTCTCTGGATCATCGTCACTGGATAATCATCATCGAATCATCATCATCGTCACTGTTGTTTCTATCTCAATCAATCTATGTCTACTCATCATAGGAAGTTCTATAGAACCAGTCCTTTTTCATACTGGATGTAGGCCCACCATCTGCAGGTCTTCATCATCATTGGCCATACTGTGGAATCCTCAAGACTTATTACGTGTGTCACAAAACCTTGCAAGAACATCCCACGACTGATTACGGGCACATAGCCCAACCTATCAGATCTCCCAGGGAACTATTACATGTGATTATCACAAAACCTTAAAAGAGTCTCTTGACTAGCAAGAACCCTAAAAAGAATCTGAGGCCTTTTTCATCCCGTCCATATCTCCAGGACTTATTACATGTGACCCCCACAACAAAACCTTAAAAGATTGTCTTGTCAAGCAAGAACCCTAAAGAGCATCTGAGGCCTTTTTCATGCTGTTCAGATCTCTAGGACTTATTACATGCATGGTCATGGCAATGCCTCGAAAGAGCATCTGAGGCCTTTTTCATCTTGTCTAGATCTCCCAGGTCTACTTACATGCCATAGGACAAAACCTCGAAAGAGCATTTTCCAGATCTCCCAAGGAGCTATTATATGCCAGCAGCAAAACCTAGCAAGAGAATCTGCAAACCTCCTAGGGCACTATTGTATGTCTTCCCAAAGCAAAACCTCGAAAGAGAATTTTCCAAATCTCCCAGGGAGCTATTATATGCCAACGGCAAAACCTAGCAAGAGAATCTGCAAACCTCCCAGGGCGCTATTATATGCTTATCTGCACAACCTGTCCACGACCACAGAGTATCAACCTAATACTCACCATACATCATCCTGATGTACACATGATCATTCTGATCATCATCACTGCATCGTCTTGACGCATGTCATTTGGAGCAACATCCTGAAGGTCATCATCCATGATCATCCTGTTCATACAATACATCCACTTCATGCATATGCAGTATCTGCCTAATACATATCATCATACATGATCTACCTAATCATACAATGTATCCACCTGATACATATACAAATACATGATCCACCTGATCATACCTGATACATATCAACATACATGATCTACCTGATCATACAATGTATCCACCTGATACATATACAAATACATACAAATGATCCAACTGATCATATCCAGCATCCAACATGATGCATACATACATAAATGATCCAACTCATCGTATCCAACATCCAACATGATGCATACATACATAAATGATCCAACTGATCATATCCATCATCCAACATGATGCATAAATACATAAATGATCCAATTGATCATATCCAACATCCAACATGATGCATATACATATACAGAGCAGTAACTGGAGCATCGTCCTGATGCTCATCATCCAGCGCTTACATTCACAACCATGTGAAGGATCCTCCTTCCAACATGCTTGGAATGGCTTCAGAAAATGTCTCCATCACTTCTTCCTCAAAGTGTCATCAATCTGAAGAAAACCAAGCCTCTCTCTGAAGTACTCGAACTTCACTCTGGCTAGTGGCTTCATTAGCACATCTGCAATCTGCTCATCTGTCGCAACATATAGAAGCTTCACTGCTCCTCTCTGCCCCATATCCCTGATATAGTGATATTTGATTTCTATGTGTTTTGACCTGTCATGGAACATTGGGTTCTCAGACAGCTTCACACAACTCTGGTTGTCACAAAAGATACCAGTAGCCTCCAGCGGGAGATCAAATAACTTAGACAGTAGCTTCCTAAGCCATACTACCTCACAACTAGCCGAGCAAGCTGCAACATACTTTGCTTCGGCTGTACTTAGTGCTATGTATGACTGCTTCCTGCTAAACTAAGAGATCACACCTGATCCCATACTGAAGCAGCACCCATAAGTGCTCGTCCTATATGCAGCACTTCCTGCCCAATCTGAATCAACATAACCTTGCACGTTAAACTTTTGATTCGCATCATACTTGAGCCCATAGTCAACCATACCCTTCAGGTACCTCAAAATATGCTTTACAACAACTAGGTGAACACCTCTGGGATCCGTTAGGAACTGGCTCAATGTGTTCACCACAAAGCAAATATCTGGTCTCGTGTTCGTCGGGTACATCAAGGACCCAATCATCTGACGATACACAATGATATCAACCAGATCAGATGAAGCATCACACATAAGCTTCAGTTTCGATGCCATAGGTGTGGCCATGGCCTTGCAGTCCATCATCCTGAACCTCTTCAGGATCTCTACTGCATACTTACCTTGTCCAAGGAAGATTCCATCTGCACTTTGCCACACCTCCATACCTAGAAAGTAGTGCATCATCCCCAAGTCCTTCATCTCAAACTCAGCAGTAAGCTTCCACTACGTGTCGGCAATCAATCTATCCTCAATTGTAACAAATAGGTTATCCGCATACAAAAGTAGTATCACTGGATTGCCTTCCTCAACCTTGTAGTAAAGTTTAGAATCCGCTTTACTCTTGGTAAGGCCCAAACTGGATAGAAAGATGTCTATCCTACCATACCAAGTTCTGGACATATATGACTCAAACCCGAGTGGCTGCTCCACATACACTTCCTCTTCGACTACACCATTCAAAAAAGCTGTATTGAAATCCATCTAGTGTATCTTCCATTTTATCACTGCAGTTAGAGCAAGTACTAATGGAAGTGTATCTGGCTATAGGAGCAAAATTCTCTTCATAATCAATTCCTCTTTCTGGGAGAAGCCATGAGCTACAAATCTCACTTTGTATTTCTCTATGCTACCTTCTGCAGCATGCTTGATCTTATAGATCCATTTGGAAGTCACAGCAGACTTCCCTTCAGGTCTTGGGACTGCATCCCAACCATCATTCTTCATGATCGACTTGTACTCCTTGATCATGGCATTCTTCCCGAATCCTGGGAACTTCAATATTTTTAATAAAATCAATAGATAACTTTGTTGTTGAACAAATGTTGTAGTCCTTCTTTTGTAGGTGATGGTATATGATCTTTCCTACAAAACAAGTTATATTGCATCTGGATCTTCCAGACAGGATCCTGAACTAGGGTTTGATAAATCCCACCCTTATCCCAACCAAAAGGTTCGATCCAAAGCTCTAAACTTCAATTTTTCTGAGGAGCTTCCAACCGTGGTAACAGACTTCAAAAATTCCAACTTTTGCAGAAGCCCTAATTTTCCATCTTTCCGATCAAGGTCCCGAACTGGGGTTTGATCAAGCCCGGTCTTCTTCCCAAACAAAAAATCTGATCTCGGTCTCTAAATTTCGATTTTGATGAGTAGCACCCAGCCGTGGTCTCCGATTGCAAAAATTCCAACTTTCTCCGAAACCCTAAATTCCCGAAGCCATGAATGAAGGTGCTAAAAAATAATTATATTTTGACAGAAATATGCACCTGATTGTTTCTTGTGTAACTCCAAACTTACCAATCCAAAGGGTCTAAAACTTCTACCTTTGGTATCCCGACATGTCATCTTTCCAACCCCACAGGTTTGACCTCAATTGGATTCTCTGAGAGAGAGTTATGTCAAGTGTTGCAACATGACCTGTTTATGGGGTTAAAAAGGAGAGCGAACTTGTATGGTGTTCTACATGTCACTGGTTCAGTTGCGGCCTGTGAAAACATTACCTGAGAAAGCACAGTCCATGCACTACCTGTCACTTTTTACAAAATTTCATTTGGAGCTTCCTAGCCCAAGTTATGACCCTTTTTCCTAGGTCACTTGTTTATGACTCAGATATGGAAGAGGCAGAAACCCTAGATTGTATAGATCATAAAACACAAAGTACAATGAATTAGAAGTTGTCCTTTGGACATAAGGTACATGGGGATCTGATCTTCAACTTGTGAAAGTTTCAGATCCGAAATTTTTTCCAAAGTGGATTATAGTGAAAGTGCTACGATGACTGGTTTTTGCTATATCAAGCCCTAACATCGCAAGTGCAACAAGTGTCATACATGCCATACCATGCCTTCTTTCAGGCTAGCTCTGATACCATGTTATTTTTTTAGAATTTACTTCAATCTGATCTAGGATCTTAACTAAGAGAACAACATGTACAACATATCTACAGCGTATCAATCATGGACACAATAATACAAGCACACAAGAGACATAGAATTTACTTGGGGAAAAGCATAAAGGTGAAAAACCTCAATAACTTCCTTGAAGATAGATAGAGCAATGATACAACCCAAGCATAATAGATAGACATCTCCTAGCAGCAAATTCTCCTCCTCCACAAGTGTGCCACTCTCCAAAGAGTGTGTGAGAGAATAGAATGATAAAATAGAGTGCCTCCAACACTCTATTTATACTTGACTTGACTTGCCTAATAACCTTTACTAGTTCGGCCTCAACTTAACCACATAACACAAAGCTGACTTGGCCGACACCCAATAGGGTGGTCTAATAACCCTTCAAGTATAAGTTACGACACTTACAATATAAATGATGACACTTCCGTATAGATGAATAATAACATCTCTATAAAAATACAAACACATCCGTATAGAGGAATAATACCATCTCTATAGGAGTACAATATACATATATGAAATACATTCCGAAGTTACATATACATCAACACTAATGCCGCCACCGATTTCCTCAGTCGACAACCCATTACTCTCCTTTTGACATGTATGAGTATGTAGGGATACAACATGACCAATTGGACATAGTTGTACGAGGACGACAATGACTTCTCATCAATCTACCAACAGTTACAAACTAACAAGTCGTCGACCTCAGACTCTGACTATTTCCTAAAAGACACCTTGCTATACAAGCTTGGACAACTTTGTGTGCCGACAGGCAAGCACCGACATCAGGTTATTTGGGACGCGCACTACAACAAGACTAAAGGACACTTTGGAGTAGCAAAGACACTTTCTATTCCGCAGAAGTATTTCTTCTGACCTACAATTAAATCTGACGACAACAAGTACATTTGATCATGTGTGGTTTGTGCCATTGCTAAGCCACCTAATCAACGACAAGGATTGTATACACCTCTACCAGTTCCTCATCGACCATGGGAGTCTATTTCTATGGACTACTTAACAAGTTATCCTACTACTAGACATTAGCATGACACAATATTAGTAGTAGTCGACCGATTTTCCAAGTTGGCCATTCTCATACCATGTAAGAAGACCACGACAGTGCATCAGACTGCTCATCTCTTCTTTACACATGTTTGGAAACACTTTGCTTTACCCACAACCATTATTTCTGACCGAGATGCCAAATTCGTTAGCATCTTTTGGAAGACCCTCTGGAAACAGTTGGACACACGACTCTCATTGTTGACAACTTTCCATCCTCAGACCGACGGACAGACAAAAGTTGTGAATCGCTTGGTGGTACAACTGCTTCGCATGTACAATCACCAGCATCGATGCACATGGGATGAAATTCTTGCATACATTTAGCACAGCTACAATCGTGCTCAGCACAACTCTACAGACAAGAGTCCATTTGAAGTCTGTTACGGATTTCAACCCTCAGAGCCTATCGACTTGATTATCTCCTTAACACAGCCAAACTCCGACATAGATTATAGCCAGCGAGAAGTTGATAAAGCAGTCAAGTTTTGAGAACAAATATGCGACATCCAGAAGCAAGCACATGAAATGGTGCACAGAGCAAATGAGAAAGCTAAGGCCCGACACAACAAGCATCGTATTCCTCACTCATTCCAAATTGGGGATAAGGTCTGGCTACATCTTGGGAACAAGCGCTTCACTGGTCCTTTCAAGAAGTTAAAGCCTTTGCGATATGGTCCGTACAACATTCTTCGACAAATTGGTGAAAATGATTTCCAGCTTGATAATCCTGCATGCCTAGGTCTGCATCCAGTCTTCAAGATGGATCTATTTTGACCATACCATGCACTAGGGATAATTTTAAGGATCCATACTTATTTAAAAGTGTATAAACCTTGTTGAATCTTACCAATTCCTAAAATGCCAACTATAAAATATTTGGCCATATTTTCTAAAATTATTTCAATTTCTAAGGATTTTATATAGTTTATATATTAATTTGGCGATTTTTAAAATGAAAAAATTTTACCCCTTCAAAATTGGGTGAAATGGGGCTTCAAAAAATGCAAATTGGCGAATCTTTTTTTGAAAAAAAACATACAAAAATAGCCCATGGGCTAACTTTCGTCCCTAAAATTATCCTTGCCATGCACCCTTGTTGGAAGATAATGACTTACCGATAGCAGAACGCGAAGACATCCATCCGGATGTTCAGGAGCCTCTTCCTTGCAACACCATTGTGGGACGATGAGTACGCCTTATAAGGATGAACACAATTCCCTTGTTTCAAGTTGGCAAAGCTAGCCAGATCCCATCTCAAGGAAAGTGGTACTCTGCTACTGAAGTAACCGACTAGTTTCCTCACCTTCGCGAAAAAAAAATGGGGTCCATTGTTTCTTAAGGAAGGAGGTCTGATCCGCATCATAGTTGGAAAGTCATCGATGTTGATACAACTTCGACAAGTTTCAACTCGACATGACTTCGACAAGTTCCGATTTTGACACAACTCCGATGAGTCATGACTTCGACAACTTCCGATTTCAACACAACTCTGACGAGTCTCGACTTCGACATACTGCAACACGTTTCACACCTTCGACATGTTCAACAACCTCATAGTTAGCGACATCGACAAGCAGCATCCACATGTGACCAGCGATTGTCAAACTTCGACAGACTTTCCCTCTATCTTCCAATCAACTGTAACAGTTGAACAGTTGAAACCATTCTAACTTCTTCTTTGTAGCATAACGTAACGGGAAGGCACCCAAGCGTCTCAGAATTCTATATAAGCATGTATAACATTGTAACATACATCAAATCTTCTTGTTTACAAGTAATAGAATAACAGTTCCCATTCCTGCATATTGTCTGTGTATTTGTGTTTATCTGTGTTGCGTAAACTGCTTTTTCTCATTATGTTTATTAAGCTTCTGCCATAACATAGGCAACTCATTTAGTCAAACTGTTGTCCCCCTCGTGCTTCCTGGACACAACTCGGATCATTCATTGTTTCAACAAATGTAACAACATTACAACATTTTTCTATCTACTTATAGTTTTATTTTAATTGTATAGTTAACAATGTCAACAATAGAGGAAACTTATAAGATTGATGCTAGGTTAAGAGATCAACTTGCTGATGGTAAATGTTGGTTCCATTGAAAAAAGTAAAAGAGAATGAATAGAAGAATATTAAGGTCTACAACTAAAAAACATTGATGGGAATATGGGCACTTTGAAGGAGGTGTGAATTTTGTCCAATGGTAAGATGTACTAGATGACTTTCTTCATTACACATTAACTTGTATTCTCATATATATACAAGTTTTAATTTATTGTTTAATATTTCATTTGTATATTAAAGAAATTGATTGTTTGTAATTACAAATATGAAGAGTGTTAGGATTAATGGATCAAATGAGGAGAAAATTGATGAGCCAAACTGGAGTGCACCTAATATTGGTGGAAAATCCGATGGTGTTAGGAACCTATGTCAACCCTTCTCTTTACTATGTTAGTATATTGTTGTTGGATGCATATGCTTTGTAAGTCGTCCCGTAGTATTTGTTGATCCGTAGTTTATATTAGCCCATAATATTGACCCATAGTATTGGACGCATATGCTTTGTAAGTCGTCCCGTAGTATTATATGTCCCATGGTTTTGACTCATAGTATTGGGAATAGACTTAGTATATAAGTGTGTGTTGAGGTCATTGAAGGCACCGTGAAGTTAATTGTATTGAGCTTGCTCAAAGGAGGTTGCCCCCTCGAAGTGGCCCGTGATCAATATAAAAGTGATTCTGTTCTATTATTTCTGATATCTCGTCAATTCGCATTAATTAATTATTGCAGGTACACCACATCTGGTATCAGAGCACTTTCCTTGGCACAAGTGGGAATTTTTTTTTTTTTTTTGGGCGGTGACTTTCAGATCAATTTATGAAAATTTCTGCACAAAATCAGAAGAAACCGATTGCATATCTGAATTCCTCTTTCAAAAATACGCAGTTTCAAAAAACAAATCATCTCATTTGAAGTTCTAAAAGTGGAGATATCACGGATTTAAAATCAACAATTTTTCAGAATTTCGGTGACGGCCGCGGAAATTGCGGCGAGAAAATCTTTTGACCGAGTGCCCAGATTTCTATTCCGCTTCCAAGGTTAAAAGCAGAGTGGTTGTTCCAGTTCCGGAAATATGCTATAATAGCGATTCTGAGCAATATAGATCCGGTTTTTGAACATTGAGTGGAATTTCTGCCCAAATTGTTTTTCTGTTGCAGGTTCAGATCTGGGAATAATCCCTATCCGCTTAACTGTGGGAAGTACTTGGGAATAAGCCCTAAAACTCATTGTGAGGAGTACCACAGGAACCCCAAAGTAGCTGGCCATTGAGAGGACCTGCCAAGCGAAAAGGGCAACGACCCCTACCTGATTGACTAGTTCCCACCTGTGAGGTAAACCAAGAGCTGTCGTTTGTGGCAAAGCGGTTATCAGTTTTACCTGAGCCGTGGAGTGAGGGGTACTGCCCCAATACAAAAGCCGTCAGACAGCATTGGTGGCCGAGTGAAAACCCTGAACTGTTAGGAAGCCGCACATACCTGGCGTCCATATCTACTTTCAGCTGAACTATTGTCGATCACTGCTGCACCGTTTCAGATCCATTTTGTCAGCCGTTCCAGATCCAGCCATTCGGCGTTGTTCCAGATTCCTTCCGAGCCGTAGCCTCTCCAGTCTGTCAAAAAAAAAAATCCGAGCCGTAGCCGCTCCAGTCTGAAAAAAGAAAAAAAAAAAAAAAAAAAAAAAAACCTGATTATGGTTGTCACTCGTGCAGGAGCAAACACCATGGAGGAAGCACTTGCAGCCATCCAAACCAAACTCCAAGATCTGGATGAAAAATTTCTCAGCCTCCATCTTCAGCATTCAGCCATGAACAATAACCGACAGCCAGAATCTTTTGTAGCCACCGGGTTCTCTTCTTCCAACAATTTTCGTGGGCCGAAGCTTGATTTTCCTCGCTTCAATGGTACTAATCCGACTGGATGGATATACCGAGCAGAACAATATTTCAGTCTGCATAATACTTTTGATGTCCAGAAAGTTTCACTTGCATCCTTTCATTTGGAACAGGAAGCCCTTCAATGGTACTGTTGGTACATCAAAGCTCATCTCGAGCCAAACTGGACAAATTTTTGCCAACTCATTTTGCCACGATTTGGCCCTAGTGCTTTCGATGATTTCACAGGAGCACTCACTAAACTTCACCAAATTGACACAGTGAGAGAGTATCAAACAGAATTTGAGAAATTGGCCAACCACACAGCAGGATTGTCTGATGAATTCTACAGGAGTTGTTTTATAAGTGGTCTCAAGGATGAAATTCGCTCAGAGGTCAAAATGTTTTGTCCCAACACAATGATGGAAGTCCTAGGGTTGGCTAAGCTGGCTGAGGACAAGATTGCAGCTCAACAACGCTCCAAACCCACCCTTGTTCCCTTCAGAAATATGGGTTCCCAATGACCTTCCATCATGCCTGCTCCTCAACCAACTCCTATCAAGCATTTGTCTGAAATAGAAATGCAAGCACGCCGAGAAAAAGGGCTTTGCTATAATTGTGATGAGAAATTCACTCGGGGACATAGATGTGTTCAACAAAAGCTCTATCTCTTGGATGTGGATTCTCTTCCTGCCTTAGAACTTGGTGAAGAAGCTACAGATACAGTAGATGATCAGGTCGACATTCAACACTTTCCTGTTGACACCCCATCTCAGGACGACCCACCCGAGATCTCTCTCCATGCTGTAACCAGAGTCACCACCCTACAAACAATGCGAGTCAGGGGATACTTCAAGAAGCTCCCTCTTACCATCCTCATTGATTCTAGTAGCACTCATAACTTCATTGACCCTCGGTTTGCCAAACAGGCTGATTGTTTTGTCCATCCTTGCTCCACTTTTGAAGTCATGGTTGCCAATGGGGGTACCTTACCTTGCAAGGGGAAGTATCACAATGTGCGTATCTCTATGGAAGATTATAACCTACGCTCTGACATGTTTTCCTTGTCCTTAGGCGTATGTGATGTGGTTTTGGGAATTTAATGGTTACGCACACTTGGCCCCATCTTATGGGATTTTGCGGAACTTTGGATGCAGTTCAAAGTCAATGGGGCACAACACAAATTTATGGGCTTACAACCAGGGTCTCTCGGCATCATCAGTTCACATCGCCTGGAAAAAATCCTTAAGAAGAATTCACATGGTGTCATCGCTCAGCTCAATTCCATTCAGATGCACCCATCAACAGTCTCCACTACTTCCTTGGATAGATATGCAGGTATCTTTGCTGAACCAATGCGCTTGCTACCTTCACGAGACCTTTCTGGTAAGACTTTAGCCACATCTACCTCTCTGTAGGAAATGATGGCTATGTTGCATGCAGTACAGAAGTGGCAGCCATACCTATTAGGGAATTATTTCTGCATCAAGACTAATCTCTCGAGTCTGGAAAATTTTCTAGAACAATGGGTCTCATCCCGAGCCCACCTGAAATGGGTTATCCAACTCATGGGTTATCCCTATGTGATCACTTACAAGAAGGGTAAGGACAATATGGTGGAAGATGCTCCTTCTTGCACAATTGATGACCTAGTTTCGCTTACAACTCTTTCTCTGCTTGTTCCAAATTGGGTGCAATATGTTCAACAGGGCTATCTCTTCTATGAACTCCATGCTTCTTCATCAACAGGGCACTCTGGGTTCTGCAAAATGTATGACCGGGAACAATGTAACTTCTTTTGGTCGGGAATAAAAATGACAATTCAACAGATGGTGGCTGACGATGATACTTTCCAAGTCAACAAGGGGGAAACGACACTCCTTTCGGGATTGCTCAAACCCTTGCCCATCCCTACACAGCTTTGGCAAACTATTTCTATGGATTTCCTAACAGCGCTCTGGTGGTACAATACCACATCTCAAAGGACACCATATGAAGCAGTATATGGAAAAACACCACCTGTTCTTCTTCCATACACCCTTAGCAGCTCTCCAGTTCAGGAAATTGACTCGGTTCTTCGAAACTGCGATCAGATTCTTCTCATTCTGCAGGACAATCTTCACATGGCCAGAATTCACCTGAAAAAACAAGCCGATCAGCACCATTCTGAGCACATTTTCCACGCAGCTGACAGGGTTCTTCTTCATCTACAGCCTTCCAAGCAATCCTCCTTGACACTCCAAAGGCGTCAGTGGCCCAAAATGCAAACCGAGGATGCTACCGGGAAACCACTCCTTCAAATTCTGCAGCAATTTCTCCAACCAAAGCTTTGAGGACAAATCTTTTTCTAAGGGAGAGGGGATGTTAGGAACCTATGTCAACCCTTCTCTTTACTATGTTAGTATATTGTTGTTGGACGCATATGCTTTGTAAGTCGTCCCGTAGTATTTGTTGATCCGTAGTTTATATTAGCCCATAGTATTGGACGTATATGCTTTGTAAGTCGTCCCGTAGTATTATATGTCCCATGGTTTTGACTCATAGTATTGGGAATAGACTTAGTATATAAGTGTGTGTTGAGTTCATTGAAGGCACCATGAAGTTAATTGTATTGAGCTTGCTCAAAGGAGGTTGCCCCCTCGAAGTGGCCCGTGATCAATATAAAAGCGATTATGTTCTATTATTTCTGATATCTCGTGAATTTGCATTAACTAATTATTGCAGGTACACCACAGATGGAGATCATCATGAAGAAGATAATATTGGAGATCCTGAAGTTAACCCTCTAGTCGAGGAAAATGATTATACTGATGTAATTTAGGATGATGGGATAAATAGATTGATCAACAACATTGTTCATGCTTCATCAATGGATGATAACTTTGATGAATTTGTTCATGATTTATCTTTGATTGATAATGCACAAAAAATATTATATCAAGGCTCAAGTACAAATATTCTCTCTACAATTTCATTGTTGGTTAAAGTAAAAGTGTTGAATGGTTTTTAAAACACATTCCCCACACAAATCCTAAGGTATGCAATATAATTATTTATACATGAATAACATTTATTTCTTTTGTTGTCAATGTTAATTATATTGTATAAAGGTTGATGTGATATTGATGAATAATATTCATCACTTTTAAATTTATTTTCATTGTCATAGACCATTAGGTGATATTCTCTTACCATCACCAAATAAATTACCTCTCACATACCAAGAATTTTCACTCATTATGAAATATTTAGGAATGGAGTATGAATCCATTTATGCATGTCACAATGGCCATATTATCTATTATGGACAACATGCAAGAAAGTCAGAATTCTGTCAATGTGGAATTAGTATGTATTGAACCAATCAAATAACAAATAATGTGTCTTGCAAGGTTCTTTAGTATATTCCTATAATTCCACATTTTTAACAATTGTTTAGGTGCAAAAACATGGAGGAATTTATGGATTTCCATGCACAAAATAGGATGAAGATGGTGCTATGTGAAGGGATACAGACGGTGCCACATTTAGGGACATCCAATAAAAATGGCTAATTTCTAAAGAAAAAATCACATTGTTAGGCTCTCATTAGTAGCTAATGGTGTAAACCCATTTGGAAAAATGAGGTTTGTTTACTCAGTGTGGCCTATTTTTGTTATAAAAAATAACGTGTCCTGATTGGATGTTAATAAAGAGGGAGCACAAAATGTTGGAAATGATTATACCAAGTATTGTTCAAAATAATTTTTTCAAATATAATGTTGATTGTACTTTAGTTTTTTATTACATATATTAATTTATTATATGTTCAATATAATAAAAGTGTGTATTTTTAAATAACTAGGGAAGTGTTAGCTTAAATGTATGGACTATTTATTGAGCCTCTTATTGATGAACTTCTAAAGTTATGGGTTGCATCAATATGTATGACATATCCATTGAGCCTATTATCGATGAAATTCTAAAGTTATGGGTTGGTATCAATATGTATGACATCTTCGAACCAATACGGTGGAAAATACAATATCAATTCTATGGAATACTTACATGGACAATTCATGATTCCACGGTCCTAACACCTTTTTGTGATAATTAGTATTAAAGTATTGCACTGTAATAGTATTTATTTTTTCAATGATTCATGCTTTCTTTGAATAATTGATTTGTATAATTCTAGCATTGGCATAATTCTACATCTTGCAGGTATTCAAACAAAGGTTAAATTTTCATTTAGGGTATGTGGTCTGTAATGTCCCTTTTTTGAAATTTATTAAAATGGTGAAATTTTCAACTTTTCCCACTAGTTCGACCTTTGACTAGTATTGGTCTCTTGGTCTCCAAATGACTCCAAATGCTCCCAAAATCTTACATAAGGTGTATGGATGATATTAGTACATAATTATTAGGTTCATGGATGATTTATTTTCTTCAAGAGGATTCTTCAACTCTCCTTTAAGGTCTGTCCAAAGTAGGGAGTTTGACTAGCAATTTCTCGTTGACTAGTATTGGTCTCTTGGTATCCAAATGACTCCAAATGATTGTATAATGGGTCTTAAGGTATTTGATATGTATTAATACATATAAAAGAGTCTTATGGATGCTTAAAAACCTTTAAAACACTTCTGCAACATTTATTTATAGTCTGGACAAATTCGGGAAGATTACTAGTAATTTCGAGCTTCAAATTCCCCAAGGGTAGTGGACAAAGATGGCTTCCCAAATGCTGTTAAAAACTTTCAAATTTTTTAACATAGGTATGGTACTTATAAGTGGATTTAATTAGATCCCCAATGTATCCTTAATTAGTTCTTATGGCATTCTGCAACTGCTTAAAATCGTATGTTTCTATGCAAGATTTCACATAGGGGAAAAAGCTAGTTATTTTCACCATGACTTATGAAATTCGAATTTTAGGTGCCAAGGGCTTATGATCTATTAATGAAAATCATTCATAAATTTAATAAAACTCCATACATCAAAAAAATCACAGATAATAATTGATATAACTTGAAATAGTGTCTCTTCAAACTCCAACAACAGGATTTAGGGGAAATGGCATCATTTATGCATTGTTTGGTATTTTTACATAGCTCCAGTTACTATTTCGACCTGAGAGTCTCATGAGAAGTAAGAAAAGAGTATACATATAATATTACAAATATATGGGGCCTAAATAGATATCCCAAATATTTCATCACCTCAACAAGTGCACCTCTCCTCAAGGAGCAAGAATATTCCAAGAAATAGAAGAATGGTTATAGAAGCAAGCTGAAAGAGATGTGACCATGAGCTTCCTTGTAGCTTAAAACTGTAACAAAAGACTCCATTAAAGCTCCAAATGAAAGGTCTGAATGTGCTTTCCAATTACCAACTACGTTGGGAATCTTTCACCCTCGAAATTGGTGCTAAGGCAAGTAGAGTAGCACTCCACTAGATCTCCTCTCCCAAATGCAAAATGCAAATTCTAAAATGATAAAAAAATATACCATCCTTCTTTGTTATTGTATTTTATAAACTCATAATGTTCTCCATGGGTCGAATTCATCCCAAGAGATTCATTCCAACTCAAGTTGGGAAGAGATTCCCAAGTATGCCACTTGTCCTTCCAATTCTAGCCCTCTCCTTCTCCAAATTGGAATTGGTGTCTCTTCGGCTGCCCTAACTCACTTGAGTGCCCTCTTGGAGGCTATTTTTATCCCTGAAATGTCATATATGTCAGATGTCATCCTTCAGTTTTGATTTGTGTCATAGGTTTCATAGCATCTTCATCATTGTTGTCATAGAGCTAGGGAATCTCTTCCAGGTGTCTCACTAGCTCTAAAATGCCTCTTCCTCTTCCATGGGAGTTACTCTTCCACTCCAATTCAACCTTAATTGATTCATGCCAAGTATATTGACCTTCCAAATCATCCCAAGAACCTTGGGCTTCCTATATATTCGAAATTACAAGAGGAGGATGCCATGTGGCATAGAAAATCTAGCTTGTGTGGGTCCCACATCCTCCGTGTGTCTTCATGATCAATTGCCACTTTGATTTTCTCTTGTATTTATTTATTTAGATCCTTTATTAAATATTTATTCCATTCTAATGTTCCAACATAATGTATTATCCCCCTTATTTCAAATCCCAAAGCTTCCACCCCCCAACCTAGGGAACTAGTAATTTTCCTCCATGGCAGTTCATTTTGATGGGTATATTACAACTTTGAATTGGGAATTTATCTTAATGTGACCCACCTTGTCCATTTAGATCTAATTTCACATTATTACTAACTTGGACTTCATTCTTGGCATTTATTTGACCCTTAGCATCCATTTGGAAAACTATCATGAGTATGGCCGAGGGGCTTAGGCCATTGTGACCCAATGCAAAATTTTGGGACATGAAAAATCCTCCCTTCCCAATATTGTTTGTCCTTATTGACACAAACCCAGTCAACAAGGGTTCCTCACTCTTTTGACATCCAAACAAGTACGATCTCCCTGAGCACCGGCCCAGACAGGTTTTACCCTGTCCAACAACACCTGCAGAGCAGATGAAGTCTCACCCGAGGTGTTCAAGGGAGAGTTGATGGAACCAAGTTTCCGCCGAATGAAGGAGGATCATGTGCATCTATTTGTCAACTTATTGCAACATTACATAACGATCTAACTATTCAACTTATGCATCAAACATAATCGGGGAATCATTCAACAGATCCCATTATCAACAAATCCCATTAATGCACAAATAGATCTAACACTATAACATTATTTGTAGCAAGGAAACATCGCATCATTCACAGATTCATATCGCAGATACATATAATAGGAAACAAAAAAGACACAATGATGTGCTCAAACTCCTTCATGTCATATTAATCTTCGCAATCAAAACACAGATACATCAACATAGTTCTCTGTCACATACCCAGATTTTAGAAGACAATATCAATATCCGTTATCATCTCTGCTTGTTCTTTCTTTCATAGCCATATCATAGCACTCTCCTAACACTTACAATCAACATCTATTTATAGGCTTGCACCTTTACCTTCATTGTCCACTTAGCCAACCACCTAACTACTTTCTAACAAGATCTACAACAAAATGACCCTTAACCCATGTTGGCAGGCGGTTTGGTAAGGTAGGATCACAGCATTGCTGATGCTGCGACAAGTCAGAATATATCATGGAAGGAGGAAACATGGGCATAAAGGAGAATATTTTATGTATTTTTGAGTCAATTGTACCACGATATGCGGGTTTTGGGTCATTTGGACCATATGTTATGTAATTTTGAGTCAATTGTACCGCAGTATGCAGGTTTTGGGTCATTTGTACCGCAGTATGCGGGTTTTTGGGTCGTTTGGACCATGTCAGTTGGATTTTGGGTCATTTGTCCAAAGTGTCGGTTAGGAAGTTGTTAGTAAGTGGACAAGCATTGTAAGGACGAAAGCCTATAAATAGTCATAGAATTGTAAGTGTTGAAAAAACTGATCTTGGTATGGACCCTTAGATATTGGATGCGTGCGTCTTTGAGTCTGGATTTGAGATCCGAAGATATTGGCGAGATCTGTATGTTGCGGAGATATTGTATATGGGTTTTCTAAGTTAATATGAGATAACAGAGCTGTTTTGTAAAATCCTTGTGCATCTTCTGTTCATTGATGGTAATGCATGTTGGGATATATGAATAATTCTATGTTTTCTTACTGCAATTAATGCCTTACTATTATACTTGTTGCGATGAATGTTTCTATTGAATGATGATATGGATAAAATGATGTCGAAGTTAAATGCATAGATTTATTTAGTAATGCCGCAATACGCTTAAGTGATTGTTACCGCAAACATTCTCCTTCGTTTGGTGGAAACATGGTTCCGTCAAATCTCCCTTGAACATCTCAGGTGAGATCTCACCTGCTCCGCAGGTGTTGCTAGACGGGGTAAAACCTGTCTAGGTCAATGCTCACAGAGATTGCAGTGGGTTGGTGTCGACATTGATGTGAACCCCTGTCGACTGGGTTTGAGTCAACAACCAGCACAATGTGGTCCAAAATGACCACAAATACATAAAGTACTATTATTTTCGACTTGTGAGCGGTTTTCCTCCTTGCGCAACATATTTTACCTCGCACAACATCCACGATGCTACGCAGCTGACTCATCCAAGCCCGCCTGCCAATAGGCCCCCAACACAATCTTGTGGCTCACCCTCGAGCCACGTCAGCTAGACATGATGTACTCATTGATCTTCAGCCTAAAATCCTCGTACTGCTGACTGATCTCTCTAACTTTCTCCTTGGCCGTCGTAGTGATCTCCCGACTTGATCCAGGTGGATATTGGTGGCCACCCACCTTTCCAACTGGATCAAAACAGCTTTATGGCAATTTTGGTATTGTACTATTTTTAGCAGTTTTTCGGGTCCTGAACTTCCGGGGCCATTTTGAGGCCCTAAACGACCTTTTTTGGCAATTTGGGGGGCCAAATGGTTGCCCCTGGCATACATTTGGCCCCAGTCGAAAGTTGTAAATCTCGGATAGACCTTTCCAACGGGCTACCGAGCGCCCCAAACGGAGATCGTATGCAAAAGTTACGACCCCGGGAAGTTGATGTACTAACTTACCCAAACGGGGCCCACATGACTTTTGGCGCTTCATCTCCTAGGGTTAGGTTTTTGGATGTCTAGGGTTTTTGACATTCCTGTTTATTGTAAAAGGCCTTGAGAGCCTCATTGTAACCATCTTCTTGCGAAATGAGCGCAGCCGTCACATCTCTTCTCAGAGATAAGCCGCCACCATTCCAGCAAGCTTGTTTTCCGCTGCATTTTACAGTTCTAGCTTATTTCCTTAATGAATAGAAAACCAGTTTTACTGTATCTCTGTTATTTTGTGTTAAGCATCTGATAATAATCTGTATTCATTTCGTTCTGCTGATAAAATCTGGATCACGACTCTCTGTAAAATCCTGCACTGATGGGTGCTCGACTAGCTTATCAACAACTTTCTTCTTACCTTCCTGCACGTCTTGCAGCGCAGAAACTGCCTTGACATAAAACTATGTTCCAATCTCTTGGAACTCATCTAGCTACATACTACACTTTTGTTGACGCTCCTTTTCCTTCGCAACACTGTGTTGTAACTCCTTCAGCTTCGCAGATTTGGTGACCTGAACAACGGGTGCCAGCGTTCTCATCGACGTATTCAATGTTTCCAGCTGCCCTTCTGCCTCATGTCGTATCTTGGTTAGTTGCTCTAATTGCTCATCCTGGACTACGCTGCCCCAAAATTGTGTATTATCTGTAGTGATTTTTGTCACTACTTGCTCCAACTCTCCTTGCTGGGTGTCATGTCCCCATATTTTTCCATGGTCCATGGGGTAGTTTTGGTCTAAGTCACCTAGGCAATAATTATTTAATTAATGGGTAAGTATGGAAACTACCTTATGGAAGATGCCTAAGGTTGTATTTGGGAATTAAATGGACAAGGAGGCCCCCCCATGCAGTTATTAACCCCATGACTAAGTCCAAGTGATTCAATAATTGAGAAATTAATTAATTTGGGAAATTTTGAGGCATTACACCATAAAAATTAATTAATTACTGGATAATTAATTAATTGCTAAGTTAAATTATTTCTGAGTTGTATTATTTTCATTTAAATGTTTATTGCTATTAAATGTGCCAAGTGGTTGATGAATTGGCTAGGAAATTCGAATTGGTAAGTGAGCCAAACTTGCCTAAGTGGTAAAGTCTCAGAAAAGCTAAGGAATCTAGTGGAGACAAGTTGGCAAGATGAACCCAGAAAGGAAACTGACAAAAGATGGAAAAATCAGGCAAAAGCAGGAAAGAGGAAAGTAAAGAAAGTGGCAAGATTCAAAAAAGCTTTCTGAAATAAAATAGCAACAACTAGAAAAGCTACCTAAAGCACACTTGCCAAAATTCAGTGAAGGAGGTGAAGGAAAGAAAGTTTTGAAAGCTCAGAAGTTGTTGTTCTCCTCAAGAAAGGCGCCCTCATGGCTTTGGAGTAGAATAGGCAAGTGGGTAACCTACTGTCACAGGTCACCAAGCTAATAAATTGCTCAGAAGGTCATCATGAATTTTATAAAAGAATCCAACCAACTCCATTTGACAACTTTTGATCATTTATGTTTTCTCATGAGAGCTCTGATGCTTCTCTAGTTGAGTGATGTGCCTCAACTATGCTTCTTGGGTGATGTGCCCCAAGGGCCATAGTTTCTAATGAGTGTTGTGCAGTTCCATATCAAGATATTGAAGCCATTAGCATACGCTTCCAGCCTCCATTGAAGATCCTCAGTTATTTGGAGAACAGGATTCCTCCAGCAGTGATGCTACAGCTAGTTTTGGTGAAGATTCATCCATTGAAGAAGATAGATCTTGGGAGTGCACCCAAGTGATGAATGAGAGTTGGTACATACATTTTTGCAGACATCATAGGTTTAAAAGATCAGTAACCAGCTTCAGATCCGATCCATACTTCTCTTCTCACTCATTCTCAAATTCACAGCTAAATCTAGAGGAGTTTTCCTTGGAGTAGAGGGATGACTCAGTGAATGACCCCAGTCAAGTTCAGAATCTCAGTATTCAGAAAATTATAGTCATATGATCTATAGGTGACCTGAACATAACTCCATATCATATCCACAGTAATATTCTCATTCTTCTCTTCTTTCTCTATCTATTTTAATGAAAATTCTAGCCTGTGAGGCATTGTAAGCTTGAGAGATATTCAAATAATTAAGAGAAAAGTTCTGAAGCACATATTTAGACTTATATTGGATGAATTTTATATAGCAAAACATTATTTTATATCAGAACAGAGTTTATCATTTATTGGAGTAGTTTGATTAATTAAAATGCAAGACTGGCTAGTTGGGTGCTTATTCTAGACTAGTTTCACCATATTTACTACTAAAACTATTATGAGAATCCATTTTGCATTATGTCAGTTGGAAGGGGTTGATAACTCAGTATAATATTCATATCAATCCCTGTAATAATTATTTTGATGCTTTTAGCCTCATTTTGGAAATCCTGTAATTTGACTAGCTTAGTAGTCCACCATGTGCAACTAAGCCCCAAATTACTCCAAACCTTTCCAAGATCACCTAGTCTTCATTCCAACATATTTTATAAGTTAAATGACTGATATAAATATGCCCTAAACTCTGATAACCTTGACCCAGTCTTGTTGGAATATGCTAGAAGCCCGGGAAGCCTCGAAGTAGGCAATGGAGTTGCTCTATTGCTGAAAAGTGAATGGCTCGAGTAGTTTGTGTCAAGGAATTCTGCTAATAACTTATTTTGATGCTGCTGCACACTCAGCCACCTAAATTCTAGAACCTAATCTCATTCCTACCATCCCCCATTCAGAGTTTTAATCCCCGTCACTTACATCCTGCATAGTCTGTGAGTTTTCCTTGAAAACTGCTAGAAAATCTCCATTAAAACTATGAAGTGGAAGTTAATATTTTGGTCATATCTTGACTAGAATATTACAATGGTATCAAAGCACTTTACTTGGCTCAGCCTATGGAAAGTTAATCTTAGTGGAAAAGTAGCTCAACACTATTTTGAAATTGTAGTTGTGAAATTAGTTCCATGTCATGGAAGATTCAGACTTTGAGTTGTATGAGGAGGAAGAGTTTGATAATTATGATGAGCAGTATGAAGAATACTGCAGACAATATGAGGAAGCGACTCCCCAAGAAGTACCTTCCACAAGCATCTCCTGTGAGATCATGATGGGAAGAAGAGACTATGGTTATTTTGATAGCCCTATTCATGAAAAAATTGCATGTTCCACAGTCAAAGGTCAACGTCCTATGGAAGAGTTAATGAAAGATATGAAAACTTTATTGGATGCATGTGACTTCACAAGAATTTTTGGATCCTCTTCAAGAAGATCCTCCAAGAAGCTTCATCCTAAGACAACCAAGGAGAAACAGGACCCAAAACCCAATCATGAGATTGTTGACAAAAGGGAAGAAGAATCTACTGCAAGATTCTATGATGAGGATCTCAAGATCATCTCGGATGAGACTGGTACTGTTAGGGGTGTTGAACCATATTTCAGATCAGATCTAAAAGTAGAACATAAATCAGATCCAAAGACACCACATGAGCTTCACAAGGAAGTAGAAATTGACCACACATCAGTTAGATGTGAACTAGTAGAATCAGTGGTAGAACAAGGCACCATAACCCCACCCATTGAAGAGAGAAGCAAGATGCAAAGGTATGGACCACTTTCAAATTTTTGTACTAAATTGTGTCATGATGATGTTGCAATCACATCAAAAGACAAGTACTGCATAAGGGATTCCTTAGATGTTGAGTTTCATATCCTTGGTGATAAGGGTGAATGTAGTGACCAAGCTGAATCACTAGATGACTGTTTGCAAGATGCCTACATGGATGGAAGGGAATCTACTAAGGAATGTTTTAAGTGTGAGGAAGCATCTAAAGATGTGTACTCTCACATATATGTGGGGGACATGGAGATTCCCATTGATGAAGGTGTTGAGGGTGCAATATCCCTAGGGAAAGAAGAAGTTTTGGCAACAAGAGAAATTGAAAATGAGGAATTGATGGAAGGCCAAACCACCAACCCTCCACCTCATAGTGAGGATAACATGAAACCTGGTGAGTTATTAAATTTTGATTTTTATATGTCATTATTTCAATCTGATATGGCAACCACTTCTAGTGAAAAGTTCAGAGTGGTTGAGCTCCCTAGTGATGAGGTTCAAAATTCTAATGTCAAAAAGAAATGCAATGTGAAGGTTGGAAATTTGAGAGAAGACCTTCTTGGTATACCCAGGAAGAATGACCAATTAATTTGCAGCCCAAATTATGTTGTTGAGGACCTAAGAGATGAATATATTGCAGCAGCAACATATGGATCAGATTTCCAAACTTCGAGTGCACTGCATAAAATCAATCCGGGGATGGAAAATGAAGAGGAGGAACATCTTCAAGAACCTCATCTTCTTGGAGGTTCATTGAAGATGGATGAACAGAAGATCCAAGTGGCCTTGAAAATTCTCTATGACACTCATTCTTTAGTGTCGAGGTTGTGCTGGGAAGCTTCTTTAAGGGAAGATCAATATTTCTTTGCAGCAATGGAAAATATCCACAAAGCAATGTCCACAATCAAAGGTAATTTCTCATAGTTGCTTTCAGATAAAATTTACATGTTTGAGCTTGTTGAATTGTTGTGAGATGCATCATGGCATGAGGAAGAAAGTATTTGCAGATATGGAAAAGAGAAATATAAGCTCAATGATGACTTAATGGCCACCCAAGATTCTTTGAGAAGCACTCAAAGTGCCCTCCAAGAATCCAAGATGGAGATGTTATTGCTTCATGAAAAGTTGCAAAGATCCCCCCTACCCTCCTACACACCATTCAGTGAATTTCATTGGGGTGAAAGAATTAATGATCATATGGAGGAACCTCATGAGATGGTGGATCATGAGGATAATTTACCTTTACATGTGCTTGAGGAGTGTGCGGAACAGTTTGATGAAAACCAAGCACTTGATCATTTCCTAAGGGAACTTGAGATGTTCCTTGGAAACAATCACTCTCCCATGGAAAAGTGGGATGAGAGCACCCAATTTGGGCCAACCAATAGTGATGAAGTTGCAGCGATAAGACTGATTACTGAAGGTTGCAGACATACAAGGAAGGTTCACAGTCCTTCCCCGCATGTCATGGATTCAACAATAAAAATGGGGAATGAACAGTGGGTGAAGAAGTTTTTCTTGTTGATGCCACATGTACCACAAGTGGATCGTGATCTGCTCCTATGGGAGATAGATCTTATTGCAGTAGAGATGGATGATTTCAGGTCATGTGAATCAACAAGCAAGATGTCTGATTCATCCATTGGATGGATGGATAAAGGTAACACAAAAAAAGGAAATCTCGAAGGTAAAAGGTTTTCTTGTTTCTGCAATAAATTTATTATTATAACTGACATTATCTTGAATTGTGAGCAGCAACAAAAGTATTATTTGCAGCCATTCGATGTCACTCATCCACATATGGATTGGGTGAAAGATTACCTAACAAGCATGAAACCTCGCAAATTTTTTTATGCTCATGCTCAAGGGAAGGCCGCTAAGCGGGAAAGTTTCCAAGAGAAATTAATGGAACATTTTACTTGCAGAAGTTGGCCTATGTGGAGGGAATCCACATGGTGGGAAGGATGCTTGAAGTTTTTCTCTAGTGGCAGAGAGTTGAGCTATTGGATGTTTTCACTAGAACAAACATTTTTCTATCCACTTGGTTTTGTTGGCAGTAATGTCCTTTCAGTTATTCCTCGGATGAAAAGGCACATGTTTGATGACATATTCACTAAATTGACTTTGATGATTGGGAAAATGCAGTTGATACTTTGGAATCTAGGCATTCATTGGAGTGACAGATTTCCAAATGTGATAGAACAATTTTGGTCCTTGCACGAGAAACAATGGGATCCAGGAATTCTACTCAAGTTATCTTAACTAGGTTGAAAATTTTGTTCATTGCTGGTTCATTTGCAGATATAAATTACAGTGCAGTTTTTCTTCATTTTTTTGAAGGCCCAAGTTTAATTTATAGACTATACAGTGGATGGGGACAAATAAAATCAGAGTGGTGCAACAAAAGCCTCGCAGAATTCTGACATTGCTTGAGGACAAGCAATCTTAGGAAGGGAGGACTAACATGTCCCCATATTTTTCCATGGTCCATGGGGTAATTTTGGCCTAAGTCACCTAGGCAATAATTATTTAATTAATGAGCAAGTATAGAAAATACCTTATGGAAGATGCCTAAGGTTGTATTTGGGAATTAAATGGACAAGGAGGGCCCCCCATGCAGTTATTAACCCCATGACTAAGTCCAAGTGATTGAATAATTGAGGAAATTTTGAGGCATTACACCATAACAATTAATTAATTTTTGGATAATTAATTAATTGCTAAGTTAAATTATTTCTGAGTTGTATTATTTTCATTTAAATGTTTATTGCTAATAAATGTACCAAGTGGTTGATGACTTGGCTAGGAAATTCGAATTTGTAAGTGAGCCAAACTTGCCTAAGTGGTAAAGTCTCAGAAAATCTAAGGAACCTAGTGGAGACAAGTTGGCAAGATGAACCCAGAAAGGAAATTGACAAAAGCTGGAAAAATCAAGCAAAAGCAGGAAAGAGGAAAGTAAAGAAAGTGGAAAGATTCAGAAAAGCTTTCTGAAAGAAAATAGCAACAACCAGAAAAGCTACCTAAAGCGCACTTTCCGAAATTCAGTGAAGGAGGTGAACGAAAGAAAGTTTTGAAAGATCAGAAGTTGCTGTTCTCCTCAAGAAAGGCGCCCTCATGGCTTTGGAGTAGAATGGGCAAGTGAATAACCTACTCTAATAGGTCACCAAGCCAAGAACTTGCTCGATAGGTCATCATGAATTTTATAAAAGAATCCAACCAACTCCATTTGACAACTTTTGATCATTTATGTTTTCTCATGAGAGCTCGGATGCTTCTCTAGTTGAGTGATGTGCCCCAAGGCCCATAGTTTCCAGTGAGTGTTTTGCAGGTCCATATCAAGATATTGAATCCATTAACATTTGCTTCTAGCCTCCATTGAAGATGCTTAGTTATTTGGAGAATAGAATTCCTCCAATAGTGATTCTACAACTAGTTTTGGTGAAGATTCATCCATTGAAGAAGATAGATCTTGGGAGTGCACCCAAGTGCTGAATGAGAGTTGGTACAACCATTTTTGTAGACATCATAGTTTTACAAGATCAGTAACCAGCTTCAGATCTGATCCATACTTCTCTTCTCACTCATTCTCACATTCACAGCTAAATGTAGAGGAGTTTTCCTTGAAGGAGAGGGATGACTCAGTGAATGAGCCCCAGTCAAGTTCAAAATATCAGTATGTAGAAAATTACAATCATATGACCTGTAGGTGACCTAAACATACTTCCATAGCAGATCCACAGTAATCTTCTCATTCTTCTCTTCATTTTCTATCTATTGTAATGAAAATTTTAGCCTGTGAGGCACTGTAAGCTTGAGAGATATTCAAATAATTAAGAGAAGAGTTCTGAAGCACATATTTAGAATTATATTGGATGAATGTTATATAGCAGAACATTATTTTTTATCAGAACAGAGTTTATCATTTATTGGAGCAGTTTGATTAATTAAAATGCAAGACTGGCTAGTTGGGTGCCTGTTCTAGACTAGTTTCACCATATTTACTGCTAAAACTATTGTGAGAATCCATTTTGCATTATATCAGTTGGAGGGGGTTGATAACTTAGTATAATACCCATATAAGTCCCTGTAATAATAATTTGGATGCTTTTAGCCTCGATTTGGAAATATTGTAATTTGACTAGCTCAGTAGTCTACCATGTGCAACTAAGCCCCAAATTACTCCAAACCTTTCCAGGATCACCTAGTTTTCATTCCAGCATATTTTATAAGTTAAATGACTGATATAAATATGTCCTAAACTCTGATAACCTTTGTTAGAAAAACAGGATCGCAGAGCAATAACAATAAACAGAAATGCAAATATAATCACACATACACATTACAAGAGAGACACAGATATATCGTGGTTCACCCAACTTGGGCTACGTCCACACTGAATTTTTCAATCCTTATTATTATTACCGTCCAGCAATGTGAAGGGATACAACCTGCAACACAACCGCTGCACTTCCTCTTCTCTATTTCACAGTCTCTCTCCTGATCTCAGAGATCTTTACGATGCATAAAACCTAATACATCATCATCCCTAGTCGTATTACAATGTCTTTATTTTATAAGGGAAATACAATGGGAAAATACCACGGGATACCCAAAACCATGGGCCCGCAAAACAGCTGGCGAAAACAGCCCCAAAAATTTTCTTCGGGGGCGTTGCCCCCGAACCTCCTCCAAAGGGCTGCTGGCCCCCGGACCACCCAACCAGGGGGGATGGTCCCCCCAAGGACCCTGTGGGGGAGCCATTCCCCCCAACTGGGGTGAATGTATAGTCCACCTACATATCATATAAAACTGGGGTACAAACCCGGCTGATACAATATCATGTATGAGACTAGAAGATCTGGCTCCACAACCAACAACCTTGACCCAGTCTTGTTGGCATATGCTAAAATCCCAAGAAGGTTCGAAGTAGACAATGGAGTTGCTCTATTTCTGAAAAGTGAATGGCTCTAGTACTTTGTGTCAAGGACTTCTGCTTAGAACTTATTTTGATGTTGTTGCACACTCAACCACCTAAATTCTAGAACCTAATCTGATTCCTACAATCCCCCATTTAGATTTTTAATCCCAATCACTTACATCCTGCACAATCTGCGAGTTTGCCTTGAAAATTGTTGGGCCTAGCCCAACAGGGCCATTTTTGGTGACATTTTTGATGTTGAATGGACCTGAGCTGTGTGCAGTTCATAATATTGAATTTTGCCTAAGTATCGGGAGTGTTGCGAAGATGTGCGCAGTACCATGTTTTGAAGGATGCCGCGAAGATCAGCGCTGCGCAGTTTCAGTGCTGCGAAGGTAGTAGGCCACGTGGAGCCAGTAAAGTTATGTATTGGACGAAGGATGGCTAGATATAACAGATAGAACAGCGATGGTCTACTTTTGGTAAGACTGCTAAAAAGATGCCGAGTTGCAGGCATAAGTAGATCGGGAAGGCGGCCAACTATACGAGTCCATTAAGCAGAGGATGGGTTGGGAAAGTGACAGTTTGGCATGCAGCAGGGTATGCGACCATTAAGAGGAAAATGGTGGACGAAAAGAAACTGGGAGCTAAGCTAGTTGTACGTGGCCGTCAAGGGACAGACGGCCTGCAGAGAAAGCGACTGGGAGCTGAGCCATTAGCACGAGTCAGTCAGTGGAAGGGCGGCTCGAAGTGGATGACCTATTGGTGTGTGCACAATAGGAAGGATGAAAGCGATGGATCTAAGGCATGGAGGACTTCCATGACAGCAGAATCGCTATCATAAGCCAGCATGACGGTTTAGAGGGACCGTAGTGGTTTGGAAAACCTAAGGGTTTCGGTCTTCAATGTTGTAAAGACACGACCTTCGGGCGTGATCTATTTAAGAAGACCATTTTTGTATAGGAAGGGTTGGTCGTTGTTGATGATTGTTAGGGTGATCATATTATATTGTAATATCTTTTGAATCAAGAATAGATTGTAAAGGCTTTGCAACTAAGTGCATAGAGACTTATCTGAGCAAGAAGAGAGCCGCAGCTGGGTGCGTGGCTAAGAACTGTGAACCCTTGCTTAAAAGAAATATCAAACATAGTTCGTGTGGACGTAGCTTCCCACCCGAGGGAGTGAACCACGTTGAATAGTGTGTTGAGTGAATGAATGTTTATGCATGTGGTTGCATTTATCCGTTTCTATAGTTGGATGTCAGAATATTTGCTCACAATCTGTTATGAGGAGGCTTTTATATGCATTTTCCATCAAGAGAGTATGGAATGATATGTTAAGTCTGCATGAATAGATGTATGCTTAATATTATCTTTACTTCTAAGGACAGTGAATCTATCATGTGCTTGAGCATAGAGGGAATTGTTTACATATTTGAATGGATGCCATCGATGAATGTATAACAGTTATTTCACACCTGAGGATTATGCTTAAAATAGTAACACCCTAAGTGTGTGTTATGAGCATTAAATAGTCAGTTAGTTAAGTGTACAACTGAATGGATAATTGATACTCAACCCATTGCCTTAGGTATTTGTGAATGGTCCAAGTATAGGAGATCAAGTGGCATTGTTCGCAGTGTAGTCTCAAGTTCTGCAGTAAGGAAGAAGGTAGTGGGGTGGACCGCGGTGTTGACCATTGCCGCACAGTTCGAACTTTGCAGCACACACTCGGTGCGCTGCCGCGATCTTCATTACAGTCATCAAATCATCACTCACTGCAGACATTTGAGTCCACAGTGCCCCATTAGAAACACCTCGGGTGAGACCTCAGCCTACTCGGAGGCTGTTGCCGAAAGGGCCAGTGCGAAGGGGTTTTGTTGGTTTAAGGTAATCGCGCAGAACCTGGGTCTTCATAAAACCTCTGGTCAGCATTTGATAGCCAACAAATGGTTCCGTTGCGTGCTAGAATCCATGATGAATTCCAGTCGTGATGAGTGACAAAGAGTCTGATCTCCTGGAAAGTGCATTGAACTGGCATCCTGAGAAGACAAAAATTCAGGCTTGGTGGGATACGACCATAAGAGACTTTAAAAGACAAGAGAACAAACATCAATGTCTAAGCGACACATAGTGGTCAGATAGATATCTGTTGGATGACATTCATGAAATTTTAGGGGCTACATTTCCGGATGAGCTGCACGCGTGGATCTCGTAGCTCACAGAAAAGAAAACCTGTTTTCAAGGAGGCATTCCTACAGAGTGGAATCTTGGCCTCATATCAAAGCTCAAAGCAATAGACAATGCATTGACGTGCGCAGTGGACTTTTGGGTCGATCATATGCTAGAAGGATTTGTCACAGAGTTTGCTGTGGATACGCTCAAATCCTACAGCCAATCAGAGGCACACTTTTTCGGAGGTTTCCAAGATAAGTTCCTAAACAATCTCAATCTATACATTAAGATGCTGTTAGCTGAGAAAGGTGTTTTAAGAATCCAGTAATTTTTTCAAGTTGTCATGGTAAATAGCATTTATACTGATTCCGACAAAGATACTCACAATTTTAGAAGTGGGAAAATATACAAGTTCAATAAGAATCCTGGAGGCTCTGGACTCCACGTAGATATTGAGATTCCTTCTGATATTGAAAACGAAGCCACATCCCCATTTACCCCTCAGAAACCTCCACTGGAAGAGCCCACCCCGCTGAATACGCAACCTAGTACATCTACCCCTATATGCCCATTTTTTTTCACTGCGCAGAGTCCTGTACGAGAACCTAGCACCCCTCAGGGCACACCTCAAGGTGCCCCCTTGAGTGTTATACCTCCCCCTAGAGCCATGGCCCATACGGATATGAAGTTGCCTATATTCAAAGGGACGGTTCTAGAAGATCCTGACCGGCACTGGTTCCTTTGTGAAGCTATCTGGAGTGTCAGACAGATCCGAGATGAGGATGAGAAGAAAGCCTAGCTTATTACTACATTCAGAGATAGAACGTTGCACTAGTTCATGAAGTATTCTACCACGCAGCCCAGGACCCTGGCAGAGATTAAAGCTGCATTGATAGCAGAGTTCAAGAAACCAAAGTCTGAGTCTCAATGTATAACTGAGCTGAAGGAAATCAAGCAGAGACCCACAGAATTGGCCTGGGAATTCGACCAGAAGTTCAGGACACTCTTGGACCAAGTGAGCTTTGTCATAGGGCCCAAACAACATAGAGAATGGTTCATTGCTGCGCTGTTGACACACATCAGGTTACCATTGATGCAGCAGAAGGTTACAGCCCAGGCAGAGGCCTTGGAAATCGTGATGAAGTTGGAGGCTTCACCGATTGGTGAGTCTAGTTCTGGGATGATGCAGATTCAGAACCAGCTTACCACCCTGACACTGGAGCTGTAGAGCATGAAGAATGGAAAAGAGTAGTGATATGAATCTCGTCATGAGATCTGGTGAACGAGTTGCAAAGGAGAAGGTCATGATCGAGAGCATTGTCCCCTATACCGCGACTATCTCAGTAGTGGTGCGCCTAACCCCATCAATCAGAACCAGGCACCTTGGTGTGAGATCTGCAGAACTACCAGCCATAGACTTGAAGATTGTTACCTAATACAGAAATATGTGAAGATGCCTAAGAATCTAGATTGTAATTTCTGTAAATTTGTTGGACATGATGAATCCAACTGCCGCGCCTATGAACTAATGAATGAAAGAAAGCATGACATGGATTCAATGAGAGGCACTGGCTTGTAGAGAGTGCAAGAAGATAACCAGCCAAAGAAAGAGAACACGCACTATAATCAATCTTCCTACAGAGGCCATGGTGGTGGATATTGCAGTAGAGGAAGAAATACCAGCTCGACGTAGGAAAGAGGTTGCGGCGGGGTCATCTGCTATAACTGTGGCCAGTCAGGTCATGTATCCAAGAGACTGTGTAAACCCATGCACCACCTGTAATTATTGTAAATGATTTGACCATGTTATAGAAGATTGCCCGGTGCTAGAGGTAGAGATGCAGAAAAGAAGAAGAACAGACGCACCAACCCCAAACATCCAATGGATCGCAGTAGAGAACAGACCTGTGGATCCTAGAATTAAAGTAGTCACACGCAGTGGCGTCGAGACAGGCCGTGATAGGGGAGCAGAGGCTTCCACTTCAGGAGAGGATCATTAGAAGCAGGGCCCTCTTGAGACAATATGGGTAAGAAAATCCCTAGGAAAGACGCCTGCTCTAGATCTGAAGAAAAACAAAGAAGCTTTTGTTGACGCGCGGGATACTTTCAGAGAACCAGCACTTTGCATGTGGTATTGAGTGCCCGAATGGGAACGTTAACCTACCAAGTATGGTGAGGTGTGGGTAAGTGAAGGCAATGATCCTTACATGCTATAATTGCTTAGAAATCTCAATACATTCATATGAAATTATATCATGCCATTTGTGTATGTTGGAACTGTGAGTTTAACAACCAAAGCATGTGATGACTTATGGTCCTATGGTAGTGAATGCCATATGAGACAAGCATGGTTAGGCCATAGTATGTCGGAATGCATAGCATTCATGGATTAATGCAAGGTTGCATTGATGGGTTATGCATTAAGTGAATGTACATCAAAATATTATGTAAATGTTGTGGGTGTGCATGCATATGTGCGGGTGCACATGTTGAGATGCGTTGCGTGAATGCATAGTTGTGATATTATTTCAATGCAATTAGATGATAGATGAAATGGTGAACTATTGTTAGTACCGATACCATTCCATGAGCTGCTATGAATGTAGGAGAATGATTGCATGAAGAAGGTAGACATGTGATGCTCTACCAGAGTGCTCTGTTGGAAGGACAGAATTGCATGGAATGTGAAGTAATGAGTATTTACAGTTTATTTAAATTGCATGGATAATGTGACTGTGTCTCGCAATTTTATTGTGACAATGATGCATATATAGGAATGTATATATTTCATTGCATTTCAAATGTTAACAGTTGAAGGTGTTTGAATTATTGAGTGTTATAATTCTGAGATTACTTCAGTGACTGTTGTGGCAATGAAAGGATTATATGCATAGATACTCACAACGTGTTTGGCTGATTGAAGTTTCAGTTTTCAGGTAGAAAAGTCTTACGTATGGAAATGAGGATAAGTCCATAGTAAAGACCGGGATCTACCATGTGCAAAAGCCAAAGGATATGAGAAGGTTCTCATGGTTGTAAAGTATGCATGAAACAAATCTGAAAATTTTATGGTTTAAATTTATGAGAATAATCTCATGATTGCAAATCTAATTTCTGTAGGAAAACATATTTGTAGATTTCAGATTTGAGAATTTGCTTATAATTGCTAATCACTGTTTGGCATATCTAAATTGTGTCAAGAGGACATGTTGTAGGTGGATGTTCATGTATGGTAGCAAGTGTAAAACCATAATGGACAGAGTAATATCACTTAAGAGAGCCAAACAATATGAGGATGGCCTCAGGGTTAAACAAATCAATTTCTGTAGGAGACAGAGTTGCAAATTCATATTAAATTTAATTATTAATGTTAATTATTGGTTATGGAACAATCATACTTGAAGCTTATTGCTAAATGTTGCTAACTGTTTGGCTATTTGAAAAGTGTGCCAGGATGACACATTGCAGGAAGACCATGTGTGATGGCCTGTAAAAGCCAAACTAGATGGAAAGGATCCCATGCTTTGGAAATGGGTTTCGGGTGAAACGCCATTGTAAATGTTGATAATATCTCAGCTAAACCACATGACGGTAAACCATGAGAGTGAGATGGTAAAGCTATGCCCAGAAGGCATGTGAGATACATCTACAAAATGAATGAGTATTATTTGACCCTAGATAAGAACATGCATGTCTAAATTATTAGGGTTCATATACAGAGCATGCTCTATCTTATTTATATCATTCCAGACTACTTGAGTATGATTAGGGCCTACATGGAGCACATCGGAAAGGGGGTGCACACCTTTTCTAGTGCTGGGTCATGATAGGTTTTTCAATCTTGACTACACCCTAAGGAAATGGACGCATTCCTGGTGTTTCAATACTTGATAGTGAACGATATGGATTATGGTTACAAAATTGAACAACAATACTGATGAGCATGCTTATCCTTCTTGTGTTGTCAGCCTACACAGATGCATATTGATACTGCACATTAAGAGGAAAAGTGAAGAAGGGTATGCAAAGGGACTGTATAGCAATTGGTAACCTTTTTATGGTCACACGAAATATTACTAGAAGGGATGGACAGGCCCAAAGAGCTATGTTATAAGAAGAGGTATCATCCTTGTGTGAGTGGGTATTGTGGGGCCATGCTAGCCTATAGTCAAGTGAGTCACCTATGGAGTTCCTAGAGGGAACCACTGGTTGCATAAGAGAAGGATCCACATAATCATATTATGTTGTTCATATTGCCTGATAAACCAAGTTGATGTACTGGCTTAGCAATGGTTGTTGTATGCCTGATAAACCCAGTCGGTGTACTGGCTTGGCATTGGTTATTGGGGTGTTGTAGCAAAGGGTTGTTGGATTCCTGATAAACCTAGTCTGTGTACTGGCTTGGCATTTTGTTAAATTGATGCCTGACAAACCCATTCGGTGTACTGGCTTGGCATTGGTTATTTGCATGTTGTGGAGGTATTGGTGAAGGGTGTTATTTCCTGACAAACCCAGTTGGAGAATTGGCTTGGAAATGGTTATTGTATGCTTGATAAACCTAGTCGACATACTGGCTTGGCATACTGATTTTTGAAATGCTTGATAAACCCAGTCTGCGTACTAGCTTAGTATACTGATTATAGGGATGCCTGATAAACCCAGTCGGCATACTGGCTTGGCATTGCCTATTTGAATGATGTTGTGGAGCATCAGTTTTGTTGGCCAATCATCCACCCCACAGGTGATCCAAGGCTTGTAAAGTAGAGAAGGAAACCTGTGGAGTAGTGGGGAAAATGCACAATACATATAAGTATTCATTTCATTTATTTCTTGTTTGGAATAATGAAGATTTCAGGTATAGGTCTTATGACAACCAAGATAATACACTATTGTTTCTTTGTTGGAAACCTTGGTCATTGCAGGAAGTAAGGACCCTGAAAGAGCCACAAACGCTTGGTAAGATAGAGAGTAACTGGTTGTGTACTATGAAATTCTTGATAAAAATAGAGAGTAATTGGTTGTGCACTATAAATTTATTGGTAAATCCAGAGGGTAACCAATGCTCGATAAATTAAGAGAATAGTTGATGGGAACATTAATCACTTGATGTTGTGGAGCAGCCGACGTGTTGGCCAAACATTCCTTAACTAATTGATAAAAACCCAGTCGGCGTACTGGCCTGGCATTGCCTATTCAGATGATGTTGTGGAGTAGCCTGCGTGCTGGCTCAACATTCATTATTGTATCCATGGGAAATCCAATGCTTGTAAAGCAAAGAAGGAGCTTGTGGAATAAAGGGAAGACATCTAATACAGATAAGTATTTGGTTATCTTGAAACTTCTTGCTTATGAATATACGTGTATATATGATTTGATTATGATTTCTCAAACTCTTGTCTAGAGATAAACCCTATGAAAATATACTAAACATGTGAATTGATTCAATGTTTGAGTGTAGGTATTGCTGGAAGCAAGGACTATGAAAGCATCTGGAGGATGCATGTGGACATGTGACCATCCTAAAGAGAGCTCAGTATGAGCGGTAATGAAAGATGGTGCTAGTGGACATTTGTGTGTCGTAGCAACCAAAGGTTCTGTAAGCAACAATGGGGAAGGGTTCCCTAGATGAAACGCATTAGGCAGACCTTAGACACTAAGTCTCATAGCCAAAAAAAATGGCACGCCAAGCATTCACATTGAAGTGAAAGAGGATAAGGAGCATGAAACCACAATGATGGTGTGTCTCCGGATTGAAACAAGACTAAGAGGTGGAAACTCTTACTCTTCTCTTTCGTTTTGACTAATGCATCTTAGAAACAAAATATTGTTGAGTGCTTGTCATAGATGAAGTTGATTGTGTTTATTGCTTGAAATGAATTGTGAATGCTGAATTAGTTATTTTCCTATGAAAGGATGAACATGAAAGAGATCATGTGTATGTTGCGAAAGCATGAAAAAAAAATTTGGAAGTCGCATGAGTGAAGCATGGACGTTCCATGTCAATTGGGAAATAATTGACTAATTTTAATGTTTATATTATGCTTTCCATAACAAAGAGTTTCCATGATAAATTTCAAATGGAGAAATTGAGACAATTGGTTGCAACTGACAAAAGCAAGTGTTGCTAGTGAGAAAAGTGAAGAGACATTTGTGTGCATTGATCATGGCAGTAGACCAAAAACTATTTGATTTGGCTGAAAATATTCCTCAAATAGTTGCCAGGACAGTAAGAAAGATGGCATCCATGAAATTCCAGACTTGCAGAGTAGCTGGAAGGTGAATAAAAGGAAGGGATTGATGTAGATCAATGCCCACCTGCAGAGCTGGAGGATCAAAACCAACAGGAGCAGCTTGTGGAAGCCAAAGTACTTGTTCCTGAAAGTTCAAGTAAAGAGATAAAACGCAGGACAGACCTACCACTAGTTGTGAATTTTGAGGCATGTGTAAAGTGGGTATATATTCTGAAGTATTGGAACACCAAGGACATTGTTATTCCAAGGGGAGGGGAATGTCACGTCCCCATCCTGACCCCATTGCATTAAAATGTAAATGATGTAATATTGCTATAAAATCATGGCGAGGATCTCAAGGCCAAGACCCTGCCATCGATTTATTGATGCATATGGTTTACGTGCTAGCTAGGCACATTGGAATTGTAAATATGCATTTTAATAAAATACCCACAACTAGCTATGCAATGCAACAAGAGATGGGGGCATGATATTACAAGGAATTGGGAGGGAAATATTCAAACCCTTGAGCCAATGAAGTCAGGCCAAGTGTCAATGAGAGAACTTATCAACCATCAACTACCCATGTTGACTTTGGTTCTCAATCATTCATTTCTCCCAAGAGTTGGGTGAAGTAGTTAATGCCTTGTGGATTAAGGGGGTATGGCTGTCCAAATTCGAGTATGATACGAATCGTTACACCAAAACACCGAGGTGTTAGTGAAGGCCTTCCACTAGGATCTTAACATCCCACCACGCTCTCCAGTCCAAACTTTGGGCTGGATGTGCACCCGTATGGTGGTGTCCCCTTTGAGCTGTACGAGCCCCAGGCAAACACTGCAATGCTGGCGTTGCCACCCGCTCTGTGACTCGAACCTCGGGTTGCATTTCGGGCAACTGACGCCTTTGAAGTTTTAGGGAGGATTGCTTGGAAGGCTATAGACGAAGAAGAAACATATCAGATCTGTGAAAAGTGCTCTCAGAAAGGTGCTGATTGGCTTGTTGTTTCAGTCAAATTCTGGCCATGTGAAGATTGTCCTGCAGAATGAGAAGAATCTGATCGTGGTTTCGAAGAGCCAAGTCAATTTCCCGAACTGGGGAGCTACAAAGGGTGTATCGAAGAAGAAATGGCGGTGTCTATCCATAGACTACATCATATGGTGTCCTTTTAGATGTGATATTGTACCACCAGAACGCTTCTAGGAAATCGATAGAAATAGTTAGCCAAATCTGTGTAGGGATGGGAAAGGGTTTGAGTAGTCCCGAAAGAAGTGTTGTTTCACCCTTGTTGACCTGGAAAGTATCACAGTCAGCCACCATCTGTTGAATTACCATTTTCAATCCCTGACAAAAGAAGTTACATTGTTCCCGGTCATACATTTTGAAGAACCCAGAGTGCCCTGCTGATGAAGAAGCATGGAGTTCATAGAAGAGATAGCCCTGTTGAACATATTGCAACGAATTTGGAACAAGTAGAGAAATAGATGTAAGAGAAACTGGGTCATCAATTCTGCGAGAAGGAGCATCTTCCACCATATTGTCCTTACACTTCTTGTAAGTGATCTCATAGCGATAACCCATTTTAGGTGTGTTGGGGAGCAGACCCATTGTTCCAGGAAATTTTCCAGACTCTAGAGATCAGTCTTGATGCAGAAATAATTCCCTAATAGGTATGGCTGCCACTTCTGTACTGCATGCAAAATAGCCATCATTTCCTGTTAATAGGTAGATGTGGCTAAATTCTTACTAGAAAGGTCTCTTGAAGGTAGCAAGCTCATTGGTTCAACAAAGACACCTGCATATATGTCCAAGGAAGTAGTGGAGACTGTTGATGGGTGCATCTGAATGGAATGGAGCTGAGCGATGACACCATGTGAATTCTTCTCAAGGATTTTTTCCAGGTGATGTGAACTGATGATGCGAAGAGACCCTCGTTGTAATCCCATAAATTTGTGTTGTGCCCCATTAACTGAAAACTACATCCAAAGTTCAGCAAAATCCCATAAGATGGGGCCAAGTGTGCATAACCATTGAATGCCCAAAACCACATCACATCTGCCTAAGGACAAGGAAAACATGTTAGAGTGCAGGTTATAATCTTCCATAGAGATACGCACATTGTGTTAACACCCAAAAAGTGCTCACCACCTCATATACCCCATTACATGACTCATTTGTCCATATTTCCTACCATATTTGCCTCCAAAAGGCCAAAAAATCCTCCAAAAGGCCAAAACACCATTAAAAAAGCCTCCAAAAGGCCAAAAAACCCCATTTTCCCCCAAAATAAGTTAAATTCCTCCAAAAATAGCAAAAACCCTTTAAAAAGGGAATAAAAAATACAAAAAGAGGAAAAAGAGGGAAAAAAGGAAGCAAAACCCCTATATAGCTGACCTAAACCATATGGTGCCCAAAACCATGGGCCAGCACTCGACCAATAAAAACCTATAAATAGGTGATGGAGGCCCCTCATTTCATATCCATAATCATCTGTATCCTTACTCTGCCAAAATCACTCATGAAACCCTAACTCACCCTTGAGCTACTTTCACACTTGAGTGCCCCTTTGGCCCATTTCCAAATCCCTTTGGAGAAAGAGAAAGGAACAAAACTGGAAGCTTGGAAGAAACCCTCTTGGACTACTGCAAAGGCTTCACCAACCTCTACACCTGAGGTAATATTTAATACAAAAAGAGAAATCTTTTGCCATATTTTCATGTTTTATTAGTTATGTTAATGCTCATGCTAGGTTAAATTTCATACTGTTTTACTACTTTTATTTACTGTTTTTCTGAACTGCTACTAGGGAGTCCCTTCTCCTTAATAGGTGCTCATTTGCACAAGCTAGGCTGAAAACCCTAGCTATAGTTTTGGCGACTCCACTTGTGTTCCTTTGAATTTTTGGTTATAGTTTTAAAGTTTTAAACATTTTTAATTTTCTGCAATATTTTTCTGTTTTTTCTTTTCGGCTGTCCCTTTCGGCTACCGTCAACCGCGTCTTTTTCCCCCCGCAGTTGCGTTCCGACCACGTCTTTCAGGCATTCACCTGCAATCCGACCGCAGCTCTCAGACTGCTTCCAGCGATCTACCAACAGTTTCCAGTCTGTTACCTATGATTCGACCGCGACTATTAGCTTGTTTCGTGCGGTCCAACCGCGACTGTTAACCCATTTTTCCGCGGGCCGTCTGTGGCTTTCAGCCATTTTCCTGCAACCCACCTGTGCCTTTCAGCCTTTTTCCCATGTCCCGCTTGCGGCTTCCAGCCATTTTTCTGCAACCCGCCTGTGTCTTTCGTCCTTTTTCCCACGTCCCGCATGCGGCTTTCAGCCATTTTCTTGCAACCCACCTGCGACTTTCAACCTTTTTCCCGCGGTCTGACTGCATCTTTCGGACTTTTTCCCATGTCCCACTTGCGGCTTTCAGCCATTTTCCTGCAACCCGACTGCGACTTTCGACCTTTTTGCCGTGGTCTGACTGCGTCTTTTGTCCAAAATCCCGCAACCCATTCGCGACTGTTGCGTTGTTTCCCGTGGTCCTACCGCTCAGATTTGCCACAGACCCGCGGTCTATTTTCTGCACTTGTTTCACTGTTTTGAACCCAACACTTTGCTACAATATTTTCTGCACTTGCACAACGATCTGTCCTATCTAAAGCCATACTTCCCTACATCCTTTTTTCTGCAGTATTATTTCTGTTCCATTTACAGAATATTTAAAAAAAAAACATTTCAGCATTTTAATTGAAAAGAGAAAATTTTGCATTTCAAAGTTTAAATTCTGTATTGTTATTTTTAGTTAGAAAGTTGCCCACCCCATGGCACTTTTACTTGGGCTCATCATTTCACACACACACACACTCTGTCACCTAATTCAAGTGAGCCCTAAAATACTACTTAACACAACTAACCTTCTAACCCCACTTGGGGAAGAATTTTTGTAGTTAGGTAGGATCGGGGGGATAGGCATCCAAATAACACCCCTTGGTTGCTTACACTTGAGACATAGTTGTTGTCCATTAGGGAACCAAAATCCCCTAGTATTTTTTGACACGGTTTAAAACCAATTTATCGGGAAGGCCTCTTCCCTAGGACAGTTGAAGTCGCCAGACTGGTTTCGGAAGCCTGAGTGGAATACCGCAATCCATTCAGTAACTGAAGGATACCTCTCACAGTTCTCGATGTATCACCTGTACGGGGATACAATGGCGATAGAACCAAATGGAAGATTCATCCAACCAAACGTGTCATGAACGGGGTATCTTAGTTACTTTTCTTCTAGGATTGACTACCTGGTGTCCCTCCCGGTAGGGGGATATCTTTAGCCACTTGGCTCTACTATCCATATTGTCTGACTTGGATTTCATCACCTTGCAGAGGATATGTCTATTTGAGTCAGAATACTATTTAGCTAGGTGTTTGCATGCTCCCTTACCTCCTTTTGGTCTAGCGAGTCCACTATTTTTATTTTTTAGGAAACCTGCTGCTTGTTGGTATTCTTAACATTTTTGTTGATACTCCACTTATTGTAGCACAGCTGTTACAGTAAGTGTTTTGAGGTTGTTCTTGGCTTGAGTGCCATATTTTTTGAGTTCTCCTTTTGCACACTCGATTGCATTAGGGTTTTTGAGCTGTTTTTCACTCAACACAACCCCCAGATACTTGACACCATCTGTCACCATTGAGTCCTCGAGACATTCTCGGCATCTCCGGGGCGAGCCCCCATAGCACGGTTCACTTGACATCACCCATCATAGACATAGATCTTCATCACTTTATACCACTCATCATAGATCTCGAGCTTTGTCACTTGACTCCACTCGTCAGCGGCATAGAACTCCGTCACCCGATCTTGACACCCCGTATTTTACCTCTGATTCTGAGGCAGAGTCCGATAACCCCACTTACACTGCACCAACCATCCCCATGGCTGGCATGAATTCCACCCCTTTCTTTGTAGGGACCATTGGTGGAGCATCCACCACCACACCAGCTACCACACCTGCTTTGGGTATGCCCTCAATGGGGCCCACATCTACCATTCCGGCCACTGTACCCATTCCAGTAGCTGGAATACCTATCCTCACTCCATTGGTGACTCACACTACCCTTGGCAGTGCAGGACCGTCCCATACCACTTTCGTTCCTCCACTTGGGGGAAGCATCCCAAACCCAACCCCTCCACTTGG
Source organism: Larix kaempferi (assembly GCA_027924585.1). Classification (NCBI taxonomy): domain Eukaryota; kingdom Viridiplantae; phylum Streptophyta; class Pinopsida; order Pinales; family Pinaceae; genus Larix; species Larix kaempferi. Next base: position 6,817,697 of record BSBM01001102.1, read on the forward strand.
GGGCATTGGCCCCAACATGGTCACACCCACTAGTATGTCACATCCTTCTACTAGATTGCCATTCATGGCTAGTCTCAACCTTCCTGACCTACCTAGATTGACTAACGATCCCATCAAACACGACCCTGCGTGGCATCACATGCCCACCAAGCTCCCCTCTGACATCCCTAAGTTTGAGGGCAAGGCAGGTGAAGACCCCCAGAACCATATTATGTCCTTCCATCTATGGTGTTCCTTCAACTCCATAGTGGACGACTCTGTCCACCTCCGTCTGTTACAGCGAACCCTCACTGGCTCTGCAGCTAAGTGGTACATCGAGCAGCCCCATGGGACCCATGCCACCTTTACTTCCCTTGCCTCGACCTTCTTGCATTTCTTTCAATTACCTGTCCTCTATGACGCGGGAGTTGAGATCCTACTGTCTTGCAGACAGAACACGACTACCCACATCATTAACCACATTCATGAGTGGCGTCGACGCCGAAGCCTCTACAAAATCAAGTTAGACGACCGTATCTTCTTAGATTGGTTTCTAAAATCTCTTTTTCCTGTCATTGCCAAGGATGTGGCATCCGAATGACCCCAGTATGAAGAAGAGGCCATCCTCAAAGCCCAGCAATTTGACCTCATTTACGCCTAGTCGGGTTATCTGTATTCCATCATACCTGATGCCCCTCGCGGTGATTCCTCCCAACACGATGCACTGGGAGCATCCCATGCCGCAGATGGCATCATTGGCTATATTGCCTCGCATCCCCAACCCTTTTCCATAGCACATCCTAGCCATGGCCTCGACCTTTCGCGGGCTACATCTCAATCCGAAGCAACCAATTCGTATGCTCCCATGGCACATCACCACCATTCCCACGGACCCTCCTGTCCACCTCAGTTCTTTGGTCATGCATCCCCCGCTTACGCCCCCCCGGTCACACCTAAACCATATTACCACCCACAGGCTGCATTAGCTTCTGTGTCCTCACAAGCACAACCTGCTTATTATCCACCACAGGCAACCCTTACGACAAACTGAAAACCTATTCCGCAGACGTATCAGCAACCCCCACAAGGTTCAGCACCTGTGCATCCTCCCCCTACTTATTATCCACCACAGCTTGCTCCCGCACCTGCACAACCCCAGAACCCACCTGCTGCCCAAGGGTAAGTGTACGCCCAACAGAATCCGCAACAGAACCAAAATAACCAGCGCCAACAGGGCCAGCAAAACCATGGGAAAGGCCGTAACCGTGGGAATAATCCCCCTCCAGACCAAGGTAGTCAACCTACCAACCCCCCAAAAAACAACAACGTGGCACCTGCCAACCAGAACCCTGATCGACCTCCCAAGCAGGCCAAAAATCTTAATTTGCGAATAAACCATCCTTGTTCTATTTGAGGGGTCTATGGCCACTACACACATGCTTTCCCACATTTGGAGCGAGCTCGGCAACTCTAGACTGATGATTCCCATCGCCAAGGGCACGCAGCTCCTCAGGCGCCACCCAACCCCCCACCACATCAACATCAAACTTTGGTGCTGCAAAACCCCTTACCAACCCAAGGCGTAGTGAACACTCAGCCGTTGGCTCCCCCTCGAGGTAACGTGCCACCACAACAATAGATCACTTATGCCGCTCTTGATCAACCCATGTTAGACTCAGGTACCCACCACTTGTTAATGATGTCATCCACCGATGTCAACCTCCAAATCCGTCGAAACCAATATGGATCCACCCCTGAATCCCCTCCCACCAACAAAAACACTAACGCTCATCCCACTGATCAGACGTTACGTATACCTCCGGCTCCACTAGATGGCGCCTCCAAAACACCTTGTTTCCCACTTCGTCACATCAACAATAATCCCAATGCTTGTGCTGCGTCAAATTAAAACATTGTAGATGACTTAGCCCAGTCTCCCATAGCCATGTCTACGTTAGAAGTCTTAAAAAAATGTCCTTCACAGCGCAAGACATTGCTCTCCGCCATTGGTTCTATTGACCCAAATGATTCACAACTGATGGCCTTCGATTTGGACCAGTCCGAACCACGCCTGCCTTCCACTTTAGCGTTCCAAGTTTTTGTTTTCGTTCATAATCTTGTCATCTATCGGTGCATTATCGATGAAGGTGCCTCTACATGCATTATGTCCACATTCGTTTGGCAAAAGTTTGGATCCCCTACTCTCCAGCAGTCCTCCACTGTGTTGCGAGCCTACGACGACCGTTCGGCTCAACCCCAAGGTCTCTTAGCTAATGTCCCCATCTAGTTGGCTAGCAAAACAGTGCTCATTGACATAGAGGTCATCAATGCCCAACCTGATTATAACCTCTTACTTGGCCGCAACTACATGTATGCCATGCGGGTAGTTTCCTCATCCGTTTTTCGTACCATGATGTTCCCCCATGACGGACACGTGGTCAAGGTCGACCAACTCACCTATTACGATCCCAATGCCCCTGCTACACCCGAAAATGTTATCCCCATGGTTGAACAACCTGTTTGTGGTGCAACTACCTCGTTTGTTTCCTCTGTGGGACCCGTAGTTTACTCAGATACGCCGATGACCTCAACATTCCAATCCATTCCACCCCCGTCATCTGCGCCCGAATTATTTGACCTATGTACCATTTCCCACAATACACAAACACCCAACAATCAACCGCCCTTGTTACCCAAACCACCATTGGTACCTAGTCACATTGATTTTACACCCATCCACACAATCCCCTTCCTATTCCCTCCCTCAGGAGTAGTAAGCGCTCCGGTTATGGCTACTCTTAGCCTCCTCGGGTTAACCTTAGGATTACCTGTGTGGTATATTTCGCCTCTCATTCCCCCGCCAACACAAAATGTCGTCCTACAACCGATGCAACGCATTGCCACTACTAGTTAACGACCTTCTACAGGTAGACTTGAAGCTTAGAGCTGGTGATGTCAGTCACAGCAGGTGGTGCGAGGGCTTTGGACATGGAAAAACTCAACAAGAGACTATGATAAGATCTTTGCAATTTTTTTCCATGGTGACTAAACTGTGAAGCTATGCAAGTTCTGATGTGAGTCATTTTGTATATTTTATGTTTTGGTAATTCAGAAATGCAGACATGAGAAAGTAAATATAGATTAAAAAATGAATACTTATTATAAAATTTAACTTGACACCAAACATGAAAGTCATCTCACACTCACCATTTTTTCATTTTTCACTGTGGAAACTGTTGTAAGTCTCTATTTCCATGTGCAAGTCAATTTGAAGCTCAAAACTGGTCATGCTGGACTCATGATGCAGGTAAGACTCTAAATGAGGTAAAGCAAGGTTTTTTTAGAATGAAGAAGAGAGTCATAAAGAATGTTTTACATTGTGGTAGTTATGAGCATATGTTTTTTTTTTTTTTTAGTTGAGGTAACTCAGCGATAGAGAGGAAGCATTTTCCATGATGTTTTTTTTCTGTATTGTTGCCATACCAAGGAATGTGGGAATGAAAATAAGCATTATTGTACATACCAACTTCTATGCCAAACCAATAACAAATTGCTGGAGTTACTAAGGTGTGCTTATGGTGGTTAGTGGTTTTTACAATCCCAGATCCATGTAAACTAATTGATGTAAACAAATACACTCTGCAAATCCTTCTAGTAAAGCCATTGATCTTAATTGTGATCTCTTCGCCATGTATCCATCAATAATACTGTCCCATTAGAGGTGACAAATTCCATCATAAAAGATACAACACATTACAAGAATAAGATTGAAAAGGTATGCACAATTTGGTCATAATATTAAGCTCCTTTATTTATAAGTAATATTAGATGTCACTCACGTGACATCCTCTTAGATGAATAGTGATAAGTATACACTCAGTTAATGCATTCTACAAAATTTCAATCGGTATGAACATGGGAATACTGAGTGCATGTGAATATAAACATGGTAATTCAAACCTGCTTCCGAATGCACTTTGAATCATGACTGGCATTACCACAATCCCCTAATGTTATCTTACACTTCTGCAGCATTGAAACTTCAAGATGGCAAGCCACTCTAATCAAATCCGCTTCAAGAGACTGTGCATCCTTAAATGTCCATAACAAAAATTGATATATACTTAGATGACAATGGTATTTTTCTTTCAAAGTTGTACTTTGTAGAACTAGTGGATTAGGACTTTTTGACCTAAGTGTTGAATTGAGCCGAAACAGGAAGAAATCTTCTCAAAGATAAGATATTAATATCCAATGAATCACCACACAAATAGGTCAATGGGACTAAAATAACATACAATCTGTAAAGTACAAGTGGATGTGCTAAAGCAACTCTGATATCTAAGTTATCAAGAAGAAAATATTTAAATCTAAGAATCAAGCCATAAAAAGCTATAAACAACCAAGAAACTAGACCTAGATTTAAAGGGAGTATGGGTTCCATTTTTATAATATAAATCATTATGATTCCTACCATGACTAGCATGAATCGACCCACTTTATATAGCAATTTTAATGAAAATTTTCATTAGAGAAAAATATCAACTACATCATGTCATACCTGTAGAGAAAAGGATGTTGGTTTCAAAAGTTGTACAACATCAGGTTGATCATTAAGTTTTGTAAGTTCTCTAGTGACCCAGTCAAACAAGTCTTTACGACCATATGTGCCAAGCTTGACATCTCCCAACGATGAATTTATATATGGGACCTACCACACAAAATGTCAGTATATATTAATATTAACATGGATATACTCATGTAAGGAAGACAACCTATTATTTTAAATAGAATACCATCTTATCAAGTTGTAGTATAGCAACCCATGAGTCTAATACCTTAATCCCACTTTCCCTCATATGGTTTTTTTTATCAGTAAGGAATTTTAGAAAATTAGAAATTATACCCTGAACATAACCACAAGAAAGAATTAGAAATGCCCAAAATATATTTGACTTGAAAAGAAGCTTCCCATCATCATCTGAGCTATAATAAACCAAATAGAAATTAGAAAACAAATACCTTGTTGCTTTTCTCCACTGCAGGACCCACTGCAATTGCAATATTTCCAATAGCAGTTAATGTACTCATCACCAAGTTTTTGTTTGAGTCAAACAAACAAGCTCTCAGAGCTCCAAACAATTCTCCTGTTCAGAAAAACAAAATACCACAAGCAAGACAATAAAATATATTAAAAATTTATATATGCATGACCTCTATAGCACACACAAATTCTAAGAACTGAATAATTTAATATTGCAAATAAATATATGTGGCCAAAATACTTAAATAAAAATGAAATTCAAAATGGAAATAAAAACAATAGAATTACCAGTTCTAGAAGGCTGAATCCGGTTATTTGCTTCAAGTATTTTGTTAGCTCCCTCAATTGATTCCAAACGAATCTGCAATTACAACAAAACAATTAACTATTGTTTTTGGCATTAATTTGGTGTAGAATTTGCAATATAACAAGATGTCCCAATGCCTTCATATTTGTATGGACACAAGGTAGTTATATACCTTCCAATCAGGACTGCTTAAGTTTTTAATTAACATTGGCGAGATATTTCCACTTATGTCTTCGTTTGGTAAGCCATCAACACCAGATCCACAAGGTACTAAAGAAGAATCCAGTTCTTTGATGGTCTTCTTTGGAGCAACATTTGATCCCTAGTTAAAAGATATATTATAAGCCACACCCTCATAATTGTACTTGAAGTTTGCTCAAGCCTTATACAACCAGATATTACAATAAACATTGTAGATGAAGATGTTGCTTATAACATATGATTTATTACCCAATACTTTCCTCACCTCCTAAGGATATTTTTCAAATTCAACATCAATTGCACTCAGGATTGCAGGCTTGACATCACCAAAATGTGCCTTAATATCTGCAAAATGATAATAGCTTATCAGTATAGAGTCAAAAGAAAGGCATCCTATGCTAATATTTAAATGGATGATCATTGGGATTTACAATATGGAATGATTTAATACATCAATCTTTTGTCGGCATCCAAAGATAAGAGAATTTTGGAAAAGAAGAATGAGCAAAAGCGCAAACAATATTTTCAACAAGAATAAAACTGCTTAGAATGGAGGCAAGAGTTTCAGAGAGCAACCTCCTACAACACCAAATGAAGGTTCTTGGTGTATATTCAGATCTCTTGCTGTAAATTAACACCCAAACTCATGGGATGTAGACAAAGGCATGTGATCACAGCTCTTGATGGCATCTCTCTAGCTAATGGCTATGTGGCATGAAAAGGAGTAGATAATGGTTTGCAGTTATTGCCAATCAATGCCTACATTCAATAATTTATTACTGCAATGTTCCAATCCAAATCCTTTTGTTAACATGTTCGGTCATTATCTTCATTACCATTAAGATATTCCATAAAATGCCTGAAGGGATTATTCAAGATGACAATTATCCATGCAAAAAATATAGGGTGGCAATAAGGAAGTGAAAATGCATCTTAGAGTAAAAGAATCCCCTGAAATTGCACTTGACCTAATTGGATTTGTTTGCAAACAACTTCAATAGAAAAAGAGTATAGATATGGTCGGTATGAAAGATGTTGTGGAAGTAAACTCCTAAAATCCAAGTGGCACAAGCAAGCAGAAGATTAAAAAAAAAATATTAGACTTTATAAATCATCGTATTACAAAGAACGATGAAGCCAATCATCAAGTGGATAGCTTCTAGAACCCAAACCATGGGAATGATAAGATGAATGAATTTAATGACAACATCGGGAAATGCAGTTTAAGGATTGTGGGGAGATACCCAGTTTTAGTTATGTATCAAGCAGCCCTGAAACATAACTTTTGGCCACCTGTTCGTAGAAAAGGGCAAATTGTTTGGGAAATTGATAGTGTACCAGTGATAAGGAGAGATTGCGATATCTCCATGACAATATGATTAAGCCTTATGAATCTCATAACGGGTCTGGGAGTGGGGAAAGTAAACCCAAAAAACATATTTCTAGATGCAAATGAGTAGGGAGAAGTTCAATTAAGAACAAATAGACAAGACATGCTCAATTCTGCTTTCAACATCATTAGTTTTGGGAGCAGACTAAGGACTAGAAGCATCATGGGTCAAATATGAAATCAAATGAGATTTGGGAATGGAATGAAGGACCTTCTTTTGTCTCTCCATCTCATCTCAAGGATACCAGAACCATAAATAATTTTTTTAAAGTTGCTTCACACTGAATGGTTAATTGAGTACCCAATGACTGGAATGGTGGAGGACATCGCCAGCAACCTTGCAGGGATGAGAAGAATATTAAGGTTACTAGGTATGTCATCCACAAATCCCGTGGGTTTCCCCAAGGTTGTTTTTAGAATATATATATATATATATATATATATATGAAGATGCATATTTTTTAATGTTGGAGTGAGGGCATTGTAAGCAATATAGTTTTATAGAAGGAAAAGTGTGTTTTCAAAGCATAGGCCTAACAATGTGAACTGGGCCTAGAAGATAGAACAACTATTTTGGTTTGTAATGCAAAATTTCTATATGAGGCACATAGTCCGACTTTTTGGGGTGAAAAGAACGATTATAGGCAGAATCTAGAAAATGACCCGCCCAAATATCATCATCCTCGGAAGAACATTTTATAAAACAGCCCCGTAAGCCTTTCCTGTATATTAATTAACAGTTATTTCATTATCCAAAATAGTGAGTATAGATGCATCATGTAGGGAAATATTTCATTTTATGTTTGCACTACCATTTTGAGAAATTCAAAATAATACGACAATAAAAGAGCCACACTCTGGAATAATACTATGTGCATTTGACAAGTAAAGCTAATCTACATTATGCAGTTCCTATGGTTGTTTGAAGCTTTGATATGCATGCTGGAAGAAAAAAAAACTAACCCATTTGATTTCCACAGACAAAGAAAAGGAAAACAGTAAAAATAACAAAATTAAGCAACTCAATAAGAGAAAAATCATCTCAAAGAATAGAATATTATAATGTCGGACTTTGCAAGAGTACATAATAAGAGGCTTCAAGGCCTAAGAATCAACATTGTCAACACCTAAGCCATATAACACACCAGCGTACTTGTCAGTAGATAGTAAGGTATTTATTCTAACAAACTATCAACCTTATTACCATTTTAATTTTGATAACTATTTAGGGAACGAGTACGACGTCGAAGGAAACTGAAGACAATCAAGGCACGAGAAGGATTGGAGTGTTATGTTTTGGGAGATGATGTGAATATCGATAGGGTGGAAATCCTTTCATCTAGAAATTTGGTGGGTATGGTTGAATATGCACGTCTAAATAAACATCATCATCATCATCATATCTTAACAAGAAAACACAAATATACAAACTGAAATAGAAAATGAGAAGCAACAATACAAGGACTGATATATAATAAGAATTCACTCTATTACATGCCTGGAAGTGTTTCTTTTTACTGATATAAGTAGACTTGTCCCTTTATAGAAGATGTTGATGCTAACATCCTTCCAACTGATGTAAATCATTGCTACTTCTTCAAACAAGAGTTGGATAAACCTGAGAAGCAGATCTGAGTACTTTTTGCACACCTCTTGTCTCAAATAAGTAATCCATTGAGTGTTGTAGAAGACACCACTAGTTTAGAGATTTATGCTAAGAAATATTGAAGGTATTTCAGTCTTTCAATAGTCTGAAGAAGTCAAATACAATCTGATATAAAATGCAGTAACCGTCTTCCTATAGGAAATTGTCTCCTCTAGAAAAACACAGCAACAACTAATTTTATTTTCTAATTTTAGAGCTGGGATATTAATAAGTAGATCTGAGGGTTCATTTGTGTGTGTTGGAATTGACCATGGTTTCCTTTGTTTATTCTCTAGGCATGAAATATTATCTGTAGATTATGCTGCAGGGAGAAAATTCATTAGCGAGTTGAGGACCTCCTCACCAAAATCTAACCATACAACACACTAATTAAGTTTCATATTTATTCTTTTATAGACAGTGAACATGGACTCAAAATTGACTTAGATACCCAAGAATTCTATTCAAATGTTGAGAACTCATTGGCAACAGACACCTTAAACATTTTGAGATACATGTGATTTCCACGTATCTTCAAGGAAACTCAGTCATGCATTCACCACGAGGTTTTCTATAGGTGTGTTCCCATAATAGAAACTAAGTGTTCTTTTAATGTTGTCATAAATGCATTACCCTCAAAATAGTTTCCATAATGCTAGTCAAAACAGTCTTCAAAACCCACCCAATCTTGTTTATGGAGACTATGATCTAGGGTTGGAGTATGGCACCTCTACTTCTGATGATTTTACACAAAACGGTCTGCCAAAATTATGGTGGATAAACATATAGGAGAGATTGATCACTTCCTCAAACTAGCCATGGATTCCAAAAGGATTCAAACAGTGGAATGATCCTCAATTTGTCAGTTGCTAGACTCTTTTTCCCATAGGGAGAAATACCTCAGGGTTGCTGCTACAGGAAAATAACTTCATGCAATACTCAAAATACATCCAGAATTTGTTGCTTCTTCCCATTGGTCTACTCACAATTGTTGGTTTTTATTGTTTGCTATTGTTGAGATGATCGAACAGTCCCTAAACTATGTCAAGAACTACTGCCTATATCCTCAAAATATCCTAGAAATATTTCTAGTGCATACCCATGCAGTGTGAGGGGTAACATTTGGCTCCAAATGCAATACATGTGCTCTTCTTGGGAGTTCATGAGAACCCCAAAATCTTTGCATGTACTTGTTAGAAATGACCAAAAAATGCAAGAAAATTCAACATACACCATATCATCATTTATAATTTTATTCCACAACAACACATCAATCTACCCTAATGATCTTATTCATATTCCTACCTACATACTCTAATCAGTGAGCAATATCAGGTTAGGTGAAGTCATACAACTAATGAAGCCACCTCAACATTTGACCCATGCTAGGGATTCTCTCTTTTTCTTTGGTGATGAACAAAAACAAGCCAATATTGATTACAAACTGAATATATGCAACTATCTTCAAGGAAAAAAAGCTTGACAAGTGCATGAGAAAATTATCAATGTCTTCAAACCCTAGCCAAGGATTTTCATCTTTCTCGCAAGCCCCCTCTATCCAATATTGGATAGGGCTTGAAAATACACACTCATCATGAATTTGATAACAATATGTATTTGAGGATGGCGAACTTTGTTGTCCTGGACCTGCAAATGAATCATTTCACTGTTGTCCCGAATATGCAACGTTTTCTAAAGGAAGTGGCTGAAACTGATGGCCCAAATCAACCCTAGGAGAGGGAAAAACAAGTTGCTCCAGATCTGCACTAAAAACCCATGTATGTTGCTCCAAATCTGTAGTAATACCATGTTCAAGTGGTTGGAAACCAACTTGTTGATTCCCCGGAGATCGTAGCATCAATCAGTAAGGGATTCTCCCTAGTAAGCAAGCCCAATTAGATTGCTCACCATTTGGTGTAGAGAATCCGTCCGGTTAGTAGTTCCGGCTACCGTGAGATTTAAATATTCTTATTCTTAGCACCGGTTGTGGCCCGATCCACCATTTATGTATTTTGTTTTAAAGATGATATGAAATTGCCCTAAGTTAAATGCGGATAACTAATCTAAGCTAATTTAAGATTGTATAAACAAATCTAACCTATCCTTGCAAGGAGAAAACATTAAAGATGAGTAATAGACTAAAAGAAACATCTAAAGATTAGATAGATAGCTATTTAATCCTAAAGATGCATCCACAACAGAATATACAAGATATTAAAGATAGCTTTAATTCAATTAATGCATTCAATTACTCATTTGAGATAGACATCTTTGCATAGAAAATATAGAAATCATTCATTAGAGAGAATTAATTCACAATAGTAAGGAAAGATCTCACAGTAGTGTAAGACTAATGCAAGAGTAATCCAACACACATTCAACACATCTTTTAGGAAAAATGTAGTGTCCCAGGCTTTCATTAGGCAAAATCGAATTCCTTATACATGCAGAGAAATAGTTCACGTACAAGATAGAAAAAGTCTTTCAACTGCCAAAAGTCCTTGTACTATTCACTAACTATCTATTTATAAGTTTACAAATTGCCTCCAGGGCTGCCAATTGTCTTCTCTTCTTTAACTCTTTTAATTTTCTTTTAAATGTTTTTTACAAAATTAAGTGATTCATGGCACCTTTACATAACAGAAACAAAAGAGGACATCTATCCCTTTGACTTTATGATTCGACAATAGGGAAGGAAAAATTCAATGCATCATGGCTATCGAGCTAGTTTTGGGGTGGTGCCTCTGCTTCAGCTGGAGCAGCCATTTCGGAGGGTGCTTCTATCTCAGCTGGTGCCTCTGCTGTGGATGATGTGCCTCTTCTAATTAATGATGTTGTTGCTTCCTTCCTATCTTCTTATTCAATGTAGCTGAACCAAATACTAGTGTCTCTTATGACAACATTGGCAGGCGAAGGGAGCAAGATCTTCTTTGAAGTTACATGCTTGTCGAGCTCTGCCTCGATGTCTTGCATTTCTGCTATTGCTGTCTGGCGGATTTCATGGAGCATTTGAGCGTGTACTAAAGGCAGCATGATGCATTGATGGAGGTATTTGGTGGTTAACACATCGATTCTTCTCACATACTCCAATTGAATGCTCATCTCGTCTTTTAAATTGTAGAGGTGCTTCTCCTTACTTGGAAATTCATCAAGGGTGTGGGGAAATACAACCTTGCACTTTACATGCACTTCTTGAATATTTTGATAAAGGCTATTACACATTCCCATTGTAAGCTGGATCACAGTAATTAGCTTAGCGCCATAGTTCCTACAAAATTCCATGAAGGCTACATCTTCCTTAAAATCAACCACAGATTTGAACAGGAGGTGCTTGGAGAAATCCACCTTCCCTTCTCTCCACTCCATCTGGCTTAAAATATTATCTTTTTCCTGTGCATACTTGTTCCTTAGCCTGACAGCTTCAAAGTTGATTTCCTTCATTCTGTCTAGCATGGCTTTTAGCCTACAAACTTCTTCAGTAAGCAGTTCTTGCTTCTGATGCATCTGCTTAAGCACATCACAGGATTGCTCGTGAAACGGAGTCATATCCATTGCTTTGTTGTTTGCTTGTTCTAGCTGCTCAACCAACAACTACTTATCTTCCTCTAACTGGACAACTTTGGCTTCGGATTCGTTCTTCTCTACTTCAAGTACGATCATTTGTATTGCCAAGTGTTCCTTTTCCTCCTCTAGGTGTTGATATTTATCCAACAACTTTTTATGATCAGACAGGAGGTGATCATTTTTCTATACTACAAGCACCCTATAGGACTACTCTTTGGCCACAGTGTGCTGTAGCATACGAGCCCTTTTCTTGGTTGACTCGAACTTATTTACTATGCTAATTACATTGTCCTTCCTTGCTTTGGTTGCTGCTACAATAGCAGATGCCATAGCCACAGGAGCATGCTTCATGTTTTGCATAACAGTAGTTTCATGAAGCGTGACAATGTCTAACTCAAAAAGTCTCTTTAACCTTATCTTTGACATAAAAACAATAGATTTCCTATCCCTGTTATATACAAATCTATTCCACTCGGACATAGTATGATCCTTTGATGGGGTGAAAGGGATTAGTGGAAGATTTTCTATGGGGACATTCTCTTTAGTGTGCGGGGTCTGTACCAATTGGGATGAACCTATGTCCATGTCATGTGTATTAGAACCACCATCTTGTGCATCTTCATTTTCCTTTTTCTCTTCTTCGGCCTTGCGCCGTCTTTCTTCTTCTTCAGCCTTTAGCTGATTTTCAACTGCCTCCATCTCTTCATGCTCTTTGGCTGCTTGCTGCAATCTTGCGTCTTCTAACTCTTGATCTTGAAGCCTTTGGGATTCTTTGTCTTGCACCCTAAGATTTTCTGCCTCTTGAAGCTTAAGGGCTTGTTCTTTCTCCTTCCACAACTTATCAGCAATTTCTTTCTGGATTCTATCTACTTCCTCCTTTAGCCTCTGCTCTTCATTAGATAGAGCTTCCGCTACTTCCTTTTCTTTCTCCAACTTGGCTTCTTGGGCACTCTAGACAATGGTAGAGCTAGAACTTGCTCCACCTTTGTAGCGGCAGATATGCAACTCAGTCATGTTGTTGATTCCCCTATATACTTCTTCATCATCATCATAATAATGGGCATAATCAAATTGGGTGTACAATTCTTTATAGTGCTCTGCAACTTTGTTTCGTCTGTTATTTCTATGAAATATTGCTTCCCTGAAATGAAAACCTTTCAACTCTTGAATGAATTCCTCAACAAATGCAACCCCTGAGAACTTATAGGCTCCCACATAGAATGGCAGAGAAGGGAAGGAATCCTTTTTCAATTTATTCAAAAATCCTCCAACTCCATCAAGAAAAACTTGCCTAACTTCTTTCTTCAAGACTATATAGTCAGTAGCATATATGGGAAAGATATATGGTGGCTTGGAGCTTCCATACATTCTTATATAAGTACCGTCTTCTGAAAAATAGAAATCTCCATAATTTTCCAGCATTGCCATGGCATTCTTTGATAAGCAATTGGGTTCTTCACTAAACATTTGCTCATACAGAGGTATGATGAACTCCTCATAGATGAGTTTGTAATGCATCTTGTAATTATGATCCCACAGTATCTTATAGGAAGTATAGACCAGGGTGTTGGACTAGTACCAAATGCATCCTAGCTTTGGGAAAGGGAGCTTTGCCAAAATGCAATCAACAAGATATGAAGACATGAAGAATTCTGACTTCTTCAGAGCCATTCCTTCTTTGGCTGCTTTGATGGTGGATGATAAACTATCCAAGAGGATAGTTTCCCAATCAAATACAGTTCCCTTGAATGCTACATAATCGATTATGGGGGCCCATTATATCCTATAAACGGTTCCATCAGCCATTCCGAAGATTCTACTTAACATAAGGGCGATCATCTAAAAAGGGGCCCTTAGATTTTGAACTTCATATTCATCACTGTCTCTTTTCCTGAGCTGCTTTTGTGTAATTAGCAGCTTCTTAGCCATTTCAAGATTGTATATCTACCCCAACCATTCATCATTTAGTGGTTGCTAAGAGCACAGTAATTTATAGGCTATTGCATTGTAAGCTGGGTGGAACGAGGTGAATGCCTCTCCTTTGCTATCATACAACACTCTTGTTTCCGGGTTTGCGTGCTCCAAGATCCTTCCAATCAGTTCTGAGCAAGGAAAGAGCTCAGAACATGTGGAGGCTTTGCATATCCTAGAGGTTCGGATATTCTGATAGATGTGCTCTTCCTCCAAGAGTGATCCTGGGATGTCTTGGTCTCTGAGCATATGATAAACATATCCCCATTTGACATCAGGAGGAACTCCTGTGGTGGACTTGGTATCCTCAAACAAAGTTTCAACTCTTGGCTTTGCTGGTTCCGGCTCAGCCACCTTAGCTCTCTTTATGCTACCCTTCGGCATTCTAGCTTAATATTGTCAAGAAACTACGCATGAATAAACATAAGATTGCAAAATAGTACAGAACATAGAGCAAGACGCAAGAATTTTAAAACAAAATATCGACATGATAATATGTAATTCTGCCAAATGAATATAAAAACAAATATTTTGTTTCAGCACAACTACACTTCTTCCAACCAAGATAAGTAATTTCGGGGGGGTGCTAACTGATTTGTGTTCCCCTTTTTTTATTAGTGTTAAGGATGTCTTCAGACAACATCGTGAGTGGCGTGATGGGTAAAAGCTGACCAGGAAGGTTGAAGCTCGTAGGTTCAAGGGACTTAGGGGAAAGCTGAAAGGGAACATGGTTAGAAAATAAAAGCTTGGGAATGGCCAAAATAACAACACATGCAGACGTCTACCGGTCATGCAGCTCACATGGGGTATCGTTATCGAGAAAATATTTACACATTTAGCAGTAAAATGAAACAGTGGCAGAGCCACCTACCTGGAAAAATATTGTTGGTGTCGCAGAGGTTGATTATGCTGTGGGTGAGCTGAGCTGGATCAATCTAATAGATTCAAAACAGCGTTCTCCGGTACAAATTCTATCAATAGAAACAAAACAAACTCCCCAAAACACTATAAAAAGGTTGAAACGTGCAATAAATTAATAGGTTGGTGGAGGCTTTAAAATGGCATTTAAAACGCGTACGGCGGGGTCACCTCGGCATGTTTGGTATTGAATCATAACCGCCTAAAACAGAAGGAAAGGGTGAGCTCACCCAACGTTGTGGAGAAAACGCATAAGTTTTATCCTCTACTTTGGTGAGAGTTACTGAGTCTCTCCGACATTGTGGCAGAGACTCGTAAGTTCCATCCACAGTTGAAGGTTCTGCGACTTAAATAACGCGTCCGCCCATTGCGGCCAAAGATTGGGAATCATTCCGACGTTGCGGTAGAACTTCGTGAGTTTTCCCCCATTACGGGGAAACTTGCCAAGTTTGTCCGAATTTTTCTTTGTGTCTTCGCAAAAGAACAATGAGAGCCTTCCGTCATTGCGGGGAAAATTCTTGAGTTGGTCCACTGTGGCGGGAGGACTCACCGAGTTCGCCCGAAGTTATAGATGGGCTTGGTGATTTTGCTCAAAAAGTACAAGGTAGAAAGACTTGACAAAAGAGGTGCCTATTGTGGCCGAACTTTATGATTTCTTCCTCCGTTGCGGGTGAAAAGCTTGAGTTCTTCTGCCGTTGCGGGTGAAAAGCTTGAGTTCCGACTTAGAAGAAAAAGATCAATAAACTCAAAAAAGAAAGTTTTCTCCTATAAAAACTAAGTATGATAGAACTTCTAAGGAAATTTTAACTCCTAAGTAACTTTATAAAATAAGTAAAAAGGAGGGGCCCCAATATCTACAAAAAATTGGGGGGGATGTTGCAGCAACAACACAGCTTCAATGGCTTCCTCTTGGAAATTTTCTTCTTAATCAACCCCATTAGCTTCATCGTTCACCTCTTCAAGGTTTCCCCAAAGACTTGATCTTCAACATGTTCTTTTTCAAGGAAATGGGCAACAATATCCTCCACAAGACTAGGGTCCCTTGAGAAATTCTTTAAGTGAATAAGTTCCTTTGTGAGAAAGCCCATCATACCAATTTCTTACATCAATATTCATCAAATCAAGAGACACCTCGAACATCTTCATCTTAACACTTCATGGATCACATTTAAATTTGAAAGAGTTTGCATGGATCACATTTAAACTCGATTGGTTAAGAGTTTCCATGGATCTTACACGGTTAACCTCATTCCTTACGTCCAAGAAATACAAACTCTTAACCAATCAAGTAGTTACCATATTACATAGACATTGGTATGTGATATATTAATATATTTTAATATCCATTAGCTGTAAAGTGCAACCAATACAAGCTCCACTGAAATTTGCACAGTATTCAACTTGAGAGATAGCGAGTAGAAAATTTCGAAAAGACAAGGAAAAAATTTAAGCATAATGTAGACTTTGTACTCCTGGGTATGCAAATTTGAGTATTTTAAAAGATCTTGAAAAGATCTGAAAATGTTAGAGTCTGGAGGATGTACAAGGTGGACTGAATATGATAGAGTGGTATAAGTTCACTATGATTGTCCAGAGTAAAAATGTAAGTTGATTTTACAAAATCCAATGTTATTTCTCAATGAGTCTCACACACATAAAAGAGATGGTTGAATTCCTATGAATGATGATAATGATTCCCTAGTATTTTATGAGCACTCTTGGCTAAGAGACTATCATTATGGTTTCCAAATTCCTCTACTGCAAACTATGAACCAGCAAAAGAGGAAAGCTCATGTGCAAAGGTGACCACAATTGAGGGAAAATTCCATTGGCATTTTGTAGCACGATTGGATCATAATTAATGTCATCCAAGTAGCACTTATTTAGTTATCATAGTTGTGGAATATATTAGAGTATATATTAGTATAGGGTAGACACAAAATAACTATCAATAGATATGGGCTAATTTGAGTAGTCAATCTCCAAGCCTGGGTATGATTTCACCGGAATCTTCTAGTATTCGATCATTTGCAACAATGAAGACTATGTTATTAGTACTAGGCTTAAATTTCACCATCAAGTAGCCCCATACAATCCATTTTGGGCAAATCATGGGGCCATTTTTGTATTTTGGATACTTGTAAGTGCCTCTAGGAGAATTCTAGTCAAACAATCAACATCCAAACAATCCTAAATATATAGTTTTGGGAACTCATGTGTGTGGAATAAGTAGTAAAGAGGATGTAGACAACCTTAGAGACAAATCTTATAACAGTTTAGGATTTTCTAGGCATATCTCATCCCCTAAATCGTTGTAAAATGGCATTCTAGGTTGGTGTTGTCGGCGAAGAACAACAATAATCAATAGTTTCTCCATACATTGGGTGGATCCATGCATAAACCAATAGTTATGTGAATAAAAAAAAAACAATATGAGTGATTATGGAAAGGTCTATAGGTGTTTGTAACCATCAATCAGTATTATACCAAAATAATTTTCAAATCTGGGCATGTTCGGACACTTTTATGCACTTTTCCACTATGAAATAATAGTAAACTAACATCTCTTGCAAATCTGGATAGTCCTTTGAGTTCACAATTTTATATAACTGCTCATATATTTTCCTTGGCTAGGGATAAGGGTTCAGGAACCATAGAATTTCTTGGGCATACCACTTACATTTTAGACCCATATGATGAAAATAATCTTAAGGAAGGCTTACAGAAGGTGTTGAGAATAATGATTTAGGAAATCTTGTAATATGAGATAATAAGGAAAGAATGTCCATATTTTCTAGAACTGCTCATATATTTTTCTTGACTAGGGAAAGGGTTCAGGAACTGTGGACTTTACTGGGCATATCACTTACATTTTAGACCCATATGACAAAAATAATATTAGGAAAGGATTATAGAAGGTGTTGAGAATAATGATTGCAACTGGAGCAGAGGAAGTTGGTACCCACCATTTCTCTAGAAAATGTTTGAAGCCAAGAACATATAGTATCCATGAGATCGATAAATTTATAGATCATGCAATATCAAGGAGCTTGAGAGATGTATCAACTCCCTTGTGTTCTGTACATCATATGGTTAGTTGTAGAATGGGCATTGATAAGGTCCATTATGTGGCTGATCCTAGAGGTGAGACATGAGAAGCGGAGGGATTGTTTGTGGTTGATGCTACTGTCTTGCCTACAAATCTTGGTGTCAATCCCATGGTCATTGTACAAGCTATAGATTATTGCATTGCCAATTTCATTTTGGAATCGCTCACGATCAGTGAAGACTATTAGTGGACTTGATGTTTGTGCAAAAGAAAGGAAAATTCTTAAAACATTTCAAATATGCAATCTTTAAAATTTCTTAAAAAATTCTACCAATACAATTTTATACTCTTTTTTCCTTAGGAGGGTGGAAAAATTCATCATAAATTAATTTTAAAACTTCCAATGAGAATAGTCATCTTTGGCTACTATAGGCATGGTGGTTGTAAGCAGTAGAATTTTGCAACATGCATTTGGATCTTGCATGGTTACCTCATTCCTTACGTCCAAGAAGGACAAACCCTTAACCGATCAAGTAGTTACCATATTTCATAGATATTGATATGTGATAATATAATATATTTCAATATCAAATTGCTATAAATTACAACCAATACACGCTCCACCAAAAGTTGCATAGGCTTCAACTTGATATATACCTAATAGAAAATTTTGAAAAGACAAGGAATAACTTGAAGGATAATGTATACTTGATACTCATGGGTAAGCAAATTTGAGTATTTTAAATGATCTTGAAAATACCTGACAATGCTAGACTATGAAGGATGTACAAGGTGGAATTAATATGACAGAGAAGTATAAGTTCACTATGCTTGTCCAAAGTAAAAGATTTAGTTGAGTTTACAAAAGGCAGTGATATTGCTCAATGAATCTCACACACATAAAAGAGCTAGTTGAATGCCTGTGAGTGATGATGATGATTCCCTAGTAGTTGATGAGACTATTACACTCTTGGTTGAAAGACCATCATTATGGTTTCCAAATTCATCTACTAGAAACTATGAACCAACAAAGGAGGAAAGCTCATGTGCAAAGGTGACCACGATTGAGGGAAAATTCCATTGGCTTTTTGTGGCAGAATTGGATCATAATTAATGACATCCAAGTAGCATTGCTTTAGTTATCATAGATATGGCATATACTGGAGGATATATTAGTATAGGACAAACACAAAAGAACTACTCATAGATATAGGCTAATTTGAGCAGTCAATATCCAAGCCTCGGCATGATTTCACTGGAATATTCTAATATTGGATCATTTGTAGCAATTAAGACTATGTTCTAAGCACTACTAGGCATAAATTTCACCATCAAGTAGCCCCATATGACAAGTTTTGGAAAATCATGGGGCCTTTTTTGTATTGTGGATACTTCTAAGTGCCTCTAGGAAAATTCTATTCAAACAGTCAGGATCAAAACAATCCTAAATCTAAAGTTTTAGGCACACATGTGCGTGGAATTGGTAAAGAGGATGTAGACAAGCTTAAAGACAAATCTGAGTACAATTTAGGATTTTTTGGGCATATCTCAACCCCTTAACCACTGTAAAATGACATTTTGGGTTGGTGTTGTCAATGAAGAACAATAGTAATCAATAGTTTCTCCATACATTGGGTGGATCCATGCATAAACCAATAGTTCTACGAATCAAGAACAATAATATGTGTGATTATGGAAAGTTCTATTGGTGTTTTTAACCATCAATCAGCAGTAGACCAAAATAACTTTCAAATATAGGCATGGTATAGCCCTTTTAGGCACTTTTCTACTATGAAATAGTAGTAAACTAACATCTCTTGCAAATCTGGGTGATCCTTTGGGTTTACAATTTTCTAGAACTGTTCATATATTTGTCTTGGTGAGGGATAAGGGTCCAGGAACCATGAAATTTCCTAGGAATATCACTTACAGTTTAGACCCATACAACAAAAATAATCTTAGGAAAGGATTAGAGAAGTTGTTGAGAATAATGATTCAAGAAATTTTGTAATATGAGATAATAAGGAAAGAATGTCCATATTTTCCGCAACTGCAAATATATTTTCCTTGGCCAAGGATAAGGTTTGAGAAACCATGGACTTTCCTGGGAATATCACTTACAATTTAGACCCATATGAAAAAAATAATCTTAGGAATGGATTAGAGAAGGTGCTGAGAATAATGATTGCAGTTGGAGCAGAGGAAGTTGGTACCCACCATTGCTCTAGCGAATGTTTGAATCCTAGGACATCCGGTCTCAATAAGTTTGAGAATTTTATAAAGCATGCAAGCTCAAGAAGATTGAGATATTTATCAAACCCTTTGTGTTATGTACATCATATGGATAGTTGTATAATGGGTGTTGATAAGGGCCATTCAGTGGTTGATCCCAGAGGTGAGACATGGGAATTGGAGGGATTGTTTGTGGTTGATGCTAGTGTCTTGCCTACAACCCTTGGTATCAATCCCATTGAAAGTTTGTTTTACCTTCTCAGATAAAAAAAATCAAATTCCTCTGCATCTTTTATTTTGGGGGATCTTTGGAGACTGGAACCACTAGCTTAACAAAAAAGAATAATGTCTCAAAAAATTTCAATAAAATTTTCTCTAGGAAACATGAAGCTGCTAGTGTGATTGATCAACCTCTGTAGAAAAAACTTGTTTCATTAAAATATTGTGATGTGTTGTTGTTTTTATCTCTAAATAATTACTAAATTTTCTTATCTTGTTCATATTTTAATTTCTATGGATGTTGTTCTGATCTACCCTTTTCGAATGTAGATTTTTTGGCAATTTTTTTCCTTCAATCTACTATTCCTTATCTTAGATCATCATTTTCCAATAAACATAGGATATTTTAACTATGTGGAACAAGGAATTTTGTTGGGAGAGATGTAAATGATGATATATATGTTCCTTTGAGGAAACCTTCTTAGCTTCATGAAGTTGAAGAAAAATAGTGGTTTCCCACTTCAAAGACCCTGTTTGAATGGTATGTATGGCGGGGAAAGGAAGATATTACATCATTGAGGATGTACCAACAAGATCCTTAAGGTTGATACAAAAATCCTTTCCACTGTGATATACCCTTTAAATTAAAGTGTAAAATATCAAGCCCAAATTCATTGAGATTGAAGTAGAACTGGCCACCGTTAATATGCAACCGGAGGGATCTAAGGAACCAGGATAACGTTCAAGCGACTAAAGGAAGCTCTATAATGCAGGTGAATGTGACCGAATGGGAGAACTAGAAATGGGATATTTTATTTTGTGACCAAAGGGAGCTATCTTCATTGGTTCTATCATTAATGGATGCTGTGACTTTCCACAATAATATACCGAAATCAATAATCAAGTATTCTTAGAGATGGATGTTCTTACCAATTATTGAAAAAAAATAGTTAATAATCAAAATTCACAATAAAGAATCAAGATTCAGGATGCTAGATAGTTTTGAGCATTCAAAATGCAGGATGATAACCAAGATTAACATGCAAAAGCTAAATTTTCACATAAAACCAAGAGACCAACCTGCAATTTTGGAAGGGAAGTTTAGGATTTTGAATCTAAAGCTACAAAATCCATTTCCCATCCCTTCAAGAGGCTCCATGTTCTCTCCAATGCTCTTCTATTCATGGAAGTACTATCAAATAAATACCCAAATTCTAAACACTCAACAATGGTTAATAAGCATCACGATTTCCTCAATGGAAATCAATAGCTTCCTAAAAAATGCCAGAAACTCTTGTTAGACTCAATTCACAACTATTTTCCTCTCACAACCCACCAAAAACTCCTCGCTTCCCACCGATGAAAAATATTTGGTGCCAACAGTCCGTTATCTGGGTAAATCAAGGAGCAAATATCCATGAATTCAAGACAATCCTCCATATCTAGTTAATTCGGGGAGAAAATCTCCATGAATTCAGATAATCCTCCATGAATGACCTCAAGAAGAGGATGACCGTATGTTTTAGGTCAGTCGTATGTTTGGGTTTGATCTGGAGATGTTATGGTCATATTGCAAGGATCATTTTATTAGTTTACCTATTTGTGCATTATGGTTGTATTATGGTTATTCTATACAATATGGTATATTTATTTTGTTTATTTTATATTGTTGTGTGATATTGTTAGTTTACATTGTGGTGCATTATGATTGTATTATGGTTATTGTATATTGTATGGTCTATTTATTTTGTTTATTTTATATTGTTGTATGATATTGTATTATATGTTTTATTTTATATATATGTTTTACAATATATATATATATATATATATATAGTATTTACATTATGTATTTTGCATATTTTGATATTGGTTTGTTTTATAATATTATGTGTTTTATTACATCGACACACATATATGGTATGTTTTGTAACAATATACTATGTAATATATTAATATGCTTTATGGATTTGTGAATAGAGTGATCCAGGCAAGCCTATTTTGTCAGTGCTATTTAGCTCAAGAGATGTATGGATGTGATCCGGTAGAATAGAGGTTTTCTATTTATGTTTATCCTTAGTCCTCATTGGTTAGTATGGTATTGATATGTTATTAAACATATGCATAGCATCCCTGGAGTAAGCATTATATTGTAGTATTGGGTCTAACTTGGGTGGTCTAGGTCTTACTTTCTTAATCTTATAAGCGATACAAAATGGTCAGTGATATTGGATGTAACAATATGGTTAGCATGTTCTTGTACTTATCCTACACACATTAACTTATGGGTTATGTAAATTAGGATTAATTCATCATATTCCCTCTGTGACATGAATCCATCTATATGTTAACAATTTACTAATTTTTAACACTACAGATGGATTTAGAGAGAATCCATCTGCAATGTCAAAATTTAGTAAATTGTAACACATCATTGTTGAAATTGCAAATTTCCATTCCCAAAGTGACACAATTAAAAATGACTAATTCATATTCTTGTAGCTAGTCATTTTTATTCCGTGACTAAAGTGGTCATTTACGTTAGTCATTTTTAAATGTGTCACTTATTATCTAGTTGTATTTTTTAATCCGTGACTAAATTAGTCATTTAATTTAGTCGTTTATAGTTGGGTCACTCAAAATTGCTCATATTTAGTAGAAAATCACTTGAAAAAACTATGGTGACTAACGTTTTTAGTCATGTAGTCACTAATTTCTCATTGTGTACTAGTGACTTCAGATTGATATCTATTGTTGTTTAATCTATTTGCAATTATTATTTCATGCAGAGATCTGTGATCTGGATTCCTCCTTACATTTGATCTGTGTATGCATAATGCTTTAATTGAATTTATTCAACTAAAAGATTTATCTATTTCTGCAAATGATTCGTAGTAAACATAATCTATGTTAATTTTTCAATTGACATATCAGTAACAGGTTAATCTTGAATGAGATTAAATACTTAATATTGCATTCAAACAATTTTCATTGATTGGTTGTAATTTAAGAAGATAAAGAATTAATCTTCTTTACATTTCTGTTAAGTGGATGAATACATTTATCTATTATCACATCATGTTAATTTGCACTTCAAAACAAGATACCTTTTAGAGTAGGTCTAACTTAGTTTAGATATCCCTTTCTAGGTTAATTTGTTTTCAAACTAAACACACCTTTGTTTTCCTACATTGGAAGACAAATCCTTCCAGGATCAAAACCACAATGCCAACGGAGGCCTTTGTATCCATGGGATATCACTATTCCAAACAACTCGAGGATAGGGTAATACTTGTACAGGATTATCGGAAGCCTTTGGTTGGGTTTTCTTCCTCTGTTGAGAGATTAGGAACCCATTCCAACACCCTACACACCCAAGGCATCAACAGAGAGACGATTCTTCTTGAGACCAGGTACATATAGAACATCTTGCATTTCTAAAGACTTCCCAAAGTCTAACATGTAGGAGGCTTCACCACTTCCTTTTAAAGGGTATTGATAGTCATCCCCAAGTTTCACCTTATGAGGTGACCTATGTTCAGATAGTTCCATAAAAGATTCTTTAAATCCTGTCATATGTTTGGAAGCCCCACTATCAATAAGCCAATCATTACACCCATGTGAAATAGTACCTATGAGAGCAGAGATTAGAACATATTCTTCGTCACTTGAAGAGTCTTCACTTTCTCCCCTAGTCTTCTTCTTGGGAGGTTCATCATCCTCAACAGCATGAGCATGATATCTCTTGTTGTTGTTGTTGTTGTTGTTGTTGTTGTTGAAGTCTTTTCTTCTCTGGGGACATTCTGAGGAAAAGTTCCCTTTCTCATTGCATGAGAAGCATCTTATATCTTTCTTCTCTCTTTGATGGTGGTGAGAAAATTTCTTGTGATGAGGTTGCTCCCTCTTGAACTTACATTTCTTGGTGTGTGTTGTGAGAGCTTGGTATTCACTTTCCATGTTTTCTTCTCGGGCCACAAGCCTAGCTTCTTCTTGTGAGCATTCCTCCCATAGTCTACTGAAAGAGATCAATTTCTTTCTTGCACATATTCCTTTGATGAAGGAGTCCCATGACCTAGGTAGGCCATTTAATGTGGTCATGATAATTTGTCCATTCTCCACTACTTCATCCATAGCTTCAAGTTGTTCTTTGTTTTGAGAGACCTTAGTAAAGTAGGATTGGATGGTCTCTCCATTCTCGATCTTTACCCCTTTCAATTGGTTCTGCAAAGTCATCTTCTGATTTATATTCTTTCATTCATGCAACTTGGTCAAGGAGTCAAACATCTCCTTAGGTGTCTTTAGGGAAGACACGTGGGGTATGAGATGGTCTTTGATAGAATCATCAATGATTCTCTTGGACTTGACCAAGTTCTTTTTGTGTAAGTCCTTAGCCTCATCTCCCTCTGGAACTAGAACCTCTTCTCTTATGTAGGTATCCAATTCATTCTCTTCTACGATTAAACCAATCCTATACTTACATGCTCGAAAGTTATCATCCCCTTCAAGCTTATCCTCAAGCTTGGTGTGGTGAGACATCTTAAAGAGTACTTCAAATGGAAATAGAAAGGTTTAGGTCTTACCACTTAAATGCTGAGAATTGGATGAGCAAGCTAGTGTGGAGATTCCAAACTTTGACCTTCCAGAAGTGACTCTAATGTTTGTGGTGTAACTCAGAAATTTTGGATCCTCAAGGTCTAAAACTTCGTTCTGTGGTAGCCTTTCCTATTATCTTTCCAACCCCATAGGTTTTTGCTCAAATGGATTCTGTAGGAGAGAGATATGCCAAGTGTCGCAACGTGACCTATTTATGGGATGAAACAGGATAGAAAACGTGTACGAAGTGCCACGTGTCACTGGTTAAATCTTGGCCTCTGAAACCCGGACCTGTGAAACTAAAGTCCGTGCTCTTACTCACACTTTTTACATAATTTCATTTGGAGCTTCCTAGCACAAGTTGTGACCTTTTTCCCTAGGTCACATGTTTATGACTGAGATCTGGAAGAGGAAAAAACCCTAATTTGTATGGATCATAAAACAGAAAGTACAACTAATCAGATGCTATCTTCAGCCTATAAAATTTTTAGATCCTGAACCTTCATAGAAATGGATTTATAGCGAAAGTGCCAAGATGACTAGGTTTTGCTATGCAAAGCCCTTCTATAGTCTACCCTCCTCTTTCCTTTGATGACCTATGGAGAGAAACCCAAAAATCAAGAATCCCTAGCTTCTGTTGCTGCACAATGTCTTCTTGTTAGGTCAACTCTGATACCATGTTAATTTTTCGATAATTTCATTCAAGATTATCTAGGATCACTAAGAGAATAACAAGCATAGCATAACAATCACAAGATACAATGGACACAAAGCATTTCACCAGGGAAAACCAAGAAGGTGAAAACCCCCGCAACTTCCTTAGAGATAGAATAAGCCCCGACACAAAGATCACAAAGATCAATCCCTAAAAGATAGATGTCTCCAGCAACTACTCCTCCACTTGTGCGCACTCCTCTCTCTCTCAACTATGTGAGTTGGATGAGTGAGTGAATGAATAGAATGCGAGACACACACTCTCTATTTATACAATGAATTGACCTGCCTTTAACCCTAAGTGGGCCAACTTCCTAAGGAAGCCTAATAACCCATCCACATGACTCATACAGGGCCAACCCCATACCGGTGGTCTAATAACCCATCAAATATAAGTTACGACACTTACAATGTAACTTGCGACACTTGCAAATACAAATGAGGACACTTCCAATCGGAGGAATAATACATCTCTATTTGGGATACAATAAAATACAAATGCAATATACAAGTGATTATCTTCTGAAGTTACAAATACATCAACATTATTGAGTCGTTCTGCTAATGTTGCCTCATCATTCATGCATGTCGTTGTCGCTATGCGCAGACTCGGAACAATGTAGTCCATAGGCATAACTGCCTCTTTCCCATACACAAGTCTGAACGGTGTTTTCTCTGTCAATATGCCCACAATACCACTGGAATCTTCAAATCCTAGTCATAGCAGTTTGTGTTACACACCTTTGTAAGCGCATGCTCCAACACTTTGTTGAATTCCTCCACTATGCCATTTTCTTGGGGATGATATAGAGTACTCTTCTTATGCTGTATCTGAAGCTCTTCTGTCAATGCTTTAACTGTGATATTGATGAAGTGACTCCCGTGGTAACTCATCAATATCTTTGGGCATCCAAACCGAGTCACAATATTATCGAAAAAGAATCAGGATGTTGTCGCAGTGGTGCAATCTACAACAGGTGCGGCCTCTGCCCACCTCGTTAAATAATATGTCGCTATAATGGTGTACTGTGCACGATTTCTCTTTCCATGTGGGTTGATGGGTCCCACGAAATCCACATCCCATTTATCAAATTGATGCAATGTCAGTTGAGGTACCGGTGTCATCTCGTCCCTCCTTGATGGTTTTCTAGTTCTTTAACAGACGTCCCAACTTTGCGCGTAATCCGTCGCATCGTTGTGAAGAGTGGGCCATCAAAGTCCTGTGCGAAGCACCTTCCTGTTCGTAGCACGAACTCCATAGTTCCCACCAGCCACATCCACATGTGCCTCTCCTAATATCTACCCTTGTTCATGAGGTAGGACACAGTGCCTCAAGATCTCATGTGGTCCGAGTTTATATAGTTTTCCAGTGATCAACTAGAAATCCGCAACCTTAACCACCCATTGCTTCTTCTAACTTGTAGTAAAATCCTCTGGTGTGGTTCCCATCACCAAAAAATGAATTATTTGTTCATAGTAGTCATCATCCATCTCAACTCTGAATAATTGTCCATCTGGAAACCCATCTTCAATATTTGTTGGTTCCTCCCCTATCACAATCCGCGATAAATGAACCGGCCCCTCATTCAAGCGACTCGGCCTCACAATTACCTCAAAATAAAAATCCTGAAAGAGAAGTAGCCAATGACATATCTCCCTCCCCAACACGGGCTTATTGAATAGCTATTTCAAAGCATAATGGTCAGCGAACATTTTGAAGTGACCGCCCAACAAGTAATGCCTAAACTTCTGCAACGCATATACCATTGCGAATCCTTCCCTCTCTGTAGTGGTATAATTTTTCTCCACAAATGACAACTTCTGACTCACGAAAGCAATCGGGTGGTCCAGATCTCCTTCTCCTGGTTGCGCGAGCACTACTCCCAGTGAAATCGACGATGCATCCACATGGTCATGGAATTCCTTGCTCCAGTCAGGAAATACCAGTATTGGTGCAGAAGCCATCTTGGCCTTCAGCGTCTCAAATCTTATTTGACATTCAGGATTCCATAAGAATACCGCATCCTTCTTCAGCAACCTCTCCATAGGAGCTGTGATCGCAGCATAACCACAGATAAACTTGCGGTAGTACTCTATGTGCCCTAGCCTCGCTCTCAACTACTTTGCAGTTGTAGGAAGTGGCAAGCTCAAAATAAATGCAATCTTGGCTGGGTCAACCAACAAACCTTTCTTGCAAAAAATGTGACCCAACAACATCCCAAATGGTGCAAATAAAATACACTTCTTCAAGTTCAACACGATCTGATGCTATCTACATCGCTCCAGCATCAGTCGCAGATTTTCCAGATGGTCGCTGATTAATCCATAAACTGTCCAGTCATCCATATAGACTTGTAGAAACTTCTGAATAAAATCTCTAAATGCAACAACAACAACCCGAGAGAATATCGCAGTTGCATTCTTTAGCCCAAATGGCATCACGGTTTACTAAAAACAACCCCATTCAGTCACAAACGTTGTCTTGTGGTGATCCTCTTTTGCGATCTTGATCTGGTGATACCTAGAAAATCCATCCATGAAGGAATACATTTCTTGACCACCCACTCCTTCTAGTACCTCATCAGTGAATGGTGTCGAAAATGGATCATGCATACATGCATTATTCAACTTCCTCAAGTTGACACAAATCCCAACCTCACCCATCTTCTTATCTTGCACCACCATTGGATTGATCCATTCTGATTCTTCGACCGGCTTAATTATTCTAGCATCAAGCATTCTGTCAAGTTCAACTTTGACACATTCCTTGTGTCACATATTTATTCGATACGATCGTTGCCTTACTAGTTTCACATCTGGCTTCAACGAAATCTTCATCTCTCCTAAATCTCCAAATATTTCCTTCATCTAGGAAAAATTCATAGGAAATAAATCTTGGAATTCAAGCAACATGTCTGTGAACTTTTCTGTCATTTCTTCATCCAAGTAGTCCCCAACATTCGCAAACTTTGGGTTCTCCTGTGACCCAATGTTGACCTTCCTAAGCTTCAACAGCTGATTTATTGAATCTGTCGGTACGTCAGATGCTGCGACATCCTGACTCCCTTCTGTTTCTAGAATATTGACATTCCGCGGGTCATTACCATCCTCTGGCCCTCCACTAATATTATAGCATTCCATCATCAACTGCATCTGACAATGCGCATGCGGATCCACTAGGTATGCAACTGGAACCACCTTCATAACAAGATCACAGAGGAGCTGCAGGGCATTGTGAACATCTGGATTGGCATCTATGAAACTAAATTTATTAGTGAAGCAAACCATCAACTGCAACTGAGTGGTAATCTCTGTGTGCAACTCAGCTAAGGAATACCAATATTGCGGCACTTCATCCAAGGTGTGGAAAAAGGCATGGACCCATTCATCCTTTGGTCGCGAGGCCCACAAAGTCTGACATTCAATCAAATGACCACCAGGGTCATTCCTCCCATCATACTTTCTAGTGTGGTATACTTCTATGTTTCCAAAGCAAACCGTCATCAATATTTGACACTACGAACATCCAGTAATTGAATTCTTATAGGTCTCCCACAAATGTGCTGGGGAAGCCTTCAGCACCTCCTCCAGTTCTAGCAACCGCTGTGGTTCTGACACCCTATCTTCAAATGCCACTAGGAATTTAGACAACCCGGGTTGTCCTTCATATACTAGTAATTCAATAGTCTCAGTTGCGATAGGGTGCAAATACTGTGTGATCAATCCACACTTTCTGAATGGCACCTCATGCATGTGATTTTTCCAGTTCTCTAAAGCATCATTAGAGTCGAAAGACGCAGAGCTAAAGCTGTACCAAATGAGTTCGCCCTTGATAGTTGGATGGATGCAGTCCTCTGAAATGTTATATGCATGATCCCATCCTCTTACAACTTCATCCGTTACTAGTTCAACATACCTTCTCCCTTCAGTCAGATCCAATGGAGCTATAACTGATCGTTCAGTTTACTCAGGTCGACACAAATCCTAATTTCACCTGTTTTCTTGTCTTGTACCACCACTGGGCTGATCCACTCAGATTCCTCCACCGGATCTATAATTCCTGCATCCATCATTCTATTGATTACATCCTTCACACACTCCTTGTACCTCGGATACAACCTCTAAGGTCATTTATCTACTGGCTTCGCATAAGGTTTCAGTGGGATCTTCATCTCTCCTAGGTCCCTAGAAATGCCTTTCATCTCCGAAAATTTTGTCGGGAACAAGTCTTCGAACTCATGTAGAAAGTCAGGGATCTTGGCAATGGTCTATTTGTCCCAATAATCTCCAATGCTTGCGAACTTGGGATTCTCCTCCGACCCAATGTTCACTTTCTTGATTCACAATGGCTGTTGAAACTTGTCGAAGGGCATATCTGGTGCTTCGACATCGTGAATTCCTTCTAACTCTGGTATATACATATCCCGTGGGTCGTCCTCATCATCTGGCTCTCATGTTATGTTGTAGAATTTCATCAACATTTCCATTGTCATAGTCCACTGAGGTCCCATAGGTTTTTCTGTCAGAACTGCTTCGAGTACTTTCTCATGGACCTCCTGTAACGCACTGCGGATGAAGGGGTTTTTCTTAGAGAAACTGAAGGTTTGGATAAATCCAATAGTAAGCTCTTCCCATGAGTTTGTTCCACGTCGCAGCTCTTCTGTGATGTACCATCTTCGCAGTACTTCATCCAATGTGTGAATGAATCCATGGACCCATTCCTATTTCAATCTTGTTCCCCATTTGCTTTGACATTCATTCAAATGCTTCTTTGGATCTCCTCTACCTTTGTAGTTCCTTCCGCAGTATCCTTCAGTGTCACCAAATCTAATCTCCATTAGGTGTTGACATAGTGGCCAGTTTTTTATGGTTGACTTGTGCGCCGCCCACCATCGCATTGGTGTAGCCTTCAGGGATTCCTCCAAGGCCAGTAGTCATTGTGGTTCTGCCACTTTTTCTTCGAACTCAGTGATAAATGCTGCTAAGTTTGGAAACCCCTCATATGTTGGTAGTTCCACTCTTATGTAGCCACCCACCTCAGCGATTGGGTGATCCTTGCACACCTCCTAAATGATACTTCATGCAACCGATTCTGCCAATTTTCAAGTGATTCATTTGAATCTGATGATGCGGAACTGACGCTGCACCATCCTAACCCTCCATCTAAGGTCGGATTGATGTAGTCTTCTAATATGTTATAGAGACTGTCCCATCCCTCAGTGAACTCATCCCTTATCGTCTGAACATATATTTTCCCTTCCACTAGATGAGAGGTGTGACTACCCTCATCTCACAGTTTTCAAATGACATGGTTCTTTTCTTGAAGTTGATGATGGCCTGATTATCCATCACCCAGTCTATCCCTAATAGCACTGGATAGCGAATTTTGTTTTCGATAATCTCTATCACATCAAAATATGCATATGTTTTGAGTCCTTCTATCTCAACTGGGACCCAATATAATCGACCAATCAGGGTGACCTTACTTTGATTCGCTAGTCACAATTGTACCGGGGACCATGCCAACTATGGTTTTCCCATCATTTTCGAGGTCTTTTTTGTCAAAATGTTTATATCTAATCCCAGGTCTAAAATAATGGATTTGACATCGAATGCTCCGATTTGCGTGGACATCCTCATTTCTATTCCTATCTTCCTCTTATGTATTCGATTGTTCATCTGATCCTGTTGTTCACCTCCTTTTCGATGCAACAGATTATATATCTCTGCCAATGCGTCCTGATCTTTCTCCAACTCCAAGAAGATCTCTAGTAAGGCTCTTAAAGTGTTGGTCTTTTTCTTTGAATTTGTCGTGTCGAATGTCGGCGGCATGTCATAAGTGAATTCTTTTTGGTGAAGATGTGGTTGCCTCATCTGTATCCTTGCCTCCTATGATTTCAAGAAAATATACCTTTATGCTTCCACATCGAATGTGATTTGTTTTCTTGCTGTCAATCGGACGCTAGCCTGTGGCCTGTCGGTTCCCGTCGCAACTCCTCCTTGGGTCACTACTCCAATAGTCACAGTTTGACTTATGACCTCTGTTGATATCTTTTGTACCACTGGTGGCGTATTTTGTTTCTGATTCTGATTTGTTGGAGGTGGGGGCAGGTTCTTACTTTTTCACTTCGCAATAAGCTGAGGACAGTCCTCAACACCATGGTCCACAATGCTGCAGTAAATGCACTGAGGGGTTGGATTCAGGAAATCCCTCTGGTAATTCCCCTACTGACCACAATTGTAACATATGATTATCCCTCAACCTCTCCCAAAAGCTCCTCCTCGGCCAGCACCAGTACCTCGACCTCCACGGAAGCCCCCTCTAAATCCTCCTCATAGTGGCCCGTATGGCGGGTACTACGGTTGACCATAGTGTGGTTTTTTATATTGCAATTGACCGTACAGTGGTTGTGGATATTGCGGTCGACCATAATGTGATTGGTCATACTGCGGTTGTAGATTATAGTGAGGCTGCTGTTGATTGTACTGATGTTGCTGTTGTACCGGCGGTTGTTCCTCTCCCTTCATGAAAAATGTATCTACAGTCCGTTCTTGGAGTAGGTCGTAAGTCCCACAATATTTTTCTTCATGGCCACTGATAGAAAGAATTTTCAATACAAATTAACCAGCTTTGACACCATCTTCTGTAGGTACACGCATTCTTCTGATCGATGTCCTCTTGTTTTACATACACGACACCAAGGCAGTACTGAGGTGATTCGGTGCACCCGAATGTAAATACTCTCAGAATTCTAGGCACCGATCCTTGTGATGTCCTTATGTTTTGCATCTTCTACACAATATGTTTTCGTGGACTTCTTTCCCCTTCTTAATATCTTGTAGCTGGATCATCAATTTTTCCAACTATGCTTGTATCTGATCCATGCCTACGCTTGTTTCGCCAATCGGTGAAGCCTCCAGCTTCATTGCAATTTTCAGCGCTTCTGCTTGAGTCGCTACCTTCTATTGCATCAGCTACCCACGAATGTGTGGCACCAACCCTACGATAAACCACTCTTTATGTTGCATGTCACTCATCTCGAAACTCACCTTTGACATTAACGTTCTATATCGCTGGTCAAATTCCCACACTGATTCATTTGGAAAGTGCTTGATTTCCTTCATCTCTGTGATGTACTGTGACTCAGACTTTGGTTTTCTAAATTCATCAATCAGTCCCACCCTGATCTGCTGTAGTGTTTTATCTGGAGTTTTTGTTAGTACCTTAGTAAATTTCATAAACAAGTCTAGCACATGGCCCCTGAAGGTCATCGCCAATTGTCCCTTTCTGATATCTTTGTCCTGGACCTGCTTCAGAGTCCATTTCGCTTCACACAAAAACTAATATTTTTTGGGATCCTCGGTCCTGTTACCCTAGAAAGTTGGCATTTTTAAATCATCACCAACCATTCTTGCGCTCCTACTATTATTATTTACTGATCTACTACTCTTACCGTTGTTCTGACACGTACGGAAGCCCTGCGAATAACTTGGGTTTCTTCCTACAAAGTTCTAGGCAGTGCACAGATTTGAGGTTACATTGTAGCTTAGGGTCCATCTCTCTTCGGCTTCTAGGGTAGCTTGGTCACCTTCTTCATCACAATAAGGTTGCTTCATCCCTTGTGGACCTGTTTCTCATTTTTCTATTTCGGTTGCCTTAGGAGACTCTCTCTCAATCATCCTCTTCTTCTCTAGTCTTTGGAATATCACCCCACTTCTAAAGGTACCACAATATTCCTCAGCCTCCCTTAGAAATTTTTGTCACTCATGTCGATCTACCCCACATATTTCTATCAAATCTGCATTCACGCGGTACCCACAACCTCCACAAACCGATTTCTACTCTTCGGAGTTCATTTTCAGTATACCCTTTTCACAGATGAGCATCTTAATATACAACTTCAACGATAGTAAAAATCTCCCTCTAGGTCCTTTGAAAATTTTTCTTTCTGCAATGCTGTATGATTTGATTGTGCCAACTGCAAACTCTTTGATGTATCCTTCTAGAATAATGTCTACCCAAAACTCGACAACCCTTGATACCCTATTGTCGACTCGTTTTAGCTGTTGGATCAGTTCTGGAGTCCAATGGTCAGGTTGACCTCCTTGGAATTTGTTCTTCTAAAATTTTAGTTGCACCAACCACTCATGCAACAATACCGGGAGTTCGCAAGAAAATACCTCGTGGATATCATAATAGATATGCTTTTGCAACCAGTTGCTTGTCGTCTTCCCAAGGTTCTGATTTTCTCTTTCCACGAATTCTTCTATCCTTTTATTGAACCAATCTGGAATCTCTGGTTTCATTGGATGCCATAGCACGTCCTCTTCTTTCTTCTTCAAAGTCCTGGAAATGGAACCATTTGTTGACAATTTTTTGTCGACAGGGGTTCACTTCGCATTGCTGTCAACAAACACCAACCAAACACCCTTAAGCATCAACCCATAAAGGTTTTACCCTTTCTAGAAACACCAGTGGAGCGAGTGAAGTCTCACTCGAGATGATTAAGGGGGCTACAGGAACCAGGTTTCCATAGTGGGGGGGGAGGACATGCATCTATTCTTACTCTATTGCTACAGAAACCATAGATTTATCTTCGCATCATGCTTAACCTTTCAAACATACATTCATCATTTGCATTATCACTGTGTAATTAACATTCACACTAACATTGTATAACTGGAGGCCGCATCGACAGAAATTACAAAACAACAGAACTTAAACATAACACAACATTTAGGTCCCATTCTTCATTCAACATAAACAAGAACACAAGAAAGAGACATAGCCGAACATCTTCATGCACTAACTCATCAAAAACTTGTGGTACAACCTTCGTAGGGATAGTTACCAGCAACTTATCGCAGATCCATACAAAACATGTCGAAGGTAGAGAAAAACATTACACAATTTATCCTCTCATTGATTGATCAACTGATGATTCCCTTAGGCTTACAATCATAGTCCTATTTATAGCCAACTAAGGCGGTTACAAAATGGTCCAAATGACCCATTCTAACTAACTAAACTAATCTTGTGCTTTTGTCGGCTGCTTGGTCCTTGTGAATGGTCCTTTCTTCTGCGGATGGTCCTTCTCATCATTGTCGGCTTCCGCACTTCATGTGGTCTAACCCCGTGCCAAAAATAGGTGAGATCATAATGAAATGAACTATGACATGATGGTGGTAGCTTGGACTTCAAAATCAGCTCCAAGAACGATAGATGGTTTCTTGTGATCTCCTTTGAACCAACATGGGTGAGATCAAAACCAAATGAACCATGACATAATGGTGGTGGCTTGGACTTCAAATCAGTTCCAAGAATTGATAAATGGATTCTTATGATCTCCTCTAAACCAACAGGGGTGAGATCAAAACCAAAATCAAAAGGATATGCCTAAGACTTGAACCCAAGCGAATAGTAGTGTCTTCCATCTTTGGTCAAACTTTGAAAACATGTGCCAAGGACCAAATAGAAGTTCATATGAAGCATTTGATCAAGGAGGGCGAATGCATCACCTCCAAAAACTGATTTTGCCTCCAAAACACTCAGTAGATCATCATCTTGCACATCAGTAGGCTCATGGGAAGTAGATATTTCGAAAGTCTCTTCACCTTCTAGAGTAGTAGCTGACATATCTTGCTCAGAATTCGAATTAGAAGATGGATCAACTCCATCAGCTGTGTTACTTTCATCTACTTCTGCTACATGGGAAGTAGACAATTCAAAAATGTCTTCAACTTCTAGATAAATAGAGAAAGGAATTTATTTTGTATATTCTTCATCATCTTTCTCAATTCCATATTATTTCATCTTCACAATCGGGTTCTTGGGCTTGGTGAAGAACTCGAAATTGTTGGGGTTAGGAGAGTTTAAATCATTTTCCAGCCGATGCTCTTTCAAATTATCCTTTTTCCCAAACAGAGTTTCAATATTTGTCCAAATCTCCTTGGGAGTTTTGAGACCAGAGAGATGAAAGTGTACATCATCGGAAATACTGAGGAGTAGCAATCCCATTGCTTCATTAATTCTATCAAGATATTTGGCTTTTTGTGCAGCATCGGTAGGTTCAAATGTTGTCCCATGTGACACTCTGAATATACCTCTGTACTTCATGAAGATATCCATTTTGAATTTTTATTCAGAATAGGTTAAACAGGTGAGTTTTGGAACCAGAGAGTGATCCATGGTAGCTATTGATTTCGAATCTACTGTTGCAACTGTAGAAATCTTCGAAACTGCTACAACTATAGGAAATTGCTACAACTGTAAAAAACTTCAAATAACCTGCAAAAACAATGGAGATCCATAGGAGCTGTTGAATTCGAATCTTAATGATGAAATAAACCTACAAAACAAATGGAATTTTTTATGCATATTTTCTACAAATCTAAAGAACACCACTTTAGAACAATGATCACATGTGACTGGATACTTCACACCTGGATAGACCTCACTGGATTACTCCAGTGAATTCAATACAATTGCACAAGGATTTGTTGTGGAAATCCAGAGGCTTCTGGTGCTCAACTAAAAATAAAAACTGCTCAATAAACTGCTCCAACTGCTGCAGTTCGAATAGTTGTATCAAGCTCTGATACCATGTGATATTCTACAGTATAGATCACTTAGCTTGAACAAACCTCACAAATATCACTCAAGAATTGTAGAGAAGAAGAATAATAATTGAATCAGTATTCACACATTAACTCAAAGAATGATAAAATCTGTTGTATAGTCATACATCAGTTGTAAGTTGTACAAACAATGAGAGTACAATAGAATGAATTTGAATTACCCAAAGGTCATTTGAATTATCCTCAATAGCATGGCTTGATTGCGTTACAACCATCACCTAATAATTCATAGTGACCACCAATAGTCAAAGATCATTCAAATGAGTCTAATTGATTCTAACTGTTGCATGTGGCACTAATCAAGGGATGTAGACTCCAAGGTGGGTGCATGAGAGATTGTCAGTAGTCAAGTGGCACTCCCATATAGACATCTGGGAGCTACAATAAGTCTAACTGATCAATCAATGCAAGAACTGACTAATGGAATCCAATAGGTGTGAGGTAGGGCGCATTAGTATCCAAGTGATGAAAACAAGGCTCACTAGGTAGGTAGGAGACCAACTGCTGGCTAGAAACATGCTCTAGGGGGCTCAAAATTGAGGATTAGGGGCTGAGATACCACCTATAAGGTTTGTCGTTACACCAAAACCTGCATATGTTGATGAACATTTGAAACCAAGCACAAGGTCCTATTACCAGGAGTGGCGGTTAGTCCACATTTTTATATTCCCAGAGGTGTGGCGGTTATACCATGTGGTTGTACCGATACTCCAACACCCCCCCTGCGACGTAGCTCGGGGAATTGAACATGAGACCTCAGCTCTGATAGCATGTAAGGTTTGTTGTTACACCAAAACTTGCAGATGTTGATGAACATTTGAAACCAAGCACAAGGTCCTATTACCAGGAGTGGTGGTTAGTCCACATTTTTATATTCCCAGAAGTGCGGCAGTTATATCATGTGGTTGTACTGATACTCCAACACCACCATACTGATGACTGGATGCATGCAAATACATAAATGATGGTGAGAATATTCCAACAGAGATTGGGGGGTGGCAAGGGGTAGAGAGAGAGAGAGAGATAATTTTATGGGTTTGGGTATGAGAAGGGGGATTAATTAGAAAGGCAGATATAGGTGAGGAGCATGAGTGTTTGGGTTAGAGAGAGAGAGAGAGGTAAAGAGAGAGAGACTTTAGGGGGTGGTAAGGGGTTACAGGTAGATATGGAGGGGGATTGTTAAGGGGTTAGAGGTAGAGACAGAGGGGCGTGTTAGAATATTGGGGTTAAGTAAGAGTTAAGGGGTTAGAGGTAGAGACAAAGGGGCGTGTTAGAAGATTGGGGTTAAGTAAGAGTTACGGGGAGAGAGAGAGAGAGGGGGTTAATAAGAGTTAGGGAGAGAGAGAGAGAGAGAGATTGGGGTGGGAATGGGTAGAGAGAGAGGGAGAAATAGGGTTTGGGGTTTGGGGATGAGAAGGGTGATTAGGGATAAAGGGAGGTATAGGTGAGGAGCATGAGTGTTTGGATTAGAGAGAGAGAGAGAGAGATGTAAAGGGAGAGACTTCAGGGGGTGGTAAGGGGTTATAGGTAGAGATAGAGGGGTATTGGGTTAGAGGTATAGATAGAGGCGGGTGTTAGGATATTGGGGGTAAGTAAGAGTTAGGGGGAGAGAGAGATACAAGGGTTAGTAAGAGTTAGAGGGAGAGAGAGGTTTGGGGAGGAGAAGGGTGATTGGGTAGAAAGGGGGTTATAGGTGAGGAGAATGAGTGTTTGGGTTAGAGAGAGAGAGGTAAATGGAGATACTTTAGGGAGTGTTAAGGGTTTAGAGGTAGAGATGGAGGGGGACTGTTAAGGGGTTAGAGGTAGAGACAGAGGGGGTGTTAGGAAATTGGGGGTAAATAAGAGTTAGGGGGAGAGAGAGATATAGGGGGGTAGTAAGGGTTGTAGAGAAAGAGATAAAGAGAGAGAGAGATTGGGGGGTGGCAAGGGGTAGAGAGAGAGAGAGAGAGGGGTTAGGTATTTGGGGATGAGAAGGGTGATTAGGGAGAAAGGGGGGTATAGGTAAGAAGCATGAGTGTTTGGGTTAGAGAGAGAGAGAGAGGTAAAGGGAGAGACTTTAGGGGGTGGTAAGGGGTTAGAGGTAGAGACAGAGGGCGATTGTTAAGGGGTTATAGGTAGAGATAGAGGGGGGTGTTAGGATATTAGGGTTAAGTAAAAGTTAGGGGGACATATATATATAGGGTAATTGGGGATGAGAAGGGTGATTAGGGAGAAAGGGGGGTATAGGTGAGGAGCATGAGTGTTTGGTTTAGGGAGAGACTTTAGGGGCTGGTATGGGGTTAGATGTAGAGATAGAGGATGATTGTTAAGGGGTTACAAGTAGAGATAGAGGGTAGTGTTAGGAGATTGGGGGTAATTAAGAGTTAAGGGGAGAGATATATAGGGGGTTAGCAAGAGTTAGGGATATATATATATATATATATATATATATATATATATATATATATATATATATATAGAGAGAGAGAGAGAGAGAGAGAGAGAGAGAGAGAGAGAGAGAGGTGGAAAGGGGTAGAGAGAGAGATAGAGAGAGGGGGTTAGGGCTTTTGGGATGACAAGGGTGATTAGAGAGAAAGGGGAGTATAGGGGAGGAGCATGACTGTTTGGTTTAGAGAGAGAAACAGGTAAAGGGGGAGACTTTAGGGGGTGGTATGGGGTTAGAGCTAGAGATAGAGGGGGGTGTTAGGAGATTTGGGGTAAGTAAGAGTTAGGGGGAGAGAGAGATATAAGGGGTTAGTAAGAGTTAGGGATAGAGATATAGATTAGTGGGGAGGGGTAGAGAGAGAGATATGGAGAGAGAGAGGGTTATGCGTTTAGATATGAGAAGGATGATTAGGGATAAATGGGGGTATACGTGAGGAGCATGAGTGTTTGGGTTAGAGAGAGAGAGAGGTAAAGGGAGAGACTTTAGGGGTTGGTAAGGGGTTAGATGTAGGGACAGAGGGGTCTTACTCACTCCTCTCCTTGTAGGAGAGAAAGAGTGTGAGAGAAGAGATTAGTTATAAGGGTTAGGGAAAGGAGGGGAGAGATATAGGGGGATGGGGGGATCGTTAAGCGGTCAGAGGTAGTGACGGAGGGGGATTGTTAAGAGGTTAGAGGTAGAGACAAAGGGGGGTGTTAGGATATTGGGGGTAAGTGGAGCAATGGAGAAAGAGTGAGAGGAGGAGTTAGTAAGGTTTATGGAGTGGAGGGGAGAGAGAGAGAGATAGGGGGGGTCAGTGGTAGGGGGAGGCATATGGATGCATGTGTGTGTGTGTGTGTGTTTGAGAGAGAGAGAGAGAAGGGGGTGCTAGTGGGTTGGGGGGGTGTTTTATATTAATGTGGGGATCTTTGAGAGTTGTAGGGGGGTGTATTAGAGGGTTTGGGGTGTTTGCAACATAGGTAAACATAATGCGCACGTGTTTTGATTAACATAAATGTTTATGCATTTTTTCTAAATAGAATGTGCACGCGTTTTATGTTCATTAAAATGTGTACATGATATGCAACATCACAATTATTCTACGATATTTAACATTACAATTTTGTCATGATATTAAACATTACACTTTTATTGCTATATTTAACCTTACAACTATATTGTTTTGTTTGGTGAAAAATATATTCAAAGGAATTGTGGGGTGGAAAGGGATTAGAGTTAGAACGAGAAGGGGGGTGTTGAAGGGTTAGAGGTAGAGACATGGGGGATTAGTAAGAGTTACAGAGAGGAGTTAGAGGTTAGGGGTTGGTAAGGGTTACGCAGAGGAGGCAGAGAGAGATATGGAGGGGGGTGGGGGTTAGGTTGTGTTTTAAAATTTGTTTCCCACCCTTATCCCTTTTCGTGGATTTCTGCTGACGACATTGTTTGGAGGGAGTTATTCGGCCCTTCAAGTTATAAATTGCACAACCATTTTCCATTAGATTGTGTGCATCAAATTAGAAAAATTGTAGTCTTTCAAAGCATCAAGAACAACACGAAGATTGGATTTTGGGGGAAATAAATCTAGAATATCTACTACATCAAAATGTATTCAAAATAATGGAACCAAATCATTAACTGAATACATCAAACCTCCTCCACAAGGTTGTAAAGTAAGGTAATCTTCAGAAAGAGTTGAAAATCCCATAATAGTCCAGGGATTCATTTACATTAACTTGGCCTAGTTACTTGTTGATGAAGGAAGAAAAAAATTGGACAGCCTCATTCCCTACTGATATTCCCATATTCATATATAAGGAGAATAAATTCTGGTGTAGATGGAAACATCTGATACATTGCCAAATCTATTTTGCTGTAAGAACTTACACACTTCAACAAAGGAGCATTTTGAAGGTGACTTGAAAGTCCCTTTCAATTTTCACCAAAGAAATAAAAAAGTTCAATGTACAGATTTTTAGGTAGGCCTTTCAACCAACCAGATGACTGAATATAGGGAGAATACCATTTCAGTGGGGAAAAAACCATAGAATCCTCTCAACCGCCATATTTTATCCTATAAGTCATTCGCCCAATGGAAAAGCTAATGTAATAGCCCATTTCTCGACATCTTTCCTCCACGATGGGTTCACTAGTGAGGCAATATCATATCATGCCCATTCATATTGGGGGGTTGAATACTCTTAAAAACCTCAAAAATATATTGCCCTGTAATAAGGGGTCAAGGGGGGTTTTTAATTTGACATAGTACTATAATAATTGGGGGTTATTTTATTTGGGTGTGATGAGGAATAACCTCCAAATCATGGGATGGATTCATACCTCCAAATCAGGGGCTCAATTCATACCCACCTAAAAATTAAGGACCTTCAATTTTTATTTGATATTGCTTATGATCCTAAGTTTTGCATAAATCTGATAATAGTGTAACAATGATAATATCGATGAAAGCCTCTTTGGATTATTTGCCTTGAGCAATACTCATTTAATAGCTTATTTAGGCTTGGTTTGGATTGATTTTATATTTTTTTCATCTTTAAGTTAGATAATCGAGAGTTCCGGACTTGAACAATTGTATTGTATTTTTTGTAGGCATTCAAGTAAAATATTTAACTCTTCATTTTTTAGGTTGGGGTTTAGGTGGGCATTGATATTCAATTAAACCTTGCTCCATGACAACCAAGAAAAGTGAGATCAATATTTCTTGTCTCATTGGAACCAAGAAAAGTTAGATCAATGTTTCTTGACTAATTATTTCTTTCAACTTTTTGTATTCTTCTTTAATATTTTCACATTGCCAGGTAGGCATAGTTGTTAGATTGCGTTATATTTGGCACATTCATAATTGTAATTTCAATTCTTATATGTACGACATATGTCTTAATATTGTATTGGAATTAACATGAACATAAGTGAAAATCTAAATCCTTATTTACATACCCTATGTGTTATCATTCCATGAAATGGTATCATATAGGTTGCACCATCTGTATATCTTTATAACTATTGCATGCTTGAAACCTAACAATAAATATTTTCCCCTATCCTTTAAAGATTGAAAAAACTAGATATAACCCAAGAAAATGTAACTAAATGTTGTTAATTCGCTTGATTGCACGAATAAATGTAGATGAAGTGGAGGAAATTCATTGGATCTTGTTAATGACCCAAATCCAAGCTATCCACATGATCATATGGTGTTATTGAAAAGTAAAAGGAATTTTTCTATGTTCATTTGGGTTCAAACATCAATGAAATTTGTTTTGACAGGAAGTTAGGGGCGTCCATCCACAAAAGGGTTTCAATTTTTCCTTTTTATGGAGTTTAATTTATTAAGATTATACAAAACATGAGTTCTCTATGGCTATATTTGTATTTACATGATATAAAATTGGTAGATTGGTAGGTTGCGGTATGAAACATATGGAATTCTCATATTTTCTAAGCATTGCACTAACAATTGGACTATTGGTCGTTTACATTCTTTGTTATGTTGATCTCTTGATTGGGTTTCGTTTTACGCATTTTTCCTTCCCAAATACTATTTCTTTGGGTGTTCCACTATCTAATGCTACCAATTGATTAGTCACCCCTGCAATCCTACTATGATCATTACTAGCATTATACTATTATTTTATTTAACATCTTGTTTGATTATACTAAGATGTGTTAGGGATCCTGTTTCTTACAACTTGATAATATGATATAAAGGGGGTGTTAAAAATGAGATGATAAAAGTGGATACCTACAATATCTGGTGAAACTAAGGGTTTTCGTAATTGGAAAAGAATATTGGGAGGGGGGTTCAAAAATACAATTTTAGGATGCATTTTCCAATATTTAGTGAAATTAGGGATATTCTTTAATATCATGTGAACGATCATGCTATGTACCAAGTTCATTGAGTGAACCCCTCGTGCTTTCCTCTGCTCAACCCTACACTTGTCTTCCACAAGAAACTGCTACCTCCACATGTAATAACTACATTGTGTCATCGTAAATTGATCTCCTTCTACTAACAAATGCAAAATGAAGGATTCATTGTCATTGCTCCGAGATGTTCTAAGGTCAGTTTCTTGTAAAACAAAGATTGTATAAATCTTGTTAAGATCCATATGTTCTAGCTCATGAAATCATAGGTTCTTTATCTTAGACATAAACAAAATAACTTCAGGATGAATACTAGAGAGTTGTTTCTTTACAGCTTCAACCTTCTCAGGGAGTAGGGGTAGAACTATAACAATATTGGGAAGTTGACATACATAAATTTATTCGATTTGTGTTCTACATGGCCTATCTTCTATTCATTCGGAAATAATATATCAAATATTAACATCGAGGGGGGTTCATTGAATCTTATCCTATATCCATTTCTAAAAATGCAAGGCTGGCTTGCAACAAAAAAATGCTCTTAAATCCAATACCTGCAATGAAAAGAATAATTTTCCTTTCAAAACAAGAAAGAAAACCAGATGGTTATATATTTGCACTAATATCTAATTAAAGAAAAAGGATTTCACACATATTGTTCTGGTTGTATTTTAAGATTTGTTTCCCACCCTTATATGTTTTTTGGATTTGTGTCGACGACATTGTTTGGAGAGATTTATCCCACCCTTCCAGTGATAAATTCCACAGCTATTTTCCGTTGGATTGTGTCCATCAAATTATAAAAAATAAAACATTTATTGCCTTATGGTTATCCTCTTGAAGTCCTATATTGGTGATATTTGACACCCTAGGTTGGCTATATTTGGAATTTGTGAAACACCCCCCTCACACTTTACCTCTAACCCCTTACCACCCTCCAATGTCTCTCCCTTCACCCGTCTCTCTCTCTTTATTTCTCTCTAACCCATTAACACCACCCTACCCCCCCTTTTCTCTACCTCTAACCCCTTACCAACCCCCACGCCCATTTATCTACCTCTAACCCCTTACCACCTCTGAATCCCCTTTTTCTATCTCTAACCCCTTACCACCAAGAACTATTTTTAATATTATAATCGGCACAAAATAAAATTATACACCCCCTTCGGCAAAAAACATATATTGTTACAAAATGTGCACACATTATGTAACCATAAAATGCGCATGCATGTTGTGTTATGGCGAGCTTTAAAATTTAAATTGTTAGGAACCCATGTCTTTACCTTGTTAGTATGTTGTTGTTGGATGCATATGCTTTGTAAGTCGTCCCGTATTATTTGTTGATCAATAGTTTATGTTATTGTTGTTGGCACATATGCTTTGTAAGTCGCCCGTAGTATTGTTGATCCATAGTTTGTAACGGCCCATGGTTTTGACCCATAGTATTGGCGCCTAGAATTAGTATATAAGTGTGTGTTGAGACCTATGAAGGAACGGTGAAGTTAATTGTATTGATCTTGCTCAAAGGAGGTTTCCCCCTCGAAGTGGCCTGTGATCAATATAAAAGTGATTCTAAGTTCTGTCATTTCTGCTATTTCGCATATTCTCGTTAATTAATTGTTGCAGGTGCATCACATCTGGTATCAGAACACTTTCTTGGGCTCGCTGGGTGAAATTTCTGCCAATTTTTTTTTTCGCATCTGTTGCAGGTTCGAATTTGGGAATAATCCCTATCCGCTTAACTGTGGGAAGTACTTGGGTATAAGCCCTAAAACTCATTATGAGGAGTACCATAGGAACCCTGAAGTAGCTGGCCCATTGAGAGGACCTGCCAGCAAAAAGGGCACCGACCCCTACCTGATTGACTAGTTCCCACCTGTGAGGTAAACCAAGAGCTATCGTTTGTGGCAAAGCGGTTATCAGTTTTACCTAAGCCATGGAGTGAGGGGTACTACCCCAATACGCAAGCCGTCAGACAGCATTGGTGGCCGAGTGAAACCCCTGAACTCTTAGGAAGCCACACATACCTGGGGTCCATATCTACTTTCAGCTGAACTATTGTCGATCACTGCTGCACCGTTTCAGATCCATTTTGC
This sequence comes from Larix kaempferi, assembly GCA_027924585.1. Classification (NCBI taxonomy): domain Eukaryota; kingdom Viridiplantae; phylum Streptophyta; class Pinopsida; order Pinales; family Pinaceae; genus Larix; species Larix kaempferi. The sequence continues at coordinate 6,862,543 of BSBM01001102.1, forward strand.
AAGCCATTCCAGGTTCAACCGTTTTCAATCCATTCGGCGCTGTTCCAGATCCCTTTCAAGCCATAGCCGCTCTAGTCAAAAAAAAAAAAAAAAAATTCCTGGTTATGGTTGTCACCCGTGCAGGAGCAAAAACCATGGAGGACGCACTTGTAGCCATCCAAGCCAAAATCCAGGATCTGGATGAAAAATTTCTCAGTCTCCATCTTGAACATTCATCTATGAACAACAAATTGCAGTCCGATTCTTCAGCAGACAATGGGTTCTCTTCTTCCAGCAATTTTCATGGTCCGAAGCTTGATTTTCCTCGCTTCAATGGTACCGATCCAACTGGATGGATCTATCGTGCAGAACAGTATTTCATTATGCATAATACTTTTGATGTCAACAAAGTTTCGTTGGCATCCTTTCATTTGGAACAGGAAGCTCTTCAATGGTACCATTGGTACATGAAGGCTCATCCAGAGCCCAAATGGCTAGACTTTTTCCAGCTCCTATTACAACAATTTGGTCCTAGTGCTTTTGATGACTTCACAAGAGCCCTCACTAAACTTTGCCAAACTGACACTGTGAGAGAGTATCAAACCGAATTTGAGAATCTAGCCAACCACACCGAAGGATTGTCTGATGATTTTTACCGGAGTTGTTTTATCACTGGTCTAAGGGATGCCATCCATTCTGAGGTCAAAATGTTCTGTCCCAATACAATGATGGAAGCACTAGGGTTGGCTAAGTTGGCAGAAGACAAGATTGCAGCCCAACAACGCTCCAAGCCCACTTTTGTTCCCTTCCAAAATATGGGTTCTCAACGACGACCTATACCATAGGCTCCTCGACCGACTCCTATCAAGCGTTTATCTGAAACAGAGATGCAAGCACGTAGAGAAAAGGGGATTTGCTATAATTGTGATGAGAAATTCACTCGGGGACATAGATGTGTTCAGCAAAAGCTTTAGCTCTTGGATGTGGAGTCTCCGCCTGCCTCTGAAATTGGTGACGAAGATCCAGAAACACTGGATGCTCCGGTCAACATTCAGGAACCACCTATTGACCCTCCATCTCAGGATGACCAGCAAGAGATATCTCTCCATCCTTTAGCTGGAATCACCACCCCCCAAACAATGCGGGTCAGGGGTTACTTCAAGAAGCTTCCTCTTACAATACTCATTGATTCTGGTACCACTCATAATTTCATTGACCCTCGGATCGCCAAGCAAGCTGATTGTTTTATCCATACTTGCTCCAACTTTGAAGTCATGGTTTCCAATGGGGGAACCTTACCTTGCAAAGGGAAGTGTCGAAATGTGTGTATCTCTATGGGAGATTATACCTTGCACTCTGACATGTTTTCCTTGCCCTTAGGTAGATGTGATGTGGTTTTGGGCGCTCAATGGCTACGCACACTTGGCCCTATCTTATGGGATTTTGCTGATCTTTGGATGCAGTTTTCCATCAATGGACACAAACACACATTGAAAGGATTACAACCAAATTCTCTCAGCATCATCAGTTCACATCGCATGGAAAAAATCCTCAAGAAGAATTCACATGGTGTCATTGCTCAGATCCATTCCATCCAGATGCAACCATCAGCGGTCTCCACTACTCCTTTGGATCTACAACAAATTCTGGATCGATATACAGGTGTCTTTGTTGAACCAGTGGGATTGCCACCTTCCAGGCCAGAATACCATCATATTCAGCTCCTTCCTGGCAGTGTTCCTCCCAACATCAGGCCCTATCGCTACCCATTTCACCAAAAAACAGAGATTGAAATGCTTGTTCGGGACTTATTGAAGCAAGGTATTATTCGTCCAAGCACTAGTTCCTTTTCTTCTCTAGTTATTCTTATCCGCAAAAAAGATGGGTCATGGCGCCTCTGCATTGACTTCCGAGCACTTAATCACCTCACCATCAAGGATAAGTTTCCAATTCCTATTGTTGATGAGCTTCTTGATGAGCTTCATGGGGCTCACTTTTTCTCCAAGTTGGATCTCTGTTCTGGGTATCATCAAAGTCGGGTTCATGAGGATGATATCCCTAAAACAGCTTTCCGCACACATGATGGCCATTATGAGTTTTTGGTCATGCCCTTTGGCCTCACTAATGCTCCTTCCACATTCCAGGCCTTAATGAATAAAATATTTCGACCCTACTTGCGGAAAATCATTCTGGTATTCTTTGATGATATCCTCATCTACAGTAAAACATGGGATGAACATCTCCAGCATTTGGATCTTGTCATGCAACTTTTCTCTGACCATCATCTCCATGCAAAGCAATCTAAATGTGTTTTTGGACAGAAGGAAGTTGAGTATCTCGGGCACATTATCTCAGCACAAGGGGTTCGCGTGGATCTTGCCAAAATCGATGCCATGAACAATTGGCCGCATCCTCAGACACTCAAGAGCCTTCGTGGTTTTTTGGGGTTGACTAGCTACTACCGCAAGTTTGTCAAGGATTATGGGAATATTGCAGCTCCATTAATTGCTCTATTGAAAAAGGATGCCTTCACATGGACACCTGCTGCTCAGTGTGCATTTGACAAACTAAAACAAGCTATGTGTACTACACCTATGCTAGCTATGCCTGATTTTTCCAAGCCCTTCACTATTGAGAGTGATGCTTGCGGAAATGGACTTGGTGCTGTCCTCCTTCAAGATGAACACTCCATTACGTTCACCAGCAAATCCCTTTCAGGTAAGAATCTAGCTGCCTCTACCTATGAGAAGGAAATGATGGCTATTTTGCATGCAGTACAGAAGTGGCACCCATACCTATTAGGGAATCATTTCTGCATCAAGACTGATCACTAGAGTCTGAAATATTTCTTGGACTAGCGTGTCTGCTCCCCGACACAACATAAATGGGTTAGCAAACTCATGGGTTATGACTATGAGATCACTTACAAGAAGGGTAAAGACAATATTGTGGCAGATGCTCTTTCTTGCACATTTGAGGCCCAAGGTTCTCTTTCAGCTATTTCTATGCCTGTTCCAAATTGGTTGCAATCTGTTCAACAGGGTTATGTCAATGATTCCTCCTTATCTCAAATCATCCAACGCTTGACCAACAACCCTTCTGATTTACCACATTACTCTTGGGATGGTGCTTCTCTACGATACAAGGTTCGTCCGCTGCTTCCCAATAGCACAGATCTTCAACAGGCTGTATTCTATGAACTCCATGCTTCTCCATCACTAGGGCACTCTGGGTTCCTCAAAACGTATGAACGAGCACAGCGTAACTTCTTTTGGTAGGGCATGAAAAGGACAATTCAACAGATGGTGGCCGAATGTGATACCTGCCAGCGCAATAAGGGTGAAACAACACTCCTTCCAGGATTGCTTGAACCCTTTCCCATACCTACACGGATTTGGACAGATATTTCTATGGATTTCATTAAAGGGCTCCCTAAATCTGGTGGGAAGATAGTGATTCTCGTTGTGGTTGATCGCCTCTCCAAATATAGTCATTTTTGTGCTCTCAGCCATCCCTATACAGCCTCCTTCGTCGCTCAAATTTTTCTGGACCAGATCTTTCATCTTCATGGCATCCCTTCTTCCATTGTCTCGGATTGTGATGCGACTTTCACCAGTTATTTTTGGACAAAACTATTTCGCCACACTGGCACCAAAATGAAGATGAGTTCAGGGTATCACCCACAAACAGATGGTCAGACTGAAATTGTCAATAAATGCTTGGAAACTTGTCTTCGTTGATTCACCTTGGAACAACAACATCAGTGGGAAAAATGTCTCCCTCTCGCTGAATGGTGGTACAATACCTCTTACCACACTGCCTCTAAAATGACCCCATATGAAGCAATCTATGGTCGGGCACCTCCAGCTCTTCTTCCATACACCCCCACCAGTTCACCAGTTCAGGAAGTCAACACGGTCCTTCGAAACCGCGATCAGATTCTTCGCATTTTGCAGGACAATCTTCACATGGCAAGAAATCGCATGAAGCAACAAGCTGATCAACACCGTTCTGAGTGCACTTTTCAAGTCGGCGATATGGTTTTTCTTCGTCTCCAGCCATACAAAAAATCATCCTTGAAACTCAAACGGCGTCATAAGCTCGCTCCAAAGTTCTATGGGCCATATCGGATTATTCAGAAGATTGGGTCCGTTGCTTATAAATTGGAACTTCCTTCTTCTTCCCGCATTAATCTAGTCTTTCATGTCTCTTGTGTGAAGAAAGTTCTTGGCACCAACATCAGTGGACAAACGATTTTACCCAAACTGGATAATGAAGGATCCATCCTTTTGGAGCCAGAAGCCATCCTCAATTGGCGCACGCGTCAGCTTCGCTCTCGCTCTATCACAGAGGTCTTAATTTAGTGGCACGGCATGCAACCAGAAGATGCTACATGGGAACCACTCCTTCAGATTCAACAACAATTTCCACATCTAAAGCTTTGAGGACAAAGCTTTTTTTTAAGGGGGAGGGGATGTTAGGAACCCATGTATTTACCTTCTTAGTATGTTGTTGTTGGACGCATATGCTTTGTAAGTCGTCCCGTATTATTTGTTTATCAATAGTTTATGTTATTGTTGTTAGCGCATATGCTTTGTAAGTCGCCCGTAGTATTGTTGATCCATAGTTTGTAACGGCCCATGGTTTTGACCCATAGTATTGGAGACTAGAATTAGTATATAAGTGTGTGTTGAGACCTATGAAGGCACGGTGAAGTTAATTGTATTGATCTTGCTCAAAGGAGGTTGCCCCCTCGAAATGGCCTGTGATCAATATAAAAGTGATTATGAGTTCTGTCATTTCTACTATTTCACATATTCTCGTTAATTAGTTGTTGCAGGTGCATCGCATAAATTTAAACAAAACGCGAGCACATTACGTAGCACTATGTTTGAATCTCCACACGATCTAGCATGGCATTCTTATGCATATGTGTCTAATTTGGAATTTGCTTCATATTTATCATTCTTGTGCCTTGCATTGCGAGCCTCGTCTGGTGCAGGTCATCATGGATGACCTTGTCCTTCTTTTCTTTAGCTGCCATAAGTTCCTTCATCTGCTCTGAGACTGTTTCGGCTATCATCCATAGTCATCATCATTGAGGACTGCCTCCGATTGAATCTTTGTAGCCTTCACCTTTTTTGTCGAATTTGGCTTCTTCGAAGTCTCAGCTTCTTTTCTCTTCCCTGTTTCTTCAATGATTGGGCATGAGAGCGGGATCGACTCATCTTCTGCTGAATATGTCTCCACGTCCATGACCTCTACGTGGAACTCTACTGGCCAATCTTTCATGAGGTCCTCAATATCCTGCTCATACATGATGTACTTTCCCGGGAACCACTCTGGTTTCCTCGTTTGTGCTTTCGGTGATATGAATATACATTTCATATCCGCCTCAAAGTCGATGATGCAGATATACTTCGTTGTGACCTACTTTGTAATATGGGGTGTCTTCGTGATTGCATCGCACAACTAGATATAGTATTGGTAAAATACTTTTGTTGTTGCATGTTGGCGCTCTGCATTTGTGTTTTCCCAGAGGTTGACGAACTTAACTCCTCTAGGATCCTTGGTGTCCATCATGATGCCCGCATAATCTCGCGGCTCCTTCCATCCGCACAAAGTGATCAAGACGATGAGCCAGGTGAAATGGAACTGGCCACAATTCACCTGGGTGTCGTTGAGTTCTTCAAGGAACACATTCAATAGAAATTGACACCAATTGGAGTTGCGGCCTTCGGCCGCTGTGGCACCAAGGAGTATTGCACCCACAGGCACCTCCGAAAGCCTAGCTGTTTTGAGCATCTTGCCTACGAGCAACTGCATTACGAATCTTGTTGTTCGGTCCTGTATATCTTCTGTCAGGAATCCTCTTTTGGCCTTCACCACCGAGTGGGTCTTCTTCATCTTCTCAACAACCTCTTTTTCTTTGCTCTTCCCCTAGAAGAATTGCTTCGGATCCTTACCGCGCTTGCTTAGCCCGGTGATGCAGTGGATCAAATCAATGTTAATGTCAATGTTTCTGTCCAGCCACAGATAACCTTGGTGGATTCGCACCATGAGTGTGCAAACCACGATATTCAGCTCTGGAGAATGGTCAAAATGTGGCAATCTCAGCAGGTTCAGTAGCCCTTACTGAACGACAGGTGCTAACCAACTATCAACTACCAAGTTCAGAGTTTCCTTGGCATCCTTTTTCCAGCACATATACTGGTCTGGTTGAAAATCCAGGTATTTGGGAACATCTGGCTCATCTTTCTTCATTCCCAAGAGGTCATAATCCTCCCATTTACAATTTGTTATCTTTCCCAGCAAATTCTTAGCAATGCTTACATGCTTTGACATAGGCGACAGCGGGATGTCGTATCTGGAATTCTTGGAAAATTTAAACACAGGGGCATTCAGTGCTCGCGAGGAGATATATTCAGGTGTCATCTTCAAAGGTTCTGTCTGAAAGACTGGTACTTTCTATGCCGAGGATCCCAACTTTATGATGTTGGATCGAGGTGCAGTTACAACTTTTCCCTTATCTTTTGCCTTTTCCTGCATCGCCGGATTAATTCTTGGTGATCTGCGGGATCCTTCACCTTGTTCTACGGCGACCTTCTTGACTAGAGTTTTCATTAACTGTTGAATCCCTCCATGCTGAAAGATCCTCAGTGCTTCTTCAAGGGTCAGTTATTCTTCTCTAAAGGAAAGTTCGGACATTCACAAATGAGGTAGCGGCTAAGGAAGACAGAATAAAGATGGCTACTAGCTCAGAGAGGTTAATCGCAAGAAAATTCTAAGTGCTTGGTAACGCCCGCGAGTCTCCCAAGGGTGTTATTTATAGGCACAGCAGACCCTCTCTCGTGCCCTTCAACGGCTAGATAAGCATTTAATGTGGTGTCCATTGGTGAATTTGAGCGGATCCTTCGGTATTTTCTGTCGTCAGCGTGCTCAGAACGACTATCTTTTCTTTAAATGCTGAAGCGGTTGCTGCAATGGTCATCTAACGGCTATTTTTCTGAAAAGCCATGCAACGGCTATATTTCTTTGGGTGTTGCACCGAACTATGCGGCAAGCCATCTGCAACCTTCCGTGGCTACTTTGCAGTGCCAAAATTTCCAACTGCGTGGCTACTTCACAGTGCCAAAATTTTCCAACTGCGCGGCTTCCACTATATATATATATATATATATATATATATATATATTTTTTTTTATTTTTATTTTTCCCCTTCCATGCAGCTTCAACAGTGCTACGCGGTGCATAGTCATTCTTCTTATCATACCTTCTTACTTTTATCATACATGTATAGACTCCTTTACATTTCTAGTTTCCACTTTCAATTGTACTTGACACTTAGAACTTCCTTCCTTGGGTCGTTATTCAAGGTTTTGCGAAGCAGTGCTATCATGGTATAGATTTAGCCTGCTTCCATTTATCAAAGTTGGCAAAGTATCACGAGCTAAATTAGCTAACTAGACTGGACCAGTGTTAGTAACATATATCACAGTATATGGGCCAAGCCAATGCATCTTAAATTTACCAAGGAATTTCATGAATTTGCTATCATACAGGAGGACTAGATCACCTACCTGAAAACACTTGTTCTTTATATGGCGATCATGCCATGCTTTCTCACAGTCCTTCTGAGTTTGCTGGTGGAAGCCTATGATGAAGTGATCTTCCTCCAATCCCAGTAAGTGTAGTAATCTTTCATCTAGAGCTTCGCAGTCTTCCATCCCTATAAATGCAACGATTCTCAAGCTAGGGACAATACATTCCATAGGCATTATAGCCTCCTGCCCATAAACCAACCGAAAGGGTGTCTGTCCTGTCAATTTCTTACATGTGGTCCTATATGCCCATAGCACAGATGAGACGTGGAGGTCCCAATCGTCTATATTTACATTGCACACCTTAGTGAGTGCATTCTCCAATATTTTATTGAAAGCCTCTACAGTACCATTCACCTGTGGATGATATGGAGTACTGCACTGATGACGAATGTGGAATTCCTCTGTAAGTGCCTCAATTGTCTTGTTCAAAAAGTGAGTACCTTGGTCACTCATCAAAATCTTCGCACATCCAAATCTTGTGAGTATTTCTTCAAAAATAAAATGCGCAGCAGTACTGGCGTTGCAGTCCTTAACTGGTTTTGCTTCTTCCTATCTGGTGAGGTAATCTGTAGCAGTAAATATATACCTTGCACCCGTTCTTTTTCCTGGTGGGTTTATAGGACCCAAAAAGTCTATTTCCCATTTTTCAAATGGCTGCAGTGTCAACTGTGGATTCAATGGCATCTCATCTCGGCGTGATGGTTTTCCTGTCCTCTGATAGACGTCACAGTTCCTGCAATGTTCTTTGGCATCTTTATGGAGCGTGGGCCACCATAGCCTTGCGCGCAATATCTTCTGCGCAATAGCCCTTCCTGCATAGTGACCTCCTGTGATTCCTGAGTGTGCGTCGGGTAGAATAAATGGCTTCTCATGATCGAGTACACACATGCGCAGGACTTCATCCAGCCCGAGTTTGTATAACTGACCTGCAATTATAGTGAAGTCGGCGGCGCGCACCACTAACTATTTTTTCTGTTGGACTGAGAGTCCTGGGGTACCAGCCCTGTGGTTAGGAAGTCAATGATGTCCTTGTAATAATCATCGGAAACCTGTATACTAAATAACTGCGCATCAGGTAGACTGTCTTCAATATTCGTCGGCTCCTCTCCTAACTTGATCCTTGACAGATGATCAGGTCCCAAGTTCATCCTACCTAGCTTGACAATAATTTCTAAGTCATATTCCTGGAACAGCAACAGCCATCGACATATGCGCCCTCTAACACTGGCTTGTTGACCAAATATTTCAATGCAGAATGGTCAGTAAACATAAGAAAGTGCGATCCCAGCAAGTAGTGTCTAAATTTTTGTAGGGCATATACCATTGCAAGACCTTCCTTCTCAGTAGTAGTATAGTTCTTCTCCGCTGCTGAAATCTTTCTGCTAGAAAATGCAATAGGGTGGTCAATAGCTCCCTCTCCTAGCTGAGCTAACGCAATCCCTAGGGAAATACATGATGCATCAACATGGACATGGAATGGCTTCGTCCAGTCTGCAAAGACTAGAATAGGCATAGTGACCATCTTTTCTTTTAATGTGTCAAAACCCTGTTCGCATTTTGCGTTCCAAATGAACAACGCGTCTTTCTTCAGCAGCTTCTCCATTGCTGTGGTTATCTGTGCATAACCCTTTATAAATCTCCTGTGATATCCAGTATGGCCTAATGTAGATCGCAACATCTTGACTTAATTCGGTGTTGGTAAGTTTGCAATAACTGCAATCTTCGCAGGGTCTACCATCAATCCTTGCTTACAGACAATGTGGCCAAGTAAAATTCCATAAGGCACACAAAAAATACACTTTTTCAAATTCAAGGATATTTGATGTTGTCGACACTTCTCGAGCATCACGCGGAGATTCGCGCAATGATTTTTCAATAGACCAAATACAGTCCAATCATCAAAATACGCTTCTACAAACTTGTGCATAAAATCTTTAAATGCTGCGATGACGACTCTCGAGAATATGGCAGGTGCGTTCTTCAGCCCAAAATGCATGACAGTGTACTAGAATGACCCCCATTTTGTAGCAAATGTCGTCTTATGCCTATCCACAGGATCAATCCTGATCTGATGATAACCAGAGAAACCATTAGTGAAAGAATATGCCTCATTTCCTCCAACGTTATCGAGCACTTCATCTGTGAATGGAGTAGGAAATGGGTCGTGCATGGAAGCATCGTTCATCTTTCTGAGATCCACACAAATCCTGATCTCGCCTTTTGCTTTCTTGTCTTGAACAACCATGGGGCTAATCCATTCGGATTCTTCGATTGGTTTAATGATTCTTGCTTCTAGCATCTTATCTATCTCTACGCGGACTTTTTCCTTATAGCACGGATTCAATCTGTATGGCCTCTGCTTGACAGGATTAGCACCTGGCTTTAAAGGTATTTTCATAACCCCTAGGTCTCCCAAAATTCCTTTCATCTCTGTAAATTTTGTTGGAAATAGTTCCTGATACTCATGTAAGGTATCTGCAATCTCTGCAATAGTCTGATCATCCCAATAATCTCCTATTGATGCGAACTTCAGCTCTTTGTCTGTGCCAATGTTCACTTTTTCTGTTTTTACTGGTCCAGTCATATCTGGGATTTCCAATGGAGGTCCTTCTACCTCACACGTGCCTTCTGATTCTGATATATCTATGTTGCATGGGTTGTCCTCATCGTCTTCATTTGTATCATTGGTATCTTCAGCTAAGTTGTAACACTCGATCAAGTTCCCTTCATGTTCCTTCCATTCTGACTATAGGTGCGTAGGAACACACTATGTCCCATAAAACTCCTGTAATGTTATGTTTTGATGATGACAGTCGTCCTAGAATATGCACTTCTTGATTAGCTGTAATGCTTCATGGATTAATGGATTCTCATATTTAAAACTGAAGTCCTTCTGGAAGTTCGCAGCGAGCAGCTCCCACTTAGTGAGTTCACTGCACAATTCCAGGTCGAGGTACCATTTCTCTGAGATACCCGCATCCAATGTATGTACAAATAAATGTACCCATTCTGTAAGTGGTCTTTCCACCCATGCCTTTGAACAGATTTCAATGTGCTGACTAGGGTCTGTCTGTCCATTATACTTTTCAAGGGGTAAAGTAACCTTTTTGGCGAACCAGATCTGCATCTTAGTTCTGCATTGATCCCAAGTGGTCAATGTTTTCTTATGTGCATTCCACCATCTGGCAGGTGTATCATGCAATGCTATATCTAAAGCTGGCAATCTATGCTCATCTAATATAGCTGCAGTATATTCCCTTATGAAACTGTAAACATTAGCAGAACCATTATATGTGGGAATAAGACTCACCTCTTTTCCGATCCAGCGCAGTGATTTTGTAACCTGGGCACATCTTCTTGCTGATACTTCATGCATACGGCTTTGCCAATTCTCCAATCCTGTATCTAAGTCAGAGATACAAGAAGTGTCACATCACCAGCTGAGTGTACCGTTCGCAGTAGGATTAATGTAGTCTTCCTTGTTCGCAGTAGCTGGTATAGTCGGTCTAAGTCTTGAGATTGGGATTCCTCCTGAATCGGCTCACTGTATCTATCACCATCTTTAGGATCCAATGGTGCGATGACCCTAAGATGCTTCCCTTCAAAAATCATCTTCTTTGTCTTCAAGTTTATGAGAGCCAAGTTATCCATAGCCCAATCAATTCCCAATATTGCTGGAAAAGGTTGACTATCATCCACAATTTCAATAACCTCAAAGTCTGCATGACTCTATACTCTGTCAATGTCAACTACTACATTAGCTAAGTGGCCAAAAGGTATGACCTTCTCCTGATTAGTCATTCATAACTGGATAGGTGACCAGAGCAACTTTGGTCGACCCATCTGTTGCCATGTCTGCTTAGTCAAGACATTCACATCTAATCCTAGATCAAGGATGACTTCATCCATTTCAAAATATCCTATCTACGCAATAAGCCTCATCTCTCGGCCTATTCTTTTGTGCTTTCTTATATGATGTACAGCGCTATCTGGAGTCTTTGTTGCAATTTGAGGTTCATACTGGCTGATAAGCTTCTAGAGCTCTACTATGGATTTTTTGCTTTTTAGTAACTTCATGCAGCTTCACAAGAACTGCGCAACAGAAGTACGGATATCTTTCGCAGTACTTGTTTTATCATACGGAGCCAGCATGTCTTCAACATGCGACGTTTCACTACGCAAAGGGATCCTTGATGACTTATCTGCTGGTTCTCTAAAGGTATCTCATGCGTCAATGAAGATCTCCTTGTTCTTTTGTAGGTTAAGAGGGGGTGCTTTCCTTGTGCTTTCCTTATCCATAATGTTTCAAGGGGATCCTTCTTTGTATGTGCTTCCCCTGACATTGAAGCTTCTGCTCCTCTGTCGCGGCCTGTATCAGTGCCACTGCGCGTGACTACATTGATGCTTGGATCCACTGGTTTATTCTCTATTGCGATCCACTGGACATTTGGATTCGGAGCCTCTGTTCGTCTTCTCTTCTACATTTCCACCTCTAATACTGGGAAATATTCAATGACATGTTCAAACGATTTACAATAGTTGCATGTAGTGCATGGGTTAACACAATCTCTAGACACATTCCCGGGTTGCCCAAAGTTATAACAAATGACTTGGTCATGGCCTCTTCCTTGTGCAGGACCAGCATTTCTTCCTCTGCCGCGATATCCACCACCACGACCTCTGTATCCTCCTTGGTCATATTGTGCATTTTCTTGTTTCGGCTGGGTATCTTCTTGTACGCGGTACAAGCCAGCGCCTCGCATTGAGTCCATATCCCTTTTTCTTTCATTCATTAATTCATATGCGCAGAAGTTGGATTCATCATGTCCAACTGATATACAGAAATTGCAGTATAAATTCTTAGGAGTTTTCACATATTTCTGGATGAGGTAATAGTCTTCAGTTCTGTGTTCTGTGGTTCTATAGATTTCACACCATGGGGCCCGATTTTGATTTAATGGGTTAGGCACACCACTATTAATATAGTCGCGGAATAGAGGGAAATGCTCGCGGTCATGACCTTCTCCTTTACAACTTGTACACCAAACCTCCTGTCTAGGTTCATATCTTTATTCTTTACCATTTTTCATACTTTGCAGCTCAAGTGTCAGGGTGGTCAGCTAGTTCTAGATCAGAGATATCCCAAAACTAGTATCACCAATCGGAGAAGCTTCCAGCTTCACTGCAATTTCCAAGGCCTCTGCCTGGGATAGAACCTTCTGTTGCATCAATGGTAATCCTATATGAGATAACAGCGCAGCAATGAACCATTCTTTATGTTGTTCTGGTGGTATAACGAAACTTACTTGGTCTAGTAAGGTCTTAAGTTTCTGATCAAATTCCCAAACCGTTTCAGTTGGTCTCTGCTTTATTTCCTTCAGCTCAGTTATACACTGAGACTCATACTTAGGTTTCTTGAATTCTACCACCAGCGCGACTTTAATTTCTGCGAGGGTTCTCGGCTGTATGGTAGAGTATTTCATAAACCAATGTAGTGCTCTATCCCTGAAAGTGGTGATGAGCTGTGCTTGCTTCACAGCATCGTCCTGGATTTGTCTTACACTCCATACAGCTTCACAAAGCAACCAATGCTGATCAGGGTCTTCTAGGCCAGTTCCTTTGAATATTGGTAGTTTCATATCTGTGTTCGCCATTGTGCTACTAGGTGGTGGGGCGCCGGGATTAATGCGCGGCTGCTGTAAAGGGATCTACGCAGTAAATACAAATGGGACTATCGGGAGAGATGGACTAGGTTGATTCTTCTGCGGGGTGGGCTGCATAGCGGGTGGGTTCTGTGATAAGGGTGGCACGGTTTGTGCAGCTAGCGGATTCTCAGGGGTAAATGGTTGTGCAACTTTGCTATCAAGATAGCAGGGGATCTCAGTATCTATATGAAGTTCAGGGCCTTCCGGATTCTTATTAATTTTATATCTCTTACCACTTCTAAGAGTATGTGTCTCTTCGTCAGAATCAATATATGTACTGTTTATCATGATAAACTTCAAGCATATTATGCATTCTTAGAACACCTTTCTCAGCTAACGACATCTTAATGTATAGACTGAGATTGTTCAAAAACTTACCTTGGAATCCTCCGAAAAAAATGTGCTTTTGCTTGGTTGTAGGATTTGAGCGTGTCTACAACAAATTATGTTACAAAGCCTTCTAGCATATGATCGACCCAATAGTCAACTGCGCGTGACAACGGGCTGTCTAACACTTTAAGCTGCGCTGTGATCTCGGGAGTTTACTCCATGGGAAATCCTCCTTGGAAACAGTTTTTCTTCTCTGCAAGCCGCAAGATCCATGCATGCAGCTCATTTGGAAACGATGCCCAAATGATCTCGTGAATCTCGTCCAACAGATATCTATCCGACCACTGTCTGTCGCTTAGACGCGGATGTCTATTTTCTTGTCTGTTAAAATCGCTTATGGTCTTATCCCACCAAGCTTGGATTTCTATCTTTTCAGGATGCCAATAGTCAGATCCTTCGGGGAATTGATATTCTTCTTAACACATCGTGATTGCAACTCAACGAAACCATTTCAACTCATCATGGATTCTAGCGCGGCAACGAAACCATTTCAACTCATCATGGATTCTAGCGCGGCAACCGAACCATTTCAACTCATCATGGATTCTAGCGCGGCAACCGAACCATTTCAACTCATCATGGATTCTAGCACGGAAATGGAACCATTTGTTGGCTTAAACTGACCCAGAGGTTTCCAATTAGACCCAGTTTATTTGCGGTTCTCCCTTTGACCAACAAAACCCCTTCGCACCGGCCCTTTCGGCAACAACCTGCGAGCAGGTTGAGGTCTCACCTGAGGTGTATCTTTATGGGGTAATGCGAAATCAGGTTTCCACAGTAAATGATGAGTTGTTATAAGAACAAGCTGTGCAGTGCAGGACAGAACGATGGCACTGCGGGCAGAGTGACATGGTACGCAGTAGGATCTATGCTGCGAGTAGTACTGCGCGATATAGGCAACACTGTGGGTCGCACCAAGGGTTTCTTACTGTTGTGAATATTCTATTGGAACTGCGAATTACCCACACTTATCCTCTACTTGGAAGATCTCAGAAACGTTAAGGCACTGAAATGAATATCACTCATCCATTCATTCAAGCACTTACTGATTATCTTTCTAGCATTCGTATAGAACTTGGATTATTACAACGTGAACTGAAATTATCAATATGATTAACTGTGTTGCGTTCCTTTACTGTGATTAAGAAAGTATTTAAACTTAAATGGTTGATTCACAACCTTAACGTAGAAGTGAAATGTTTACCATTCATCTGCTTCCGTGGAACCTAGCATATCATTCCCAAACTTCTCCTATTGGTAAATGCATATCAAAATTCTCATATTATAGCATGCAAGGAAACATTCAAGCATTCATTCTACAGAAAATACAGACAGTCATTCATTCATAAACATCATCACATAACATAGGATTTAACGTGGTTCACTTCCCCGGATGGAAAGCTACGTCCACAAGAACGGTTGGTAATATATTTCTTTCAAAAGGGATGGGGAAACCGTTCTTAGTCTGTGCACTCAGCTGGAGACTCTCCTTTCTCTCGGCTAGGTCTCTTCGCACACAGCTGCAGAGCCTTTACAATATTCTCAGCTCGGAGAGATTTTACAATACAAAAGGGGTATCTCCTTAAGTTCTCAGCACAACAAAATAATAACAATAATACAGAAAGAGAACAACCCACAAAGCAAACCCCAATCCCATACAAAATGTCTTCTTAAATAGATCATGCTCGAAGGTCATGTCTGTACAATGTCGAAGACCTAAAACCAAAAACCCTAAGGGTTTCCAAAACTGCGTTGGTTTTCCAAACTGGCTTGCTGGATCCTGGTAGCGTCTGCTTGATCATGGCGGATCTCCATGTCCTCATTCTGTCGCTATCGGCCTTCCTATCGCACACATGCCTACAGGTTTCTTTTGCCAAACCATTTCTCTCTAACAGTTTTACCTTCTAAGCATGCCAAACGTTGCTTTCCTTAACAACTCACGCGTGGCCGCCTTCCTGTTTTGCCTACGTCCGCTGCTCAGCAATACTGAAATATCTTTCCAAAAATGGCTGCTACCGGTCGAGCCGGTAGCTACACTTGATACTTTTCAAGCACACCGCTTTGCTGGCTCCACGTGGCCTCCTTACTCTACAACACTGTTTCTATGTAGTACTGGTCTTTGCATCACGGCCAAAACTTCGACGTTGTGCGCAACTCCGCAGTCTGGTCAAAAGTTGGATGCTGCGAGCAACTTCGTAGCATCCTCAATACTTAGCCAAAATTGTGTTTCTGAGCTGCGCTCAGCTCAGCTTTCCCTGCTTGCCTCAAAAAGGTGCTTCCAAAAATTTAACTCAACCTGGGCCCAACATATACCATGGCTAATTGAGCATTGTATCCAATGTTTCAAGTGTGCCCATGTTTAGCCGTAGGTTACAGTATTCTACACACCATCATTTTTTATGAAATTTTAGACACAGATAGGATTTTTTCTGCAGATTTCAAATATGTAATTTTAAAAAAGAATATACATAATTTTCTATTTTTTTTCTTATTTTTCTTGTGTAATGACTCCTTAACTCAAAAAACGCATTGTTAGTGCTTTGTGGCATAAGTCTTATGTTTCTCAACCATTTTGAAAAACATTATATGGGGCAGTAAAGGACATCGACCTCTACATGCTATTAAAAAAACATTTCAAAATAGTTTCATTAAGATCTTCAAATGTTGCACCCATAATTGGCATATTGTTTTCAAGGTTTGATCACTTATATAATTAAAGAAAAAAATATTAATTATTAATTGTTTTTGGGAAAAATAGCGATGTATTAGTACTACTTGTTCTTTATATGTCTACCAATTTTCGTAAGTTGACTCCATCGTTTAGGAACTCAAAGGATGCACCCACGAAAACATATACCTTATGATTTGTCCAAAAAATAAAAAAAAGTGTCTGTTAAAAATGATTAAACTTCGGATAGTTAAGACCATTTTCAATAGAAAAAATTATATATTCAGAAACACCATTCAATTTTCTACATTCCATCTTTTTTGGTCATTGCAAGATTCATTATGTATGTGTTTCAAAAAATCCATGTAAGTTGATGGATGTCAGTTTTTTCAGTATTCTATTGCATCTAACGTGTCAAAAGAGACCCTCATTAGCTTGCACACACACATATACATATGTATGCTAAATTGTACCTTGTAGGGTTAAGACTAAAGTAAGAAAAGGAATTATTACCTACTTGAATAGTTGAAGCCTGATGCTAGTCCTAGGGTTTAGAGATTAATATTTTCTAGAAACAAGGGTTTGACGTAAGGACACAAATTTAATGTGGAGTACAACTCACCTTGTGGTATAAAGTAAAAATACTCTAAGATGTGTTAGTAGTATCCATTATTTGTAAAAATATTTTTGAATCCATGGCCATAGAAAGCATATATAAAGAGAAGCGAACATCCTTATGTGGAAGGTTAATAAATTGGTCTTAAGTAGGAAAATTATGAATACCATGTACCTAATTACTAGAGTGTTTACATGATACAAATAATATGTTGACATGACTTCATATTTGTATTTGCAATTGTGATACTCTAAGAGCATGATTAAAAATTATATTAAGGCTAACATATTTGGTTGTTTTAATGATGTCTAGTAAGGAAACATTTTATACCCCATTTCCCAAAATAGTATGGAATATTTATGGTACATTACGCTTGCACACATAGCTTTATATACTTCCTAGAACTAGAACATAGAGACTAAGTCCTCTTGACATCATGCAACAACTTTGACATCAATGACAACACCAAATTTCAACAATATCCCCCTTGGGCATTGATGTCAACACCTTATGAAGTTGTACTCCTTCTG
The DNA here is from genome assembly GCA_027924585.1 of Larix kaempferi. Taxonomy (NCBI): domain Eukaryota; kingdom Viridiplantae; phylum Streptophyta; class Pinopsida; order Pinales; family Pinaceae; genus Larix; species Larix kaempferi. The sequence goes on from BSBM01001102.1 coordinate 6,880,035, forward strand.
AACATGAATTATTCTATTCTTCTTGCACACAATAAAATGCTCCCGCTGTATTCATGCTAGTTTTATCTATGTTTTACTACGCAACCTTTAATCATAAATTCTCTGGTATATTTTCTCATGCTTCATGCGTAGTTCTCTCTCACCGATGCATGCTTTATAGTATCTCTCCCCATTTGACATCAATGGCAAAGAGATACTCCCCTTGTCTTTATGCTTTCATTTCCTTTTTGTTGCCTTTGTTGCATTGTGCTGAGTTCTCCTACAACATATATCATTGTTTCTGTAGCTGTGTCAATCCCATTTACTACATGTATTCTCCCATTGCGTAGTTGCAAATTATGTTTCATCTTGATATTTTGTTCCTATCTTGTATTGATTCAATCACATTTAAATTTTTGTATCAATGTTGCATTACAGAGACATATTCTTGTGTTCACTGCTTCTGTACTACATGATTTCTTGTATGCTTGTATTTTTGCACTATACTGTATTGTAGCCTCTTGGTTTCATGCTTCTCATTTCTTTGATTTGACTGCGCCATATTTCTTCCACGTCACCCATTTGTTACAGTTTCTCCCCTTATGGTCTCAATATCCTTTATTTAAGTGAATTTCACTTTTTGCTTCATCAATACATCCCGTGACATAAGTTTACACACTTCAACTTTTAAGTGGGTATCGAAATCAACATTAACTCATTCATATAGAGCAATCAAATGAATTCCTTCTTGTTTGGCCAATGATTGCAATTTCCCCAAATCACGTGCCACTCTCATTAATGCAATTCAGTTCACATGTAGTATCTGAGTTGATATTTACAATGTTGTTGCATCTACTATCCCTTTATTGAAATTATTCACACTTCCCGTGTCACATGCTACATTAGTTTCGGATGTAGTTTGACTTTCAAAATCCACACACAGTGAGCTTTGAATTGAAATGGCATTCATGTCGTTCGTCATATTTTGTGTGTACTCTTTGCATTTAATCATGGCCATCGTCTTGTTAAGGATTTATTTCTTCAACGTCTTTTCGAATCCTTTGTGGAATTCAATCATGATTAAGTTGAATTGCAGCCTTCTTTATTTACAATATGATTGTGATTTTTTCATTCGTTTTGGTTCATTGATACTTATCTTATCAAGCTCATAGCTAGTCTTCAATTTTGAGCATTGGTACTTCGTCTACAATGTCTAGCCAGTTTTAGAGATTCAACAGTTCATTAGGAAGTCTCCATTTATTGGTTTATTCGCAGCAGGTTGATTTCGCAAAGTTGAATATAGAGATGGGAATTTGGTAGTCCCAAATAAAAGAGTCAAATGTCATGAAGTGGTACACACAGTCTGAGATTAATCAAGGAAAATCAGAGGAGATATTGGTTCTAAGGAGAGGAATTGAATGCTTGGACTGACAACAAAAGTAAATTTTTGAGTTTCTGAATATAGTTTGAGAGGAGCAATGTAATGCGAACTAGTCTTCTTTGGCCATACAATTCTGCCAATTCTTGCAATCTCCTGAGTTTGTTGAGCAGCCTTGACCGTACCTTGAGATTTGTTTATTTATGAAGCCATTCATCCATGTCACGAAGCCAGACTGATCTAACCATGTTGCGGAGCCAAACCTATCCAACCATGTCATCGATGGAGACCTCGAGCTTCGACTCTGATTTGTAACGACAATGATTTGATATAATACAAATAAGTTTATGTGACATTCTCATGGGTTTTTCTTTTCTACAACATGAATCAAATGTACTTAAGTTTCATTCCCTTTTTGTGTCTCCTTGAATTTATGCCTAGCAATGCAGCTCCTTTGTCTATATGCACAGATTCTTTCTGCTATCCTTTTTTTTGACATAACTCTTCAGTACATCAGCAAAACTTCTTGTACATGTCTCATGGTTAAATTTATTTGAACTAGAACTCTTATTGCGACTGTTTTATAAATGATAAAAACAATGTATGTCAATTGACACTAATACATGCATGCCATGAATATTGCTTGAACATGATTATGTAAATTTTGGCTACACTGTTCTAGTTTCCTCGAATTCACAAAGCCTTTTGAATTCAAGGTTTTCATCTTGAGAGTAATCGGAATAAGCAATAATTAAGCAATAATTATCTGCTTCCAAAAGAGAATTTTCATTGTTATCATCAATTGAACAGGTCCATGAACATTTCTTTACCAATTTTTGTGTGTGCATAGGTTTCTATTGATATTCTGCAAACTTGTTCTTACCTCTTGCAATATGTGCATTGTTCTTATTTGTTCATCTTTGACAAGTTTGAGATTTATGCCCAAATTCATGACAAACATAACATCTTATAGTGTGACAATACTTCACAGTATGACCATAATAATTGCATCTTAAGCATATTTGTTAATTAAACCCTCTCTTGTAACAAGGAACATTATAATCATTATCATACCTGAGTTGATTTTGCTTAGATGATCCAACTTGTTTATTTTCAACTGGAACATCCTTGCGGTCGCAAATTTTTTCTATATTATTGTATCCAAGACCAGACTTGTCTTCTGGTGAACTTTGGCTATTTATTATCTCATCCAAAATTAGTGAGTTGTTCTTAAATTTAGCTTCATTCTTCATGTTAGAAAGATATTCTTCATCCTTTGGCTCCATACAGTTTGGAATTTTTTTCTTAATCCCATTCATATGAAAAGGAGGATTCCATGTATTCTTAAGAGGTTGTTCTTCTGTTCTTGATTCAACAAACTATTTAGTCAACACATCGTTTTCCTATTGTATTTCTTCCAGTGATGATTCCAAAAAAAACATTTTCTTCAAGTTTCTCAATTGCATTCTGTGCATGGGCTAGTAGTTTCTTGGGTTCCCTATTCTCATTCTGCCTCTTCAATTGATTTGTTTGTAAGTGCTTCTTCGGTTCTTTTGGATTTTATTGTTCTTTCATATTTGAGTAACTGATCCTTTTGTAGGTCCAAAGACTATTGATATTCCTGTAGGATAACCTTTAGAAACTGATTTTATTTTCTGGCTTTCCTTAATTCATCTAGAGCACTAATCAGTTCACCTTCCCAATCAACTTCTGCATTTTCTTCATTTTTAAAATCAAGGATTTCTTCTTTTCTTTCAAAATATATCTGACAATTACTCATTTTAGGAAGATTGTAGGAATCAACATAGTATTATGGATGTGAAAAGAAAATCCCATTGTAGACATATTTAAAGAGTCTTTCTACAGTAGGATTTGTTTGTCTTTTATAAGAATTACTTGAGACTTCCTCCTTTCTATATGATTTATTTTTTACTGAAGAGAAACATTTATCCTTCTCCTCTGGGCCTTTATATTGAGGATCTTTTATGATTTCCATGAAGAGTACCTCTCTTGAATTGTCATCACCATCATCTTCGTCAGATGAGCTATTTTTCTCATTTGAATACAAAATCTTCTTCTTTTATGTCCAGTCTTGTATTTTTGGTGTGTCTTTCTTCTTTCTCTATAGTTGAGATCCTCTTCACAATCTCTATCCTTGATTTCCTTGAAAGGAAACTTAGAAGCAAAGTGACCTACTCTGCCACATTCAAAACACATCAAGGGTAACTTACCTTTATATTTTCCATGACCTCTTTTGAGATTCTTCACAAAATTTGTTTCTACATCATCTGATGCATCAGAGAGACTTTTGATAGGATCTTCCTTGATTTCCCTTATCTTCTTGGAGGCCTTGAAATATGCTTCTTTTATTGTAGGATTTTTTTTTCAATCCTCATCTCATATGTTGTAAGAATTCAATGAAGCTCATCCATATTCAATTTGTCCAGATCACTTCCATCCTCCAAAACTGATACATTGGGATTGAATCTTGTTGACAAGGACCTTAGTACCTTTTGCACAACTTCTTCCTCATCAAATTGTACTCCAAGTCCTTTTATTGCGTTGAAAATTTCATCAAGTAGAAGGAGATAGGCTGCAACCTTTTCTTCTTCCTTCATTTTGAGGGTTTCAAACTGTCTTGAGAAAGTTTGCAACTTTGATTTATTAACTTTCTCATTCCTTCATAGATTTTCTTGAGTTTGTCCAATACTTATTTGGAAACATTACACTACATAACATTGGTAAATTAAGAGTATGTTAAGCCACACAATATTGCATTTATGGCCCTCGCATTACACTCATATTGCCTCTTGTTAGCTACATCAACTGGAGGAATGTTGGGAACTTTGTAGCCACTTATGAAAGATTTCCATGTGTCGAATACAAGTGATTATAAATACACCTCCATCCTTATTCTCCAAAATGTGTAGTTAGACCCATCGAGCCTTAGTGTTCTTTTCCTCGACAATCCCTCCCGCCTATCCATATCTACGGATTGATCTTGTATCTTTCAGTTGTTAAACTGTTACTGGAGCAACCTTCTTTGATACCAATTGTTGGAATTTTCAATGATACTAAGGGGGGGGGATGAGTCAATATCATGCGTAGATTTACAAATAATTCACTTTTTAAAAACATGCACCAACTTCCATTTAAAACAACATCAATAAAAACAAACTATGAGCAAATTTTGAAGAAAATTATATATGTATGTATCTCTGTGTGTGTGTAAAATATGAATTTACAAATAAAGATGGGAGACACCAATATCCAATGATGTGAGAAATGGCTCACTCAGACATTTCTCAGGCTAGGACACCAATCCACTAGCAAGCACCAACTTGGAGAATGCATACTTCAACCTATGAGGACACCAATATTCCGCACAAGAACCTACTTATTGAACCAAGCTCTAACCTGTGAGGACACCAATCCTCTGCACAAGCACCAATTCACAGTGTTTAGGAACCAACCTGAGCAGAGACAACAATGACCTTTCCTTTCCCTATCCAACCGCCCTGAGGTATAGATATTACTGTTTTTTGACTTCAAATTTGCACGCACAAAGATTTACACTATGCTTCACTGAATGCGCGCACTTCCATTGGTTCAACTCTAACTATTGTTTTTCTTACACTGTATTTTTCCACAGTTCCACTCTATAATACAAATTTTGCACACATATACATCCACATGCTTCTATCACCTTTCACAAATGCTCAGATCTCTGTGCTTGTTCCTTGTCTCTGTGCATTTCTTGTTACTTCACACACTTCTTCAAATCATAATTCCTCTTATCCCGCTAAGAATTTCACCTATCTAAAGCTCGTCAATTCAGAATATTACTCCATTTTTTTTACCAATATTACATCTCATTCATCAACATTATTCTTATTTATACTCAACTTGTTCAAACAATGTGTCTGCAAGTTGGGGTTTTTCCAAACGGTAACACCCCTTCTTCCTTTCTTTACGATCAATCTTACCCAAGCATCTGCCACTTGTCTTAACCCACGCAAATGAGGCCATGCATTTGAGGGTCTTGCGCATACTAGATCATTGGCTTAGTGGGACTTGTACACTTGTAGTACCATGACTAGATGGTAGTAAGGACTCAAACACACATAGTTTTATATACTTCTTCAAACTGGCACATAGACACTAAGTCCTCTTGACATCATCCTACAACTTTGACATCAATGCCAACACCAAATTTCAACATGTATATATAAAACTAATTTCATACATCAATATATCATGTATTGATGTTATAATAAGAAACATATGTTTATTTATACCATGCCTCGTATCTTTTATTGATTCACAACATAGTTTAAGTTGGTATCCATGCACCAAATTTTGAATTTTATTTTACATGTACAAAGTGAATCACATAACTATCATCATCATGAGAATATAACAAAAAAAACATATTTTTCCATCGCATAAATAGGTCCATATGTGCACATGTTATTTATATATTAGTCTAATTGAGTCCAAATAGGTACTAAGTGAATGAATTACTCAAATGAATACAATTAGATTTTGATTGCCTAAGGATGAAAAATGGGGCATTACAATCATGGTAAGTAGTTGGTCTCAGTTACATCTATATTTGTATATTTACTTTCATAAAAAAAATCTACTTCCATTTATGTTTCTCATAGTTCGTCATAGAGGGATTCCACGAAGTTTAAAATGATACTCCATCTAATTTAGTCAGTTTCCCTACTATGAGCAACTAAAACTAAGTCATTTGTTTGACACAATGCATATTAGAAAGAATGTCACGTAATGCTTACGGAAAATTATAGAAGGAAGAAATAACAAGGACATAATTGCTAAAGTTATTAGTGACATTGATGAAACCAACATAATGAAACATTTGAGTAATTGTTATAGTGGTGGACAATTGACCAATAATCCATGGTTATTAATAGAGAAAGAGAGTGTTGTTGTAGAAGATGTTATACATAAGATTAAATTTCTCGTTGCTTTTCCTTCGAACATAAATAATATATTAATGAAAAAATGTGATTTTGGTGGGGAAAAACTCACAATTAGTATACTTGTACTAAGCATTAGGGAAAAATTGAGGTAAAAAATGGGCCTCCTAAGGAAAATAATCAAAATAATATTTATTAATTTTGGAGGAAAAGAGAAAAAAACTACATCTGTTTCTTTGTATTTCAACGTATCTCCCTACCGTTTTACACAAATTTCGAGCGGGAACACTCATTGGATACGAGATTAAATTCTACATCCAACGAGTACCCATGCTACATAATTTTGAGGTACCCCACCCCATGGAAAATTAGAAATACATAAAAAAAGTGTTACTTTGAAAGTAACGCATTCCCCTTTTTATTTACAATGCATGCCTCCATGCCTCCAATGGTCCTCATCTGTTCTGACAAGATGCATGGTTAAATCTTGGTCGTCGAAGGAAAACTACCCTTTTTATCTCCAATACATGTTATAGTTCCTCAAATGGTTTGGATTTGTTCTAACAAGATGCAATATTTGACGTGTTCCATTGGGAGGGAGGGACCCCATTTATCTCCATTACACATTATAATGCCTCCAACGAGCATTTACCATGGAAAGATGCACTATTTCATTTGGGCCATCAACGAGACACTCTTCTTTTTATCTCTAATGCATATTCCAAAGACTCTAATGTTCTAGATCTCTTCTAGCAAGCTGCATTGTTAAATCTAAGATGTTAGCATGGAGAATTCACTTGTTATTCCTTTTGTTATTTTTTCCCCATGGATTGCTTAAATCTTTCTGGAAAATATTGAACATCAAATCGTGACCATTGACCATTGGTGCCTAACTTCTTGTGTTGTTCAATTTTTAATCTTATTCTTCATAGATGCAAAAATGAGCAACAACACGATTGCAATGCGAGTGGCAACACCCTCCAAATCTCTTTTAAGAACACTTGGTTGATAAAAAGTTTTGTGCTTCATTTACTTACATTTTTTTCATGTTTTCATGGATGTATATAATTTTGTTTTTGCTTATTTTTTGTTGGCAAAGTGGTGGAACCTCCTTGACTAGCAAGTTTTCCTTTGGATAAGTTACCATGAACCAGGGGCATCTAAGCCATCAAAATCACCCAGGGATCTCACCCGGCCTAGACCGCACCAACCCTTAACATGGTTGGATATTTTGGTATCCACGGGATTAGAACTGGCAACCTTTCCGCTTAGGGGGCATCTTAACCATGCCCCACCACCAATTGTTCTACATCTCACGGATAAATTTTTTTTTTTTGGCTTATTATTTTGTTTATAAACTACAAATGGGTGATTAAATTTTGATGTTTTCAAGAGTACTATTTTATATGTAACTCCATGCAATTATTATCTAGAATAATTCCCACTCTGACTCTATATATGTAACTAATAATAAAAATAGCAAAGTAGCTCATGCCTTCACTCTAGAGATATGTAATAATTAGTACGGTGGAAGTCTTCTACTTCATTTGTAGTTTGTATTAGTTATTTGTTTATGTTTCATTATACATAATTATTTTGCATTTTTTCTTATTTAATCTTAGGCAATCATAAAATCCACATATACAATAATATGTACAATATGTATAGCGAGTTTAATAAATATGGAAATTTTTTGCGTACCATTTTTCAAATAATGTGAATAATGTCTTTGTTTTTCTGTTGAGTAGACATAGAACACCTCAATATTAAAAATCTCTTCAAATAATAAAATGCAAAGACAAAACCAATATAACAAGAGTCACGTGGTGGCAATGTCCCTAGCATTGTCACCATCTTTGCAACTAACTATGAGGAGGAGTTTTTTGCAATGAAAATAATTGTTGAAGGAGTTGCTTTTTTTGCACTTGTTATGAAGCCAAATAATAATAATTTAGAGCTTAAAATCCAACTATGAAATATGAAAGCTTATATCTATTTGGCAACTAATTTTAAGTTTTGTTTAACTCATCTTAAGCATCTTTTAATATAAATTCTAAACAACTTCTAAAAAACAGGTTTTTGTTTCTTGAAAATAATTTGAATTAAAACTTTAACAAAGTGCACATTTTAAGTGATAAGTGTTTTCTTTTTTTATCTCACTAAAGAAAAAATAAATACTTAGTTGATTTTATTCCTTCTCATCATCAAACAAATCCTTGTTAGTTGATTTAATTCCTTCTAAATTCTCTTATTTGATTTTGTGTCACAATTTTTCTTTTTCTTTCCATGTGTAATTGTAGATTATATTTTTTTTATTTGGCACACTATGTGATATGGTGGATAGTATTGGAAAATTGATTGTGGGTTATTAAAAAGAGAAGTGAGGTGTATCATTTTTTTATAGCTCTGTGTCATGGTGCATAACGCCCGAAATTTTATTTTGGGTTATTAAAGAAAGAAGTGATGTGTATAAAAAATTTCATAGTTGTGTATGATTGGAGGTTATAATAGTGAAGTTATTTTAAGGAAAGCATGGGAGATAAGTGACATGTACCTTTAAACATCAAAGTCATACTTCCATACATGTTATACTATGGAAATCCTATTTTTGATATAGATGTGCAATTGAAGGTTATATTGTTTTATTTTGGGTTTCTCGAGGAAATTATTGGAAAGAAGTGAGATTATTGTTTTAGTTTGGGAACCCGAGAAAATTATTCCAAAGAAGTGACGTCTATCACATGTACTTTTGATAGTCGTGAAATGAAATTGCAGGTTACATTGTAACTTTTGATAGAGCATCGGAGAGAAGTAACATATAACTTTAAATATGAAAGTCATAATGAATACACTGAGCCTCTTGCATAGTGCATAACTAGGATAACACTACCCTCCACCCTCGAATTGAAGAAGTTGAACTAAAGATTAATAATTGTCAAAGTGTCAAATCTAGAGATATCAGTATGCAACACCGCGTTAGTTTAATAGGTGAAACTGTTGTAAAATACTCAAGATCCATCTTAAACCCGTATCTATCAAGCACTGAGAGGGATCCAATTTATTGAGGTGTATTTCTTTTTTTAAATTTGAAATTTGATCTCTCTTGATTGATAGATCCGGGTTTAAGTTTAAGTTTTTTATTTTATAAACGAACATCTATTTTTTAATTACTTTTCATAATATTTTATTTTATGAACCAACTTGGATTTTTTTTAAAATACTTTCCATCATTTTTTATTTTATGAGCCGACATGAATTTTTTTAATTATTTTTTATATTTTTGTTACATCAAAAACGTAACGTTACATCACATACGTTACAACATCTCTCTCTCCTATACTGAGTCGTAGAGCACCTCGTTTCACTCAGTGCAATTAAGTACCATTTTAATGCTTATATTATCACTTCATCACCAAGATATATAAACCGCTACATAGCTCTTGTAGCACACTCTTTTGTATTTTGGTTATCAAATTTAAATGAACTTAAATGCAAACAAAGAAAAATACACCCACTAAAAACTCCATCGATCCCAGCCACGCATACAAGATTTAATAATAAGTTTTTGTGATGTTTTTTTAATCAAAAACATCCATACCGATCCTTATGCAATAATTTAAAATTAAAATTAGCATGAAGCAAACAAACTTTAAAAACCTTAAAAAATGAGCATGCACATCAATTACTCTTTGTATGAGGATTTGTTCAAAACTATATGCGAAAAGAACCACCAAAGGAAATATAGCCATATCAAAACAAACCTATTATAATCTTTTTCACAATAAGATAGGAAATATGTAGAGTCTGGTCATTAACAACCACATCTTTGAAAACAATGCGGACAAAGTTTAATATAAAAGGTATATAAAAGATAACGGCAAGAAATTGTCATGCATGACTATGGAAAGATGACAGCCAATCAAAATCCTGCAAAAAAAAATGGGCTACCTAACATCAACTTTCCACAATATCCCACTATTACAATAATAACACTCAAAATTTGTTGCAGATCATCAGGCCAAGCATTATTGTTCACTGAACTCTCCCTCCATGCTTAAAAGTTCGTAACTTCAGGATAGTCTAGGAAACTTACACTACCAAATCCATGGATCCCTATTATCTTCCCCTCCTCCTTGTTGGTCCTCCTCCTTGTTGGTCTGAAAGTAAGTTCACTACTACAGCCCCATCTAGTAGTCGCAATACCCCCATGTAGTGACTGTAACCTTATCTTTGACAAGTAAGCAAACCAGATGTCAGCACACTTTCCACTATAATCGGTATCCCGTGTTGGGGTCTGAGAGCCATGAATGCCGCCGGGGCGTGCCTGTACGACGGAGAAACTGTGAATTTGAAGTGTTTCAGGATGCTGTACATCGCCACCTTGGCTTCCATTACTGCAAAATTCTGGCCAATGCACACTCGCGGCCCACTCGAAAAGGGAATGAAGGCCGACGGATGATTGCCTGCGGCTTCTGCTACTCCATTTCTGAAACGCTCAGGCCTGAACTCATTCGCATTGCTACCCCAATACTTTGGATTTCTGTGGACTGATAATACGTCTACTAGCACATTCACACCCTTGGGAATCACCATTTCTTCTCCCAATTTCAAGTCCTTAAATGCCTGTCTTGCAAGCAGTGCACCTGGCGGATATAATCTCAGCGTCTCGTTCAACACCATTCCAATCTGCACAGGGAGGCCCATCCTGTTAGTAATAACCAAAAGATTTAAACTGGTGTACATCTATAGGCTGTGCACCCTGGACTTGCCTATCTTCAAGTTGGGTAACCTAGAATGGATGTAACATAGTTACATCTTCATCTTCATGTCATGGATTCAATTCGAAAGAGTCCAGCAATTTCAAATTGCCCAAACTTGGAGTTTCTCATTTCCAATTTGCGCAACGTCGAACTGCGGACTCGATATTACAATTTTACAATGCCATTTTCAATTCCCCAAGAGTCAATTGAAAGAACTTTATGGTTATTTATAGCGAGAGAATGGAGAAAGGCAGGTAAGAAACTTTTCATACAGCAACCGCTCAAAACAATGTTACACTTACTATTTTCAACTTCCCCAAAGAATCCATGGAGAGAATATCACCGATTGAGATCGCTTCCTCGCGAGCTTTATCTTGCCAGTCCGGGTGGAGAGCCAAGAGGAGTATTGCCCATGATAGCAAAACGCTTGTAGTCTCCCTTCCTGCAAAGAAGAATGTTTTGCACTCGTCCATTAATTGCTGTGTTGTGTACTTCACTCTCTTGCTGTCATTGGTGGAGGAGAGTCTGTCTATCTCTTGCAGCATAAGACCGAGGAGATCATTCCCGTACGAGCCAGTAGCTCGTCGTTGCTCAATCATCTTTTTTAAGTTGCCCTCCAGTCTTCTCATTCGTTTCCATATCTCTACGTTTGTTGGAGTCGGAAGGTATCTGTGTAAATGTACTTTACCCGTCAGAGTATAATATAGTACAGTACAAAGCATTCAATCTGCACACTTACCATCTATTGTGAAGGTGACATCAGGAATTCATCATTACAGGGATTTTATTCAGTTTATTGTGCAATATAGCTTTAGGGATTTTATTCAGTTTATTGTGCAATATAGCTTTTGAAAAAAAGGTATGGGATATTATAGTTAGGATCAGATTTTTATTGACAAACAATAATTACCATTATAAGGAAAACAGCATCTACAATAGTTAAATGTTTCTGGAAACATGAACTAATATGTAAGTTGTTTGGAACAAGTATATAAGGAATAAAATCAGTATAGATTCATCTTAAAAACTGATATATTAAGGGCTGAGAGTGATCAAATGTTTTAAATGTGGAAACCTCTCTTTAAACTCAAAATATTGAGAAATTGTATAATGCAATATTTATGGTTCTAATTTATTTAATGTGTATAGTTTTATATTATACCGTTCTAAATATTTTAAATCTAATTTGAATGGACCTACTCTTTTTATAATATTTATTATTTTTAATAAAGGACACTTGTGAGTTATAGGATGAGGACAGAAAGAGTTACACATCTCCCTCTACTGAACTGTAGCAAAAATATTTATTATTAAATTATACCTTAACCTTTGTTCATAATTTAAAATGATAATTTAAGACCTATTTATTATTGAAGAAAATTATACCTAAAATATAAGAAGAATGACAATCTAAACCAAAAAATAATTATTAAAAGATTTTGTTTTTTAAGAAATGACATTATTAACATACATTCATCTTTATTTTTTTTAAACTTTATCTATACAACACATTCCTTCTACCTCATAATGTAGGATGCAACTTATTTTTTTTTAAATGTGTCATTAAATAATAATGTAAAGTGCAACTAACTGTTTTATGTAATAAGATGGATGTAATTATTAAAAATATGGTTCTCTAGGGACGAGGAACAATAATCCGTAAAAGCATTGCTGAAACAAACTCGGTATGCAGAGGATTCTAAAACCCTTACTTGGTTTAAATTGTTTAATTGAATTGGAAGGAGGATTGATAATTTGAATTAGCTAGGAGATGGAAACAATAAAGTTGGATAAAATATTATAACAGAACTATTTTATCCTTAAAAATAGGTGTACAAGTTTAAATATTTAAAATTAAAAAAAATATATTATGAATGATTTTATTTTATTGTGTAGATAGTTGTTTATATCTTAGAATTTGGGGTAGAATATTCCTTATGTTTTTCCAAGATTGCATCAGGATGAGACAAGTGCGTACTATCAGATTGATTCTATGGCCATCATTCGAAATTCGAATTACAAGTTAAGTGTGAGTGACTTGTTCTCCATGCTTAGTTGTAATCAAATGTTATCTATGTGTTGGTTACCTCTTACCTTCTTTAGTTAAATGGGTTGTCTATTACTACATGAATTTATATCCATGCATGAGCTACCACTTATCCATGTATCATTGGTCACTTATTTTTTATATTTCTTTTTTTTATAATTGTTTATTTTGAATTTTTAACTACTACCATAAAATCAATAGTTGTAGTACACTTGTAATCGAACAGTTTAATATGGAAAATGTTCAGAATTAAAAATAAACAATTATAAAAAGATAAGAATATAAAAAATTATCACCATAAATTATCACGATAAAAATTATCACCATATATTTTCTACAAAGTAACATTTAGAATTTCAGAATTGTTTATTTTGTTCAGCTGAGAGGAGGATTGGAAAACATTGTGAATGAATAATTTATATCAAAGCTAAATCAAGAGCTTTCTATGGATCTTGCTTTAATCCAATCAAATTAATAGTTGGGTTCTATTTTAAAACAAAACCTCTCATCAACCCAATCTAGGGTAATTAAATACTGATTAGAGAAGGTAATTAAATACTGATTGTGTCCTATTTTTACACAAAACCACTTATAAACTCAATCTACCAATTGGCTGGGAATTCGTAGGTGTACCTGCTACCAGGCATCCATAGAAATCGAAATGACGGTATCATCAATTCTTCTAAATGCGTCAGATCTTCGAACAGTTCTTTTCCCAGTTTGCCATCGCTCATTCCAAACTCAGACCTCAAAATAATGTTGGCAGTCAGTGTATGCATATATTTGGTTAGCTCAATTTCACAACGCCCCCCTATGGCATTCGCTATAGTCTCGCCCCATTCATCTACCAACTCTTTGGTACATTTAGACATCATGTCAACAGATGCCTGTAGGGATTCAAAAAGATCAAAAGCTTTACTGAAAGAAGAGCCGGAGTTAACAGGCATATTTAATTATTAACTAACTTGTGGAAGTCATAAAAAAATAAGTATTATAGCAAAACTAATTACAAAAATTGTACTCAATCGATAATATGATCTTCTCACTCTCAAGTAAATTTATATGAATACTGCCAAATAAAAGTTAGTATGAGACACGCTTGCTCCCAAATGAAATGAGTTTAACCTGATAATATTCATATTCACCTTGAGCATCTCCATATTAAAGGCAGGCGCAACGATTCGGCGCTGGTGAGACCACTGTTCACCGTTAACACTAAACACGCCTTCCCCGAACACAACAGAAACCATTTTCTGGACCATAGGAGACCTTCCAGAGTGCTTCGAAGATAGAAGCCGCCTGATCTCTTCTGCATCAGTCAGAACAATTCTGGGTTCGTGACCAAACCAGATCACAAACTTCTCTCCTGCACAAGTTAGATGAATCCCAAATCTTATCATTACAACAAATAAACAAACAATCTGTGACCAGCTTCTTAAACAAATTACTTGTGAAGTACAGTACCGTATCTCCTAGACCACTCGACCAAATATGGGAATGCTCTCTTGCTGAAATTGTGATCTACGGAGGGCATGTCTGTGGACATCTCCTGCTGCATCATGTTGGCAATATCCAGTAGATTGCCGAGCATAAAACGTGGAGGAGGACCCTTGAATCCCTGCTTTTTCAGAGCTCCATAGATAGCCCATGGCGTCCATAAGTATTTGATGAAGAAACGTAGCAGAAAAGGGGATATTCCAGCGATAAATAGTGTGAATAGCACACCATTGATACCAACTCCAGAGACTCCAAAGACATCCATGAGGAAGTGGGAATAGGGAAAAATGAATCCAGTCAGAGTTTATCGCCTCTACTCACAAAATATTGGTGAGTAGACGAAGCTCTCGACTATAACTTCTTCCAAATGGTGGACGTCTATGATCGATCCGTATCGGGCGTCTTCGGGGGCGTCTTCCTAAGAATATCATGACCTTATTGCAAATAGAGATAATGAAGTAGAACTTTACATAAGCTAGTCGTCTAGTGTGAGCTTATCAAAACTTCTATCCAACCGACCTTCATAGAGCAAGGTGAAAAGTTGACTTTCTTTTTTCTGTTGGATGAAGGGAATCAGCGATGGTCAGTTGTCTAAAAACATTTTTAATACTTTTATATAAATTTGGAGATAAGGATAACCAGTTGTCTTAAAAACATTTTTAATATTTTTATATCGATCCCTACAATAATAGTGTGTATAGTAGTAATCTCAATAAATATTGTAATATATTTCGATATATGTATTGTTTGATTTAAAATAATAAAAGTTACAATAGTGTGTATAGTAGTAATCTCAATAAATATTGTAATATATTTCGATATATGTATTGTTTGATTTAAAATAATAAAAGTTACAGCGAGGACACGTCAATGGTAATGTATGGTGTTTTCAATAAATATTGTAATATATTTTATTTAATTTAAAATATTTTAAGTAGATAAATATTCGTAATTTACGCTTTTCAAGTTATATCAATTAAATATCCTAATACTTTGTAACATATTAATTCAATCAATTTGAGATTGGTTTGGGCTAGTTTTTAATGTAAAGGCCATGTATGGTATGAAAAATTCTTGAACATAATTCTACAAGGTCGATACAAAATAAAATATACATAAAATTCTTTAGAAAAACGTTACCATATTGACTTAAAAGCCATATACACACAAAAAATCATTAGAAAAAACGTTAGAAAGTGCGTGAGATGTGAGGCCTACCCCTAGGTACTACCTATCATACACGTTACTTTAACGTATGAATCCAAAATATCTCGAAGGGAAACAAAATAGATTCGGTTATGAGAATCAAAGAATCAAAAAGTAATATTATTATATTAATTCAATCAATTTGAGATTGGTTTGGGCTAGTTTTTAATGTAAAGGCCGTGTATGGTATGAAGAATTCTTGAACATAATTCTACAATGTCGATACAAAATAAAATATACATAAAATTCTTTAGAAAAACGTTACCATATTGACTCAAAAGCCATATACACACAAAAAATCATTAGAAAAACGTTACAAAGTGCGTGAGATGTGAGGCCTACCCCTAGGTACTACCTATCATACACGTTACTTTAACGTATGAATCCAAAATATCTCGAAGGGAAACAAAATAGATTCGGTTATGAGAATCAAAGAATCAAAAAGTAATATTATTATAGAAAGATTACATCATTATAATACCGAGTGATTAAAATTAAACAGTACTTGGCACAAAAGACAACAATACCGAGTGCTTGAAAGATTATATCATTGTCAATATTTATGGACTTGACTTCCCATTGTTGCTTCTGAGAGTCATAGATGGGCACAACTAGGGTACCACTTACTTGTGGCCAAACGAGCCAAAGAATCAGCTAAAAGCTATGCAGTTCAAGGACTTCATCCCAATAGTCTAATCAAGGTTCACACACCATCTAATTCAACTTTTTTAATCATTATAATAATTGTAAGGAAAGGTTAACATATATAATTCTTATATAATAATTATAAGGAAAAGTTAATATACTTCATAGCATCTAATTCAACGGTTTTAATTTATATAATAATTATAAAGAAAGATTAACATATATAATTCAATTTTTTAATGTATATATAACAATTATAAAGAAGGGTTAATATAATATATATATATAATTAATATAATATATATATATAAGTAATATAATATATATGTAATTAATATAATCATCCCTTCCTTTTTTTTAAGTAAAAAACGTAACTTTCATTCTATTATCATAAACAGAGAGTACATATTGAACTTCTTACAAACTCCAGGTGTTTCATGAGCCACCAAAGGATCCCATAGATCAGCACAAGTACTGAAAGAGTCACCCCTTAATTTCCAGACAGCAGGTGCTAAATGAGCCACCTTCTAATTATGCACCCCACCCACTCCCTATCGACAATCTTAGCAGAGAAAAGAGCCAAAGTTTCAACAGAACCGTTCAGCCGAACCAAAAAGGTGAGACCATCATCATAAGTGTCACCAAGCATAAAACTACTGCTCGAGAGATAACACAATCATACTATTCAGGAGATTACAAAAACTCCTTCCCCTACACAGCAACGAAACATCTGACAACACTAACCCTACCCATAACCATAGCCCCATACAACTATAGATACCCATCCAAGAAAAGAGCCTGAAGACAGCACCAAAGGAAGAGACACTGGATACAAAAGACATTATCGCCGAAAATACCATGCCGTAGGATACAAGAACAGTAGAGACCTTAGGTTGCCGGTCCCGCGTCGTCATCACTTTGCACCAGAACAGGAGCATTAGGTACCTCCCTTATATCCACAGGTTCAGGACCCCGAGGAATAGCTTCCTTTTTCAGCATATCTAGATATGTAATACCCAGTTTGTTAGCCAACAGGTCCAGCTTCATATGGATCCAGTTATAGTTATCCGTCGTGTCTTTGCTAACTTCCTCCAGCCTCTTGAGCCGAGGAGATCCAGATAAAGCATCGCCACGCGTGTCCAGACATTGGGCAATTAAGGTTTTGGTCACCCATAGAGTGACAATCGCTCGATTATACAATTCCATACGAACCATAGTATTCCCCGGGTCATGGATCCAATTGGCCATGGCCTTCGTTTCCTCTGGTAAATCAGCTTCCCCCACCAGACACCATAAGTCCGCCTTAATTTCCTCCACCTCCTGCCTAACTCCCGGAGGAAAGAAACGTCGAAAGAAAATAGCAGTAGCCGCCGAATTCCATTGATCATGGCTAGGACCAGTACGAGGTGTGGAACCTCCACCCATCATGCTCATTTCCCGAAGGTCTTTCCTCCTCTATTTCACAGCAAAACCTTTCGGAGGCATGATATTATCAAACTTACAGCTTCTCTGCACCCTCACAGTCACAATACACTTGCTGAAAGTAAACCAAGTATAAAATTGTCTGGAAGCTTTGTCCCTGATACCACCTCTCGAGTACATATTTATGGGTGAGCCGCCTCCTATCGCCATTGAATTTGGCATCATAATCCTGACGCTGAAATAATTATCACAGCCTTCATCACTAGTACCTATCGTCCTTTACTGATCACAAAACTCCATCGTAATCTAGTAACTCCTTCGCCACCTTATCTTCGCATGCTGCAAATTCTCCAAATTAAATCCCCCCTCTGATTTGATATCTCCACCATCCTTAACGATCATCCTTTGGTACTTCTTCCCTTTGTTCCCTTTGTCCCTTTGAGTCGAGATGTTTACCATTCCTATATCAATTACTGGTAGTGGGGCTGAATCTGTTGTCATCTTTCGCCAGCCATCCCTTATTATCACACTCGACGATGTTAATGCACTTGATACGACACGTATCAGATTATAAATTCGAGATCGTCCCATCCCATCTATCATTCACTTGTATGATGCCCTGGTTTGCCAACTCATCACCCAAACAATTGGCGCTTCTTCTAACATGTCTGAACACGATGGAGTTAAATCCTCTAATCATGGTTTCCATGTTCATGTATATGTAACTTCGGAATGTATTTCATATATGTTGTATGTACTCCTATAGAGATGGTATTATTCCTCTATACGGAAGTGTCATCATTTATATTGTAAATGTAATAACTTATACTTGATGGGTTATTAGACCACCTTGTTGGGGTCGGCCCTGTATAAGTCATGTGGGTCAAAGGGTTATTAGACCACCCTATTGGGGGTCGGCCATGTGGGTCAAAGGGTTATTATACCACCCTATTGGGGGTCGGCCATGTGGGTCAAAGAGTTATTAGACCACCCTATTGGGGGTCGGCTCAGTCAGCATTATGTTATGTGGTTAAGTTCAAGCCTGCATGATTTATGTAAAAGGCAAGTCAAGTCAAGTATAAATAGAGTGCGGGAGGCACTCTACTGGTTCACTCACTTTTCACTCATGCACTCAAGGTGGAGTAGTGCACTTATGGAGGAGGAGGATCTATTGCTAGGTTATGTCTATCTCTCGTGTTTGGGTTATATCATTGCTCTATCTATCTCTGAGGAAGTTATTGGGGTTTTTCACCTTTATGGTTTTCCCCAAGTAAATCTTTGTGTCTCTTGTGTGCTTGCATAATTGTCTCCATGATTGATATGCTGTAGATTTGTTGTACATGTTGTTCTCTCAGTTAAGATCCTAGATCAAAATGAAGTAAATTATGAAAATTTAACATGGTATCAGAGCTAGCCTGAAAGAAGGCATGATATGGCATGTATGGCACTTGTTGCACTTACGATGCTAGGGCTTGATATCGCAAAAACCAGTCATCGTAGCACTTTCTCTATAAATCCGTTTTGGAGAAGTTTTCGGATCTGAAATATTTACAGGTCGAATATTAAATCTCCATGTACCTTGTGTCCAAAGGAAAACCTCTAATTCGTTTTACTTTGTGATTTATGATCTGTACAATATAGGGTTTCTGCCTCTTCCAGATCTGAGTCAAAATCAGGTGACCTTGGGAAAAAGGTCATAACATGGGCTAGGAAGTTCCAAATGAAATTTAGTAAAAAGTGACAGGTAGTACACAGACAGTACTATCTCCGAAAACGTTTTCAGAGGCAGAGGTTGAACCAATGACACGTGGCACGCCGTACAAGTTCGCTCTCCTGTATTATCCCATAAATAGGTCACATTGCGACACTTGGCATAACTCTCTCTCAGAGAGTCCAATTGAGGTCAGACCTATCAAGATGGAAATATAACAGGTCGAGCTATCTCAGGAAAACTTTTCAGAGGCCAAAGTTGAAACAATGACACATGGAACGCCGTACAAGTTCGCTCTCCTGTATTATCCCATAAACAGGTCACGTTGCGACACTTGGCATAACTCTCTCTCAGAGAATCCAATTGAGGTCAGACCTGTCAGGATGGAAGATAACAGGTCGGGCTATCTCAGGAAACCTTTTCAGACCCTGTGGATCGAAAATTTCAGAGGTACGCCAGAAACAATCAGGTACATATTTCTGTCAAAACATAATTATTTTTTAGTACCTTCATTCATGGCTTCCGAAATTTAGGGCTTCAGAGAAAGTTGGAATTTTTGTAATCGGAGACCACGGCTGGATGCTACTCATAAAAATCAAAATTTAGAGACCAAGATCAGAATTTTTGGTTGAGAAGAAGACTGGGCTTGATCAGACCCTAGTTCGAGACTTTGATCATAAAAGTGGAAAATTAGGGCTTCTGTAAAAATGGGAATTTTTTAAATCTGTGACCACGGCTGGAAGCTCCTCAGAAAAATAGAAGCTTAGAGCTTTGGATCAAACCTTTTGATTGGGCAGAAGAGTGGGCTTCATCAAACCCCATTTTAGGGTCACGTCTAGTGAATCCGGAAGTTTCAAAGGCAAAATTGAGGAGTGAAACTTTGCAGTTTTCAAATTCTGAATATACCAGCTTGATCAGCTCATCAAGGCGCATATTTCTATCCTTTCGGAAGTTTGAAATTCAAAATTTGAATTTTTGGGGTTTCTCTGACAAACCCATATCCAGCTCCAGGTCCAGTTCTTGCAAATCAAGTAGATTGGGTTAATCCTAGAAGAAGATGGATTGGTCACCTGCATAAGTGAAGAAGTTCCTGTTTCAGAGGGAGATGAGACTAAGGCCTTACATAAGAATATTACAAGCGATCTCGACAGGTATGACTCATCGAGATATGTTTTGAGATTTGTTCATGGTATGTTTGTCTTCATGTTATTATGGTTAGTACAATCTTGATTTTAGACTTGTCATAAAATTATGAATGCACGATAAAAAATATTCATTGATTAGGGTGTTGACACTTATGATTGTACTAATGCATTATGGTGTTGTATGAGGTTTATGTTGTCTACTAACATGAAAGGTACACCAAGAAAGACAAATCATGTTCTGGTTCAAGAACATATGATCATGATGACATGAGGACAAAGATTCATCCATTGTCATGGATCTCATAGAAGCTCCATTTACGAGGTATGTATAACTTGGTTTTATAATGGTTAACCTATGAGATATACAGGTTACTAGCACAAGTCATTGAAGAAGAACAAGAAGACATCATGTGAGTATGTTAGACATAACTAGCTAGCATGCTAATCCAGGTATGTTTTTCCTATATCAATATAGAATCCTACCTTGTGTTAGGATCTTATACTGTTGTGTTGTTGATAATAATTATTCATGAAGTCATAGGTTTGAATAGTCATGGTTGTATGCATATTGTAATTGATGATATGACTAACCAGAAGAATCATGAAGGTATAGGTTTGAGTAATCACGGATTTTATGCATATTATATCTCTTATCTTGATTGATGATTTAACTAACCAAAAGAGTCCTATGATCAAATAAGAATATGCATGAGTAAAAGAAGACTTCCCTGAAACCTTGAACACTAATGTTTATTATCTGTGTTTGAAATGATCATGAATATACATGCTTGAGATTATTGTGATTATACTAATGAATGTTTGATTACGTATGAGACCTAGAGGATAACACAATGGTGATACTAACAAGCATGCATAGGGATCAAGAATGAATATAAGTTCAAGGACAAGTAATCCAGGAAGCAAAGATCAAGAGGGAGTACACTCCAGTGGTTTCTGCAAGGATGCAGATATTCAGAGGGAGTTGACCATCTCTCTACATTCCACATTAAAAGGTGTAGAAGAAGCTACTTCATATTAGGACTCCAGTAGCTCCTGCAAGGAAGCGAAGACTCGGAGGGAGTCCACCTAACGAACAAACAAAGATAAGTATTTGAATTGTCATTTCTTAAATAATACTGTTCAATAATGTATATACTGATGTTCCTAGAATTAGGTTGTGTATTATGCATATTAGAATAATTGCATTGATGAACAGTATACTACTAATATGCATGGATAAGTGGCATATGGCACTGTACAACATTCCATTGCTACTTATCTAGAATGAAACCTATTTGCTGACATGTTGGGAGTTGTGCACACTCTTAACAATGTTCTGGTAGAGATTGGAAGGAATCTAGAAAGTTACGGGATATGGATAAATGTTGTATTGAAGCATTGGCTAAGATAATTGCATGACTGTATGACATATTTCTTTATGTGTAAGAATTTGTTCTGAAAACTATGAGATGTTTTCTAATCATGCAATTTAACTTGTTGTGTAGGAAAGATCATATGCCATCTCCTACAAAAGAAGAACTACAACATTTGTTCCAGCAACAAAGATACCTATTGAAGATATTGAAGTTCCCAGGATCTCGGATGAAGAAATGGAATGCCATGATCCGTCGATCATGAAGAATGATGTTTGTGATGTAGTCCCAAGACATGAAGGGAAGTTTGTTATGACTTCCAAATGGAACTATCAGATCAAGCATGTTGCAGATGGCAGCATTGAGAAATATAAAAGTGACGAAATAGAAGATGCACCAGATGGATTTCAAGACAGCATGGTGTAGTCATATATGTGTGCAGAACTTGGTATGGTACGATAGACAGCTTTCTATCCAGTTTGGGCTTTACCAAGAATAAAGCGGATTCCAACCTTTTCTACAAGGTTGAGGAAGGAAATCCAGTGATACTACTTTTGAATGCGGATAACCTATTTGTTATAGGTGAAGATAGATTGATTGTCGACATGCAGTGGAAGATTGCTGCC
The DNA here is from genome assembly GCA_027924585.1 of Larix kaempferi. Lineage (NCBI taxonomy): Eukaryota > Viridiplantae > Streptophyta > Pinopsida > Pinales > Pinaceae > Larix > Larix kaempferi. Next base: position 6,902,770 of record BSBM01001102.1, read on the forward strand.
GAGTTCGAGATGAAGAACTTGGGGATGATGCACTATTTGTTTTTGGCATGGAGGTGTGGCAGAGTGTAGATGGAATCTTCCTTGAACAAGGGAAGTATGCAGTAAGAGATCCTGAAGAGATTCGGGATGATGGATTGCAAGGCCATGGCCACACCTATGACATCGAATCTGAAGCTTCTATGTGATGCTTCATTTGAGCCGGTTGATGTCTCTACGTATCGTCAAATGATTGGGTCCTTGATGTACCTGACAAACACAAGACCAGATATTTGCTTTGCTGTGAACACATTGAGCCAGTTCTTGACGAATCCGAGGAGTGTTCACCTGGTTGCTGCAAAGCATGTTCTAAGGTACCTGAAGGGTACAGTGGATTTTTGGATCAAGTATGAAGCGAATCAAAAGTTTAACCTGCAGGGTTATGTTGATTCAGATTGGGCTGGCAGTGCTGCAGATAGGAAGAGCACATCTGGGTGCTGCTTCAGTATGGGATCAGGTGTGATCTCATGGTTTAGCAGGAAGCAGTCCTACGTGGCACTGAGTACAGCTAAGGCAGGGTATGTTGCAACCTGTTCAGCTAGTTGTGAGGCAGTATGGCTACAGAAGCTACTGTCTGAGTTATTTGGTCTCCCGTTGGATGCTACTGGTATCTTCTGTGATAACCAGAGTTGTGTGAAGTTGTCTGAGAACCCAGTGTTTCATGACAGGTCGAAACACATAGAGATCAAATATCACTATATCAGGGATATGGTGCAGAGAGGAGCTGTGAAGCTCCTGTATGTTGCGATGGACGAGCAGATTGCAGATGTGGTGACGAAGCCAGTAGCCAGGGTGAAGTTCAAGTACTTCAGAGAGAGGCTTGGCGTTCTTCAGATCGAGGACACTTCGAGGAAGAAGTGATGGACACATTTGCTGAATCCATTCCAAGCATGTTGGAAGGAGGATCCTTCACATGGCTGTGGATGTAAGCGCTAGATGACGAGCATCAGGATGATGTTCTGGTTTCTGCTTGGATATGATCAGTTGGATCATTTTTATATGTATGTATGCATCATGTTGGATGCTTGGATTATGTATCTGTATATGTATCAGGTGGATACATTGTATGATCAGGTAGATCATGTATATTGATATGTATCATGTATGATCAGGTAGATCATGTATGTTGATGGATACATTGTGTGGATCATGTATCTATGTATCAGGTGGATAGACTATGTATGATGATATGTATCAGGTAGATACGTGGTGTGCATCAGATGGATGCATTGTATGATCAGGATGATCATGGATGACGAGCTTCTCCAGATGACATGCAATAGGATGTTGCAGTGATGATGATCAGGGTGATCATGTGTACATCAGGATGATGTATGATGAGTATCGGATGATACTTTGTGGCCGTGGATCAGGCTGTGCAAGTAAGCATGTAATTTGTGCCCTGGGAGATTTGCAGATGGTCTTTCGAGGTTTTTCCTATGGCATGTAATTCGGTGCCCTGGGACATTTGGAAATTGCTCTTTCTAGGTTTTGCTTGGGAGAACATATAATTTGTGCCCTGGGAGATCTGTAGATAGTGTTTCGAGGTTTTACCTATGGCATGTAATTCGGTGCCCTGGGATATCTGGCAGATGCTCTTTTGAGGTTTTGTCCTATGGCATGTAATTTGCTCCTGGGAGATCTGGACAGGATGAAAAAGGCCTCAAATGCTTCAGGCAGGTTTTGCCATGACCACATGTAATTTGCTCCTGGGAGATCTGGACAGGATGAAAAAGGCCTTAGATGCTTCAGCCAGGTTTTGTGGTGGACCACATGTAATGTGCTCCTGGGAGATCCGACAGGTAGAGCCGTGTGCTCATAATAACCTAGGATGCTTCAGCCAGGTTTTGTTGTGAGATCACATGTAATGTGCTCCTGGGAGATCTGACAAGTAGAGCTGTGTGCTCGTAACAGCCTGGGATGCTTCAGCCAGGTTTTGTGATGGTTCACATGTAATGTGCTCCTGGGAGATCCTACATGTAGAGCTGTGTGCTCGTAATAGCCTGGGATGTTGCAGCTAGGTTTTGTGACTCACGTAATAAGTCCTGAGGTTTCCACAGTATGGCCAGTGATGATGAAGACCTGCAAGTGGTGGGCCTACATCCAGTATGAAAACGGACTGGCTCTGTAGAACTTCCTATGATGAGTAGATTCAGAGATTGATTGAGATAGCAGCAGCAGTGACGATGATGATGACTCGATGATGATTATCCAGTGACGATGATCCAGAGAAGATGACTTGTGTTGAGAAATACCTTCCTAGTTAAGAGGGAGTGTTGATGTATATGTAACTTCGGAATGTATTTCATATATGTTGTATGTACTCCTCCTATAGAGATGGTATTATTCCTCTATACGGAAGTGTCATCATTTATATTGTAAATGTCGTAACTTATACTTGATGGGTTATTAGACCACCTTGTTGGGGTCGGCCCTGTATAAGTCATGTGGGTCAAAGGGTTATTAGACCACCCTATTGGGGGTCGGCCCAGTCAGCATTATGTTATGCGGTTAAGTTCGAGCCTACATGATTTATGTAAAAGGAAAGTCAAGTCAAGTATGAATAGAGTGCGGGAGGCACTCTATTGGTTCACTCACTTCTCACTCATGCACTCAAGGAGGAGTGGCGCACTTATGGAGGAGGAGGATCTGCTGCTAGGTTATGTCTATCTCTCATGTTTGGGTTGTATCATTGCTCTATCTATCTCTGAGGAAGTTATTGGGGTTTTTCACCTTTATGGTTTTCCCCAAGTAAATCTTTGTGTCTCTTGTGTGCTTGCATTATTGTCTCCATGATTGATATGCTATAGATATGTTGTACATGTTGTTTTCTCAGTTAAGATCCTAGATCAAAATGAAGTAAATTCTAAAAATTTAACATTCCAAACAAGTTATCCTCCACGCCAGACACCACGTGGTGGTAATCTTTACAGCGTGGGTTCCATTTAAAAGTTTGTTTGCCGTCTGTATAAAAATTTCAGAATCACCTTCTACAATACAATTATTAAAGATGCATCTGGTAATAAGCATGAGACCTTGAAGCAAAGCTTCACACTCCATGGCATTATTCGTTTCATTACCAATATTAACATAATAGCATAACTGAATTTGGCCATGGCTATTTCTAACCACTCCGTTGTACCCTGCCACTCCCGGGTTCCCTTTAGACACACCGTCAAAGTTCAGTTTCAACCATCCTTGCTGAGGCAGAGACCACTGAGTCGGGATTTCCTGCGGTTTTCTAGCATTACGCTGAGTACCAAGAAACTGCGGAAGACCTCTAATGCCCCAGGTATGTAATAACGTAGTTTCATTATCGGGGCCACTCAGATCTTCCATATTCCACCTCGTAAGTTTCAAGGTTTCATTTATTTCCTGCTTAAGACGTTCCTAGATGCACTTCCAGGTATTCAACTTTTGTTTTTCCTGAAACAAACGATAATTACGTTCTTTCCACACCTCCTAGAGGAGGAAACCAGGAAACAATTGCCATATACGGTTCAGAATGTTCCCTTGAAAGGGCTTCATATTCCATTTCTTGATAGTTTGCTCCGGGTTTGATCTAACCTGAGCTGTCTGTCTAAAAAACCTGGCCCCTTCATCCCACAGATCTGATGCAAAGCTACATTTGTCAAGAAGATGCGCCATTGTCTCATTATTCTGACCACATAGAACACACATAGATGGGCCCTCGAAACCTCGTTTCACAAGCTTGTCCCATGTTAGGATACGACCTCTTAGGACTAACCAGAGAAAAAGAGTAATCTTGGGCCACAACTTGGCCTCCCATAAATACTTCCATACCTGATCCTCCTTAGAATAAATTGAGCTGGTTTGTAAATGATAAGCTTCTTTAATGGTAAACCTCCCTATCGGTAGATGACCCCATCGTAGGATATCTTGCCCTCCCTGTATTTTAACCTGCCTCTGTTTCACAATACCATAGATTTGCCTTCCTATTTCTTCCCCATAGGAGGTTATCGACCAATCCAAGTGCTTCCAGATGTGGAAACCTCTGTCCTCAGAAGATTCATGCCAGTAATTCTTGACCGAATACCAGTGAAATTGCCTAGTCCTGGTTTCTTCAGAGATCACCAACGATGCAATAGAAGGCTCCTGTTGCCATGCATCAAACCAAAGGTTAGTCGTTGTTCCCTCAAGGATTTCCCAAAAACTATGTTTTTTTATTAAACTGTTACTAGCCCTTGCCATATTCCAAATATGGGATCCATCATCCGGTCCTTCCTCCCTAATCCAATCCTGCTGATCGATGTTTGGCATGTATTTCCTTCCCCAAAAGCTTTCCCATTGCTCATTCATATGAGTTAGCCACTACCACCATATTTTAGCCCCACACACCCTACTTAGCTCCTTAGGATCCCATAACCCCAGACCCCCCTCCTTCTTAGTTTTGCAGAGAGTCTTCCATCCTACCAATGGACATTTCCTCTGATCTCCCTTTCCTCCCCACAAAAAGGGCCCATTGCAAATTCTGGATTTCCTTTAGCACTGTCTTAGGAGCCGATAATACCAAAAATAAGTACAGCGACATTTCTTGCAAAACAGATTTTACTAGAACCACTCTTCCAAGAAAATTTAAGGTCCTAAGGGTCTAGTTCGATAGTTTTTCCTTTATTCTATTCAGAAGATCTTACCAGGAAGATTTTTTAAGGATCCCTTCGGTTAAAGGCGCCCTGAGATATTTGGTTGGAAGGGAGCTCTTCTTAAAGCCCAGAATACAGATGATATTTCTCTGACTGATTGGCGGAGTATTAAAGAAAAATACGAGGGATTTATCCATATTGATCGTTAACCCCGAGGCTTGCAGAAAGATATTCAGATCCTGTTTGATCTTACGAGCTTCCTGCACAGAGGAATGACCCATCGTTAGAGTATCATCTACAAACTATTGATGAGTTATCACCTTTGCATAGGGAGTAAATGTTAAGCCTTTGATGCTCCCCTGACTAACATACTAAGATATGAGTCCCCAATCCTTCTGTCATTAGCACAAAAAGGAAAGCCAACAAAGGGTCCCCTTTCCTGATTCTCCTGGTAGGTCTTACCACACTAGACGAATGACCATTCACTAGAATGGAGAAAAAGGCCGATGAAGTAAGATTAGCGATCGATGTGATCCAAGTATCACTAAATCCAAACGCTTTCATGACCTCTTTCATGTACTTCCAGTTTAACTTATCATAAGCTTTAGATAGATCCAGTTTTAGCATCATCCCCATTTTTTTGGTATCTTTAAGTGAGTGAATCACTTCATGGGATAAAATAATGCCATCCATGATCTGACGACCATCCACAAAGCTTGATTGTTCTATAGATATGAGAGAAGGGAGAAGGGGTTTCAACCTGTTAGCCAATACCTTAGTGATGATCTTATAGATAATATTGCATAGGGAAATAGGGCAAAAAGAATTAGCATTCTCAGCCATAGGAGACTTAGGGATAAGGGTAAGAAAAGTAGAGTTAAGTGCAGGAAGAACCCCTCTCATCCGGCGAGATTCTTCCACAACTTGCCAGACATCTAGTTTAATCAAGTCCCAGAAAGTATGAAAAAAATTAGCAGTGAAGCCATCAAGAACAGGGGATTTCCCTTCTTCCATCTGAAAGATAGTTGTCTCCACTTCCATTAAGGATATAGGACTGATCAATAAATCATTATGTTCATGAGAAATAATTCAAGGAATAACTAATTTCATAATCCTACAAGCTTCAATGCGATCCTCCTCTTGTTCAGTAGTAACTTTAGTAAAATGATCAAGCAATTCTTTTTCGATCTCCTCATGAGATTCCAGTACCACCCCTTCATCAGTCTTGAAATTAACAATCTAGTTATAGTGCCTTTGTTGTAACGTGGCCCTATGGAAGAATCGGGTATTTTGATCCCCATTCTTCAGCCACTGATTCCGAGATTTCTATTTCCAAAGTAGATCTTCCTGATACCGTCTTTGTTTGACATCCCTCGAAATTCTTGTTTCCTCCTCCACAAGCTCTTGGGTTATGCCAATTTGCATAATCCTTTCTTGAACTTGTTCCATACGATCCTCCAATTTAGCCTTTTCCTGCTAAATATTTACAAAGACTTCTTTATTCCATCTTTTAATTTTTTGTTTGATCATTTTCAGCTTTTGTTGGAAGCAAAACATTTTAGTTCCTTCCTGTGAATTAAAAGAAGTCCACCACTCCTCCACCCTAGCGGCAAAATCCACATAAGTTAGCCAAAACTTTTCAAAACAAAAGGGTTTAGACATATTCATACCTATCTTAGTCCAAAGAAGTGACACTGGCCAATGATCCGACCCCGCAGATGTAATTGGCCATGAGGTCAGAGTACCCCCAAGAAGCATGATGCTTTCAGATAGGAGAAAACGATCGAAACGTGCAGCCACCAGGTTTTCACCACCCCAATGATTATTCCAAGTGCACATCATGCTACCAAGATCCACATCAATGAGACTGTTATCCTCTATAAATTCATCAAACAATATATTCTCAGGCCTGAGGTAACGTCTCCCCCCCCTTTTCTCTGCTAAGGATTGAATCATATTAAAGTCTCCTCCCATAATCCAGTGAAAGCCCTCGAAAAAACTTCTGAGGTAGGCCAGGCTACTCAGAAACTTTCATTTTTCAAGGTAACTACAGGGGCCATATACATTGGTTATAACACCTTTGACCCTTGACCCAATGGCATGAAATTCAGCCGCGAGGCTAAACTTCGTCAACAGAAAATTAGTCAAATTTATAGTCCTTGGATTCCATAAAATTGCTAGACCTCTCGAATACCCTATCGCATCTAGAGCCATCCATCTATAGTTTTTCCATAGATTGCCCGCTTTTATTGATACTTGATTGCCAGAACATTTAGTTTCCTGCAAAAAAACCATAGAGGGTTTCTCCTTCAGAATCCTGTTTTTAAGGATCTTGATTTTTTGGGGACTATTCATCCCACGAATATTCCAGGTTAGGATTTTCATTGAGTGCTATATCTGGCTGTGAGGAGCGCCTCCTGTATAGTGGGATATTGTCCTGAGTCCACTAATCTGGCTCCGATTTCTCCAATCCTGTCTCTATTGGACCGTCTTCCCCTCTTGGAGTTTCCTTCCTTTGTCTTCCTCTTGTTTTCCTTCAGTTTAAGAGGGCCAATTCCTAGACTCAGAGTCGGTTTAACTTTTAGAATGGCATCTTTCAACATTTGAAGTTGATTTTTAGGGATTGAATGAACCTGAATGTTTTTGCATGCTTCTTCTATACTATCCAGGTCCAGATCTCCTAGCAGCATATCATCCAGATCTTCATCCATAAATTCAGTCTCCTTCGGTTGATTAGCCACCTAATCAGTAGGTGTTTCCTTCCCTATTTCTGCTTCAGGTTTCACTACCTCCAACTTCGAATAACCTTTGTCCTACTCTGGGATAGAGTTTTCAACAGGGCTAGAATTTAAGACTTCAAAACTGTTAGTCTGCACAATATTTTTCCCCAGATCAAGGCCTGTGCGGCGTCTTCCTGACTTTTTACGATTGGCAACTTTAATAAATCCATCTTGATCTTTCTGTTCCAATATGCTACTACCAGGAATTCCATCTGGAAGATTAAGATGACAATCCCTTGCCAAGTGACCATGTGCATGGCACTGTTGACATCGAAAAGGGATGTGTTCATAATCCAGGGTTTGGAACCATTCAGAATCATCCCAGTTAAGAGTAATCCCTTCCGGGAGTGCTTTTGCTATATTCATATAAACACAGATTCAGTCATAAGACACATACCTTCCTTGTTTGGTCTGATCTGATATTTTGACAAAATGTCCAAGGGTTTCACCAATAGCTTGTAAAATTTCCAGATCCCAATATTCAGTAGGGAGAGAGTAGAGGCGAATCCAGACCGGGGCAATAGATAGGTCTTCCTTATCCGGATTGAAATGGTCTTTCCAGATTCGCAGAAAGAGGCCTATAAAAAAGTAAAAGTATGCTCCCCCCTCAAAAATCCTATCCTTATCTTCCACACTTAGAAATACAACAGTAAAAAACCTTTTGATCCCAACAAGAGATCAAAATGGCCTTTGGGCTTCCAAGTTGGTTTAATCCACCATGTCAGAGCTTTTTCCGTTGGCCAAATCCCCATGAACTTGCCAAACAATGCGTGGTCTGTCATGTATTGGATGTGTTCCTTAACTTTGGTAGAGTTAATAGTAATCACCGGGCTGCTTGTGGTTTTCAGGATACACACACCACTAGTATCTCCTCTGTTCATACCCATCTTCACACCTCCCGATCTCACTGCTATGCCTTTCCTTACCTCTCCTTGGATCTCCGATTGAGGCTCCAAACCCTCTCGTCCTATCCCGCTCGACCCATCCATATTCTTTGCGACATTCGTCTGAGCTTTGCTTTGCACCGATACATTGTCCTCGCTTCCATTACTTTGAAGGAGAGGAGGGGGAGTGCCCCTCCCCTGTGATCGCACCATCCCTCTGGCGGCCAAACCCTTCATGCTTAAGCACTAAACACTGATACAGAGGCTAATGCAGAGAAAGCCCCGAATCAACCATTATAGAGGAGCATTTCTTGGAAGCTCGTTCACCTCATATCATTCTTTAATATAATCATGCCTTAAGAGAAACTCACAAATACATTTAAAATTGGTGGAGTGCTTTAAGTTGCACAAAGGTAAAGACAAATTAAGAGGATTTTGTTGCTTTGTGCTCGGCACAAAGAATGAGTGAAAGGTTAAAAAGAGTTACTAAGGAAAAATGTGAAGTACAAGAATTTGGTTATGTGGAACCATGTGTTATTGTACACTATTTGAAGATCATGAGGTTGAACGTGCATGAAGTTTTTCAAGGTGATGTCGAGCATTAAGAGTAAAATTATGAATGTGGGTGTTTATTTTGGGGATCCAAGTTTTTCAAGTTTTGGTAGTTGTATATAGAGGAGCGAGGTTCTCTACAACCCAGTCTGTTCATAAAATAAAAAATATGGAAAGTATTAAAAAAAAATCCATGTTGGCTCATAAAATAAAATATACAAATTAAAAATGGATGTCCGTCTATAAAATAAAAACTTAAAACTTAAACCTGGATCTATCAATTAAGAGAGATCATATTTCTTGAGTTTAAATTATAAAAAAAAAGTCAACCAAAGTCGACCATGATTAAGCAAAGTCAACCATGGTTAAACATGGTCAACCATGGACAACCATAATCAGCCATAGTCAACCAATGCTTGGCCATGATCAACCAAATTCAACCATTTTCAAACATAATCAACCATGAGCAACCATGGTCAACCATAGTAACCGATGGTCAACTAAAGTCAACCATGGCAAATCAAAGTCATCCATGGTCAACCAAAGTCACCCATGCTCAACCATGGTAAACCATAGAAAAGTCAACCAAATCCAATCATGGCAAAGAAAAGTTAACCATGGTCAACAAAACAGAACAATGGTGAACCATAGTTAACCAAAGGTCAACCAAATGCAACCATGGTAAGACAAATTCAACCATGGTAAACCTAAAGTCAACCATTATCAGCCAATGTCAACCATGGTGAACTAATGTCAACCATGGTCAACAATAAACAACCATACTCAACCACAGTCAACCAATCTCAACCACGGTCAACCATAGTGAGATACAAAGAGAGATTAGTCAACCATAGTAAACCATGCTTGCCCATGGTGAACCATGGTTGCATGGTTGACCATGGTTCGATAACTATCGTTGATCGTACTCAACCAAAGTCAACCATAGTAAAAACAAAGTCAACCATAATCAACTAAGGTCAACCATAGTCAACCAAAGTCAATTAAAGAGAACGAAAGTCACCCACAGTCGACCATAGTCAACCATGGTGAACCATAGTCAACCATGATCAATTAGTCAACGAAAGTAAACCATAGTCCACCATGATCAACCAACGTCAACCATGATTAACGAAAGTCAACCATGGTAAAGCATTGTGAACGATGGTCAAACATAGTCAACCATGGACAACCATTCTCAACCATAGTCAACCAATGGTTGGCCATGATCAACCAAAGTCAACCATTGTCAAACATAGTCAACCATGAGAAACCATGGTCAACCATAGCCAACCATAGTAACCCATGGTCAACTAAAGTCAACTACGGTAAATCAAAGTCATTCATGGTCAACCAAAGTCACCCATGCTCAACCATGGTCAACCATCATCAACCATGGTAAACCATAGACAAGTCAACCAAATCCAATCATGGCCAACCAAAGTCAACCATTATCAACAAAACACAACAATAGTCAACCATAGTTAACAAAAGGCAACCAATATCAACCATGGTAAACCAAAAGTCAACCATTATCAACCAAAGTCAACCATGGCTAACCAACGTCAACCATGGTCAACCATAAACAACTATGGTCAACCATGGTTAACTAATCTCAACCATTGTCAACTATAGTGAGATACAAAGAGAGATTAGTCAACCATAGTCAACCATGGTTGACCATGGTTGCATGGTTGATCATGGTCAACCATATAAATAATCTTAATTCCTTTATAATTTGATCATGGTTGACATGGTCAACCATTGTCCACCATGGTCCAGCATGATCAACCATGATGGACCATAGTCAACCATGCTCAACCATAGTTAACCATAGTAAACGAAAAATCAACAAAACTTGCCACGTCGCATTGTCACAAAACCTACCATATCGCATTCTACTATGTTTCACCATGGTTAAGGATACTACCTACTCCTTCTACTAATGCTAGAATATGATTTTTTTTCAAATCTACATTGGAATATTGCAATGTGACATAACCACTCATCTATTTATTAACCTCACATAGACGTTTATAATATCTTTTATTAATATTATTATTATTAAAGTTGCAAATCCTCATTATAAATTATTTTCATTTATTATTGTTATAATTATATTTTCTTATTTTCATTTACAAGTATTTTAATTAATAATTAATTAAAAATTATTATTATTATTATTATTATTTTAATTATTTTCTTATTTTCATTTATGATTATTATAATTATATTTTTTTAATTTATAATTATTTTTATTATTATAAAATAATTAAAAATTTATTATTTTATAATAATAATAATATTAATTATTATTATTATTATTTTACAATAATATATATTACTATTATTTTACAATAATAATTATAATTAGATAATTATTATTATTATAAAGAATACAAAAAATAAGAATATAAATTAACATTATTATTATTATTAATATTATTCTTATTATAATTATATTTATATTTATAATTTTCAATCCTCATTATAAATAATTTTCATTTATTATTATTTTTTTATTTAAATATAATTATATTTTCTTATTTATAATAATAAAAATAATAAAATTTTCTTATTTATTAGTTTCTTATATTTTTTAAATAGTTTATAATACTAATAATATTTTTATTTTCTTAATTTCTTTTAAATATTTTATAATGATAATTATTTATAAATAAATAAAATATAATTATAATAATTATAAATTAAAATAAGAAATTAATTAAAACAATAATATTAATAATAAATATTGATTATTAATTATTAATTAAAATAGTTTTAAATGAAAATACAAAAATATAATTATAACAATAATAAATGAAAATAATCGATAAAGAGAATTGACAACTTTAATAATGATAATAATTTTTTTAATAATAATAATAATAATAATAAAAGATATTATTATTATTATTATTATTATTATAAAAACATATGCTACAATACGATGTATTGTTTACAAAAACAGTATATATATACACACTAATAAAAAAAATATTATTATTATTATTATTATTATTATTATTATTATTATTATAATATATTTCAATATTTGTTATTTTATAATAATAATAATACTATTATTATTATTACAAAATATTTAATTATTACTCTAAATTATTTATAATTTATTAAACATAATTATAAACTAATTATTTTTAAAAAATATTTAAAAAAATATTTGTTATTAAATAATTAATTAGTACTATAAATTATTTATAATTTATTAATAGCAATTATAAATAAACTATTTCTCTAAATGAGTACTCGCACAAAGTTGGTACCCAAAAAGGCTGCAACGACAGTGCGTGAGCGGAAAAAAAAAAAACCGATGCGCACACGTCGCTGCTTCGGCAATGTCGAACGTCCATGTGGTTGAGTCTACGTGGAAAAAAGGCGAGCGCACACGTCATTGACGCGTACGCACAAACTGGCTTAGACGCATCAATTACGTGTGCGCGTCCCTGTGTTTTTTATAAAAAAAACAGAGCTCACGGGTTTGTCATTTTCAACAAACCCACGAGCGCATATTGGGAAAACAGTGAGCCCATGAATGCGTCTTGGAGCACCCGACTTCTCCTCGATGCCTCCAAATCGCCCCTACACCACGACGCCAACCATTTCTCCACGTAGTTGCTCAACAAAGCATCCATTTGTTTTTATTTTTGTTTGTTTTCCATCTGAATTTTAATTTTAAAAAAAATTTACAATCCATTTAAAAACAAAAAAAAATTCATTGCAGGCCATCTACACCTAACCAGATGACAAACACACTTGAACCATCTGATGAAACCAATGAAACCCGACCTTCAGAAGACAACATGGGAACCGACAATGAACCGAATGAAAACCCTGAAGATCAATTACACCAAGATTTAAATCAATTGAGGGCACTAAGTAATGAATTGAACAGCACCAAGAAACCCTTTCGGGTTTCCTTGGCTTCATCATTGCAATACATTATTGAATCAATCAATATTGCACACAGTGAGATAACAAACTTGAGCCAATACAGGGCTCGAATGAGGGTACACTACTCCACTGGGTTGTCCAAAGAGTAGATAAAAGACCTCAACATCACCAAAGCCTAGTGGTATAGCAAATTCATAGTTCCCTCGAGAGGACAGCCTTGAGCTGTGACGAGGAGTCGGGTTTGCATGGACTGGTGTATTTACCAGCCATGGAGAGATAACTAGAGAAAGAGGTGGTTCGTGGTGTTTGGCAGGCCCTCGTGCAACAATTTGGAGGTCCCATAGTATTTCCTTCGGAAATTGTGGGCTGAGTTTGAGCTAGGGTACCATGTCGACTATTTTGACATCACTGAGTTTCAGGGTGTCGGTCTTGGCTCTGCCCAAGATCGACCTCAGGCGTACCGCAACCCACTTAGAGGAAATCCTGCACCCAAGAGAGAGCCAACCACCCTCCTCAGCCACCCGAGTTTGGTAGCAACCTATATGAGATTGATGAATCCATTAGACGTGCCACAAATCACTTGCTTAGACATACCACATTTGTGGCCATCTCTTCATAGAGCTAGGAGGACATCGATGAGACATAGACAGCTGCACGGTCTATGGGTGGTGGCCGAGACATGCCGGGTATAGGTGGAACCCAAGCAAGGCCTTCTAGTTCTACTGGAACAACGACACATCATTGTTCTCACTGTGGTCATTATTTCCATGGTCCTACGCAGTAGCATGCCACAGGGAGCTTCATGGATCAAGTTTTCTATTTTTTATTTAATGTTCAAGTATTTGTTGTATTTTATTTGATATCGGATTGTTTAATATATTTAACCTTGAATTACACATTGTTGACTTTATTTGTTTTAATGTACAGTTATTCAGAGTCGGGTTTCCATCCCCCAGGTGGGAGGATGTCGGTTCCTTTGACCTCGACGGAGCCATGGCAGCAACAGAGGATATTGCGGCACCATACACACAGGTAACTTCTTTACTTTGAATAGTTAGATCATGTTACCAGTAATTTGTGTTTAGTAATTATAAATTAATTAGAACTGAGCAATTACCATATTATCATCGTATTTTACAATAGTGTTTATCATATTGTCTAAATTATTTGAGAGCTATAAATTCATATAATCCAACCAAACAAAAATGAAACCTTATAAAACATAAAAACCTAATAAAACTAGAAACATTTGTCCATGTTCACTTTAGGCATCCTAGACCTCTAATGATTATACAAATGGGAGAGAAATTTCCAAAATCTGTCATTCTTACTTGACCAATGATGAGCCCGCAGCTGGGGTTTTGGTGATGCCTGCAGTGTCCTTCATCCTCAGAGTATCGTCCAATGCTTGCTTGCTCTTCCTGTGCTTAACCAATGCCACGTGTGTTATTGTTGCTCTGCCATTTGTCACCATGTCATCCAAGTTATCTTTTCCATGTACTCTCCTTTTCCAAATCATCTTCAAATGACCACAGTATGGGTCATTTGACTCTTGTCTCAATAGGTGTGCCAATGGCTCTAATGCCCATCACTTTTTCCACTAAAAACAAGCCTTGCTTCCATGCCCTCATGCCATGTGTTCTTCAAGCTTAAACTTTGAGAATATATTACCAGGGTAATTATCACTTTCCCCCGTATTCTACTAATAGGTTCTTTTAATGGTAAAGGTGGTCAAATCACTTCTATGCTTCTGCTAACTTTGTTGCATCAATTGAGTTCACTGAGATGTTGTACTTGTTAGTTTTTCATCCATCGAGACCAATAGGAAAACTATTTATTGCTATGAATTTTCACTACATTGTTCAAAACTCTCAGGAAAAAGAGAATCATAGTGGCCAAGCTTCTAGAAATTCAAGAACTTGATGTTTCTCATGTCCTTCTTACCCTAGTTTATTATCATGGGATTTCCAATTTATTCTAATATTTGAGATTGAAAGTAATCATACTACTACTCCTAGAACATGCTATTAGGAAAGACATATAAACAATGTAAAACAACCTATCACATGTAATGTCACTAAAGTTTTTGAAAATGATGTAAGGCCCATAAGGAAGAGCGATAATCTTACAAATATGGTCTATGGGGCCTTGCTATTATCTTGATTCAAATACAACTTGGTAAAACATTTGGCATCAAGAATACTCATTTCACTCATTTCACTCAAGATTTCTATGATTTCAATCAAGTGATATCATTTTGACAACATAGCTATTCAATCAAGAACGCATAATTACTCATTCAATGCAAACGAACATGGCACATTCAAGCTTGTAAGTAAGTTAATCATGAAAAATATTTCTCTTTCTTCCTTTTTCTAACGATCAACACTATAAAGTGTATTAAATAACATGCACATTAAGTTGATTTCTATTTAGCACATCTTTGCAAATTGAAACAATGAGATGCCATTTTATTTGATGATGTAAATGTTATGGAAATAAAGGGACTCAAGATCCTCACTCTAGGGATGCAAATACTTTTCCACTGGGTGAATCAAGCTTGTGGGAAACTACAAATCTATAAGAAGACATCAAAACCTAGGAACTCTTCATCAATAACCCAAACACATTACATAGGTTTCCAATTCAAATTTGTAAATGGACATGAATTCCATTCGCTTATGAGGCACTGCACATCTCTCTAGGGCCAAAGGAAAAGCTCACCTACTCATGGGGATGACTCTAGAAAAGGAAAAGCTCACCATGTCACCTTCTATGCCCTGTCACCTTATTTAATTTTAATTTCATGCCATGCCACCTTCTATCCTTTCAGAATATTGAATTTCAATGACAATTTTTCCCATCAAAGACTTCAAGCATAAATTGTCAACCTTCTTTGCCACATTATCTTCAATGAATGACCACATAATGGGTCATTTGTTCCTATCATGGGCCCAATCCATTGTGGGTCATAGGACTCGATCCCCACAACCATGTTCTTTACCAAGTCTTGAACAAATAGACTGCACCAATACAATAAAAAACGTTATAATATCCAAAGCCCATCAAACCACTATCATCTAACTTGAATATAAATTAACTGCAGTCATGTTTTTTAAGTACTATCGTTGTCATTCTCATTGGCATTGTGTTTGATATTGTTAATATCGTTTTTATAAATTGAGTCTAAAAATTGTAGTGTTCGCACAGGTGTCTGCGTGCTCCAGCGACCAGCCACCACCACCGGGGATCGACAGTTCTCCACGTGCGCAGGTATCATGTGTATGAAATCATAAATTTAATTTCAAATATGATGACTTTCCTATGTATATTTATATTTTTCTATATTAAACTATGAGGTTATAAATGTGTATGTAGGTGCGAGCACCTCAGCCTAGCAGTGTTGTTATTCCTCCCTCCTCGGCCTTTCAGCCACCTTATATGCCATTTGCATTCCCTGGCATACATGCCCCATTCCATGCATCCCTCCACACCCCTTACCATCCATCAGACCCCCCCTCATATCCATCTCCACAGTTCCATCCAGCTCCCCCTTCCATTTCATATCCCGTGTCCCATCACCCCATCCCAACCTTTCCACCACCTCAGTATCAATTTACCATCTTCCCACCCTCCCTGATCCGACCACGACACACCACACATCCACATTCACCCATCCCTCCACCGCAACACATACCTCACGCCCCTCACACATTCCCCCACCACACTCGCTTCCCCTTCCATGGTGCCCCGATCCATACTACAGCCAGCTGGGATTTATCGCCCTAGACATGCTAGTCCACTTCACCCATTCCATTCCACGCCTCCTTCTGCCACCCCCCCTTCTTCCACTGTTCCCCCCAATGGTGTAGCCACCGTCGATGTGGCTACATCCTCCCCGATACCATCCACCCTAGCATCGGAGCAGGCTATCCAGCCGACTGCTCCATCCTCCAGCCCCGAAGACCAACCGATTGTGTTCACGGTGAGATTGACTAGTTTATGAAAATCTCGTTCAATTTTAATCAAAATTACTATATGCATCTAGTTTCATCATTTATCTGATTGTTCTAAATGTTGCAGGGTGGAATTGTCGAGAGACTAGGATCACGGAGGAGGGATACCCCCTCACGACTTACAGTCTCGCATGCGGTGAGGTATCTAAGATTTGAAAACTATTTTTATTTTGAAATTATGTTTTATATTTGTATAATTGCCAGGAAAAGTTGACATATTATTGTTGTCGTTTCAGGGATGAGGGGGACGTGGTCCAAGACGCTAGAAGGACCCAGCTTCCTCTAGCACGAGGAAGAGGAAGATTGATTTTGGAGATGCACCTGGGAGCTCCGAGGGTGGGCATGAGGATTGAGAGACCCTCCTATGTACACTATCCACGATGTGGCATTTTGGGCACGAGTTGCCATATTTTGTATAGGGAACCATGGACCATATTTTGTATAGGGCATGAGTTTCCTTTTTTTTGTATGGGGCACGAGTTGCCATTATATAGACGCTGGGAACAATGTTCCATTTTTCCAAAAAGTGTACATGATTGGATCATTTTTGCATATTAATAGATAGATTTGCACTTGTCTATATGAGTTTGTCTTTGATTACATTTTTGCATACATGATTTTGTCTTCAATAAGAATGTTATGGAAAAGTTCTCACATACATATAGATGTTATTTCTAGACACCAAGTGACCTCAATATGAGTCCCTTGTATTTGAATGGGTATTGCATCTTTTCCTTTCAGCAACAACATACCTAGCCAAGCAAACTAAGGAGTGATATTTACATTACAAAGTGTTGTGAATTTAGGGCTACAAAAAAATAAATAGGAGATGATGATTTCTTCCATACTTAACCTTGTAATAGTTATAATAGTCAATTCCAACAAGCATTGCATCACATATTATATCAAATTAACCTAGATATATGAGAAGTTCACATGTGTGCTTGGATGGAAGGGTTAACCATATCACTTGAATTAGTTCAAACATGAGGGGTGTGCATAGGTGCAATTGGATTAAGCAATAAAATAGAATTGTTAATGTAGTTACATATGGATTGATCTTTGTGTGTTAGTATGTGCCTTTAATGAAAGCATGGTTAATGTGTTGAACTACTATTTGCACAAGTTGGCATAGACCCTTAGTGTTAATAATGTCTTCAATGTTTTGGTAATATTGATAATCACTCTTTGTAATTTAAGTATCTTGGATTGTTTGATGTTAATACACATAATGAACATAGTCAACTCAGTGGTTCAAGACATCATTTTACCCCATGATCCATGGAAGATTCATTGGAGTCATATGAACCTCATTGTCATCACGTCAACCATGGTCAAGACGCATGCAAATATTCATTTAGGTCCTAATAACCTTTATATTTTTTAATCACCATGCTTGAGGTCTAGAGACCCATCCCTTGTGTTGAAAATCCTCTATTGGCATTGTTGTAGGAACTTTATTCAACTAGTCAACCGGGATAAAGAGTTGACCGGAGGTATACATTGTAAAAATAAATATTTGTTAGGGATTAATAAAAAGCTAATTATTGATGGTTCTAAAGTTACATTCTTCTCTTTCTCACTTTCCATTTATGTGTATGAATATGTAGATATATCTTGGATAATGACACGTAATGACACTTGGATAGTTAGATTGGGAAAATTTTAGATTAATGCCTATAGTTCTACACACAAGTTAAAGAAAAAAAAAAGAAAAACTCCTAACATTGGGAACAAATAGCCAAAACAAACAATGAACCTAGAACACAATGACCAAGGGAACTTCAAAATGAAACACCACTCCACAGAAGAATTTGCTTTAGAGCTACCTCATTTTGTATGAGAGAAGTTGCTTTAGAGACCTAGAGACCTACCTACCACTTCTCTCATTTGGTATGAGAGAAGTTTCTTTAGACCTACCTCACGCATGACAATGCTTGAGTTTTTGGAGGCCGGCCTCCCACCCCACATGTCCTCTTCAACATTTTTTGTTCTCTTGGTTTTGTGCCCACCCAAACCTTTTTCATGCTTTGGGTACCTTGAGGTATATCCCCAACCCAAAAACATCTTCTATTATGTTGCCCATGTTGGTTATTGGCTTCACCCAACAAAATTATATTTAACAATACACATATTCATAGACTTGGTTCCCCATGCTCAATGCTCATTATATTCAACAATACACTTATCTTAAATTTAATTCATGTCTTGTTAAATATTTCATAATTAAATAGCTATTTGAGAGCACCACCTTAGACCAAGCCATAACATTAATATAAAATTGACATTAGAGAAATGACCTAATTAAATTTCCTTCTATAACTCTAGCCCTAACCCTCACCCAAACTGTAGCAATAAACCATCTTCTTCATCATCACCATCACCATCAACATCATCAACACCGTCTTCATTACCATCACCATCATCATCATCATGAACATATTCATCATCATTGTCATCTCTAAGTTCCTCATCAACATCTTCATCATCACATCTTCTTCATCATCATCATCATCGTCTTCATCACCATCACCATCATCATCAGCATCTTCATCATCATCACCATATTCATCATCATCATTAACTCTAACTCTAACCCTAATTCAATTTCATTCTATAACTCTAATGCTAACCCTCACACGAACCCTAGCACTAAACCATCTTCTTCATCATCACCATCACCATCACCATCAACACCACCATCACCATCATCATCAACGTCTTCATCATCATAACCATCATCATCTTCATCACCATCACCATCATCATTGTCATCTCTAGGTTCCTCATCAACATCTTCTTCTTCACCATCATCATCATCTTCATCACCATCATCATCATCATCAACATCTTCATCGTCATCACCATCTTTATCATCATCATTAAATCTAACTCTAACCCTAATTCAATTTCCTTCTATAACTCTAACGCTAACCCTCACCCAAACCCTTGCACTAAACCATCTTCTTTATCATCACCATCACCATCACCATTATCATCAATGTCTTCATCATCATCACCATCATCATCATCATGAACATCTTCATCATCATTGTCATCTCTAGGTTCCTCATCAACATCTCCATCATCACATCTTCTTTGTTATCATCATCATCATCTTCATCGCCATCACTATCATTATCAACATCTTCATCATCATCACCATATTCATCATCATCATTAACTCTAACTCTAACCCTAATTCAATTTCCTTCTATAACTCTAATCCTAACCCTCACCCAAACCCTAGCACTAAACCATCTTCTTCATCATCACCATCACCATCAACACCACCATCAACATCATCATCAACGTCTTCATCATCATCACGATCATTATCTTCATCACCATCACCATCATCATTGTCATCTCTAGGTTCCTCATCAACATCTCCATCATCACATCTTCTTCATTGTCATCATCATCATCTTCATCGCCATCATCATCATCATCAACGTATTCATCATCATCACCATCATCATCAACATCATTGACTCTAACTTTAACCCTAATTCAATTTCCTTCTATAACATTAACCCTAACCCTCACCCAAACCCTAGCACTAAACCATCTTCTTCATCATCACCATCACCATCAACACCACCATCACCATCATCATCAACATCTTCATCATCATCACCATCATCATCTTCATCACCATCACCATCATCATTGTCATCTCTAGGTTCCTCATCAACATATCCATCATCACATCTTCTTCGTCGTCATCATCATCATCTTCATCGCCATCATCATCATCATCAATGTCTTCACCATCATCACCATCTTCATCATCATCATTAACTCTAACTCTAACCCTAATTCAATTTCCTTCTATAACTCTAACCCGAACCCTCACCCAAACCCTACCATTAAACCATCTTCTTCATTATCACCATCACCATCAACACCACCATCACCATCATCATCAACGTCTTCATCATCATCACCATCATCATCTTCATCACCATCACCATCATCATTGTCATCTCTAGGTTCCTCATCAACATCTCCATCATCACATCTTCTTTGTCGTCATCATCATCATCTTCATCGCCATTATCATCATCATCAATGTCTTCATCATCATCAACATCTTCATCATCATCATTAACTCTAACTCTAACCCTAAATCAATTTCCTTCTATAACTCAAACCCTAACCCTCACCCAAACATTGCATTACTACGAGAAGAGTAAAAGTAAAACAAAGGCTAACCAAGCATGGAAAGGAAAGCCAAGAAGGAGGTTTGAACAAAAGAGAAGTGGCTTCAAGCCACCATTCAAAAGTCAGCCCAGAACCTTTCCACATGGGCAGCAAGCAAGGAGTGGATTCAAGCCAGCAGTAGCAGCAGAAAAGACATCAAAAGGGCCACTTCAGTGTTGGGTATGTGGAGAAAATCACATGCTAAAGGATTGTCCACATCGGAAGGAGAATCCATGAAGGTTGCAGAATTTAAAGGGAGAAGCAACAATGGAGGACATGGCAAGGGAAATGCTTCGAATTTATGCACCGTTGGATAATCATTAGGCAGATCATCAATCATCAGTGGTGGAAGTTGAAGGTAAGATTGCTAAGCAATCTATTTCTATTTTGATTGATCCAGGATCTACTCATATTTATATTTCTCCAAAAGTGGTTGAAGGTTGTTCTCTTAGAAAAGTGAAGCATAATAAGTCTTGGCTAGTTCAATTAGACACAAGGACCAAGAGAAAAGTTAGTGATGTAGTGGTGGAGTGCGCCATAGAATTGAATAGACTCCACACACATGTAGATTTAAATGTATTACCATTAGGATCTTATGATGCCTTAATTGACATGGATTGGTTGGAAAAACATAGAGCCAAGTTGGACTGTTATGAGAAGGAACTTGAGTGCATTGATTAAGAGGGAAGACCAAGATTGGTAAAGCGAATTCCCAAACAAGTTTTAGTAAGACAGATTTCAGCCTTACACTTGAAAAAGTTTTATAAGAAAGGTTGTCAATTATATGTAGTCCATATATCAGATTCATCAGAGGACAAAGGTCCAATGATAGAAGACTTCCAGATATTGCAAAAATTCCATGATGTATTTCTGGATGAAGTGTTGGGATTACCACCTAAGAGAGATATTGATTTTACCATCGATCTTGTTCCAGGGGCAGCACCGAACTCCAAAGCTCCTTATAGAATGTGTACACTGGAATTGGTAGAGTTGAAGATGTAGCTGCAAGAGTTAATGGAAAAAGGTATATCAGGCTTAGTGTGTCTCCTTAGGGAGCACCGGTGTGATTTGTTAAGAAGAAGGATGGGACCTTGAGACTGTGTATTTATTACAGGGAGTTCAATAAAGTGGCAGTCAAGAACAAGTATCCATTGCCAATAATTGATGACTTGTTTGATCAAATGAAGGAAGCTAAAGTGTTTTCCAAGATTGACTTAAGGTCTGGTTACCGTCAAGTACGGATTAAAGAAGAAGACATTCACAAGATGGCTTTCAGAACTAGATATGGTCATTATGATTTCACTGTGGTGCCATTTGGTCTTACCAATGCACCTATTACGTTCATGTGTCTTATGAATAGTGTGTTCAACAAATATTTGGAGAAGTTTGTGATTGTGTTCTTGGATGACCTTCTTGTATATTCAAGGAATGAAGAAGAACATGAGGAGAATCTAAGGATGGTGTTGCAAGTCCTTAGAGAACATCAGTTGTATGCCAAGTTAAGCAAGTGTGAGTTTTACCAAAAGAAGGTGCAATATTTGGGTCATGTTATTTCTGAAGAAGGAATTGCGATGGATCCAGAGAACATTAATGCCATCATGGATTGGTCTACTCCAAAGAATGTTTCAGATGTTAGATCTTTTATGGCTCTTGCTGGTTACTACAGAATGTTTATCGAAGGCTTCTCCAAGATAGCTCATCCAATCACTTCATTGCAGAAGAAGAATATCAAGTTTGTATGGTATGAAAAGTGTGAGAAAAGCTTTCAGTAGTTAAAGGAGTTACTTACTAGCACTCCTGTTTTGAAGATAGCAGATCCAAAGAAGGATTTTGTGGTGTGCAGAGATGCTTGCATTGAAGGACTGGGTGGAGTTCTCTTGCAAGAAGGAATCGTGATTTGCTATGAATCAAGAAAATTAAAAGAGCATGAAAATAATTATGCCACACATGATTTAGAATTAGTAGCCATAGTACATGCTCTCAAGATGTGGAGACATTATTTGATGGGAAGAAGATTCGAGCCTAGAACATACCACATGTTTGTGTTAGAAAAATAGGATCGCAGAGCAATAAAAATAAACAGAAATGCAAATATACTCACGCATACACATTACAAGAGAGACACAGATATATCGTGGTTCACCCCCACACTGAAGTTGCCAGTCCTTATTATTATTCCGTCCAGCAAAGTGAAGGGATACAACCTGCAGCACAACCGTTGCACTTCCTCTTCAGTGTCTCATAGTCTCTCTTCTGATCTCAGAGATCTTTATAATGCATAAAACCTAATACATCAACCCTAGCGGTATTACAATGTCTTTCTTTTATAAGGGAAATACAATGGGAAAATACCATGGGTTACCCAAAACCATGGGCCCGAAAACTATTGACGAAAACATCCCTGAACCCCAAGGTAGGGGCATTAGTGTACAGTCCTCTGGGGTGCACGGTTGGGACAATATCATCTATGAGATCGGAAGATCTGGCTCCACAACCAACAATCTCCCACTTGGGGACTGATCACAACAACTCCACCATTGTTGTACTTGCTGGACCTTGGACTTGGCAACTTTCTCCTCTTCACCTTCATGCTAGAATGCCAACTGAAACCGAGCAGGAACTCACTTTCTCTTTGGTCACTACCTTTGTGAACATGTCTGTAGGATTCTGGCTAGTATGTATCTTTTTCAGCTTTAACAATTCATCTTCCAGAACATACTGTATGAAATGGTACTTGAGCTGTATATGCTTAGTCCTGGAATGGAATCCTGATTTCTTTGCAAGATGAATGGCACTCTGGATGTCACTGTAGAACCTGTTATCCTTCTGCTTCTTACCCACTTCCTCCATAAACCTCTGCAACCAAATTATCTCTTTACTAGCCTCTATAACAGTAACATACTATGCTTCTATTGTTGAAAGTGAAACAACCTTTTGCAATCTTGAAATCCAACTTACTGTTGTTCCACCTACAGTAAACACATACCCTGTGGTGCTCCTCCTGCTATCCTTATCACCTGCCATATCTGCATCAACATATCTTTGTAGAACAGTGTCTGGACCTCCAAAACATAATTCCTGAGTGGTAGTACCTCTCAAATACCTTAGAATTCACTGGACTACCTTCCAATGTTCTTTACCTCGATTATTCATATATCTGCTCACAACTCCCACTGCATGTGCAATATCTGGTCTTGTGCACACCATGTCATACATCAAGCTTCCAACTGTTGATTGATAAGGAATCTTGGACATGTAATCTGTCTCTTCCTGTGTCTTGGGACACATTTTCTTTACTTAGACTAAAATGGCTAGCCAAAGGTGTACTTACTAGTTTTGCAACTTGCATTCTGAACCTCTCCAACACCTCTTATATGTACTCACTCTGAGACATTGTCAATTTGCGATTTTTCCTATCTCTCGTTATTCTCATACTAAGGATTTTCTTTGCAGCACCCAGATCCTTCATCGCAAATGAATTAGCTAGCTTCCTTTTGACTACATTTATATCCTGCATGTTAGACCCTGCAACAAGCATGCCATCCACATACAATAGCAATATAATATATTTTTCATTGTCTATCTTCTTGAATAAACACAGTGGTCAGAATGACATCTACTATAACCTTGTTCTGTCGTAAACCTGTCAAATTTGAAATAGCACTGCCTTGGAGCTTGCTTCAAGTCATACAAACTCTTTTTCAACCCGCATACCAAGTTCTCCTTACCTTTGACCTCATAACCTTGTGGCTGCTGCATATATATCTCTTCCTCCAAATCCCCATGGAGAAAGGCTATTTTTACATCTAACTGTTCAAGATGCAAATATTCTACCACCACTAGACTTAAGATAGTCCTAACTGAAGTCATCTTAACAACAAGAGAAAATATTTCATCAAAATCTATACCTTTTTTCTGTGGAAACCCCTTTGCAACAAGTCTCGCCTTGTACTGCTTTTTACCTCCTTCTTCTTCCTTCAACCTGTAAATCCATTTGTTCTGCAATGCTCTTCTACCAGTAGGAAACTGAACTAGATCCCAAGTTCGGTTTTCCACCAATGAGTCCATCTCCACATTCATGCCTTTCTACCATTTATTTCTAGTTTCCACTTGCATTGCTTCTTCATAACATTTTGGTTCACCAGCATCAGTCATCAACAAATAATACATTGAAGGACAGTATCGTTCAGGGATTCTACTTAACCTGGTAGATCTTCTTGCAGTTGCAAGAGTTTCAGGTATTTGCTGTTGTTCTTGATTTTTTGGAACCTTTGGAACATCAATTTATTGAATTTCATCAAGTACTGTGTACTCTGTGTTTTTCTTTTCCTGTTTATTTCCCTGCAACTGATCTTTATACATGACATTTTCATTGAATATGACATCTCTACTTCTAATGATTTTTTGATTTTCATAATCCCATAAACGATAACCAAAGTCATCAACCCCATATCCAATAAAGGTACATTTATTGGATTTATCTTCAAGCTTTGTTCTATTTTCTTTATCAAAATGGAAAAATGCTTCACAACCAAACGTTCTAAAAAATGAGTAGTTTACCTTTTTATCTGTCCATGCCTCTTCTAGAATATCATCATCCAAAGCACTTGAAGGTCCTCTATTTATTAAATAAGTAACAGTATTTACAGTATCCGCCCAAAACTGTAAGGGCAACCCTGCATGAAGTCTCATACACTTTGCACACTCCATGATCATTCTATTCATCCTTTCAGACACACCATTTTCTTGTGGTGTTCATGGGACTATCTTTTCTCTATGAATCCCATGGTATGAACAGTAACTATCAAACTCCTTTCTACAGTACTCACCTCCATTATCAGATCTGAGACACTTCAACCTTTTTCATGTCTCATTTTCAACCAAATCTTTCCACTTCTTAAAAGTAGCAAACACATCAAATTTCTGTCTAATGCAATAAACCCAAGTTTTCCTAGTTGCATCATCAATAAATGTAATATAATAATGAGAGCCACCAAGAGATTGTATTTGAGTCGGTCCCTATACATCTGCATGCACTAGCTCTGATTTATCATTCTTCTTCTGTTTCCCAACCCTGAGAAATCTAACTCTCTTATGTTTTCCATAAACACAGTTCTCACAGAATTCCAAACTTACCTGCTTCGAATCTGGAAGCAACTTCCTTGAGTGGAGAATATGCATCCCGTTACTCATGGTGCCAAGCCTATGATGTCACAATGTTGTATATGTTTCTATGGAATCTAAAGTGATAGATTGGTCAGTATTATGAGGACATAAATACAACATACCTACCCTGTCTCATTTTTCTATCACCATTGATCCTTTAGTGATATTCCAACACTTTTCTCCAAATGTAGATAGACAGCCGCCATCTCCCAACTGCCCTGTTGAGATTATATTTCTTTTCATAGCAGGAATATTCCTAACATCTTTTAACAACCAGTCAGTTCCATTATTAACTTTTATCCATACCTTACACATCCCAACAATTTTACATGGCTCATCATCACCCAATAAAACATGTCCAAAATCGCCTGGAACATAATCATGAAAGTATTTTCTATGGGGTGTAGCATGACATGAAGCCCCTGGATCTACTACCCAATAATCACTAGTATTATCTAATGCAAGAATCAAAGCATCTTGTAACACATCACCTGCTACATTTGCTTCCTAGGTAGTTTCCTTCTGTGCATCTCCTTTCTTCTTTAGAGATCTGTAGTATTTCTTCAGATGTCCTTTCTTTACATAGTTCCCACACTCTATCTTTCCCAGTTTGGACTTGGATCTTCCTTTTTTAGAGCTGCTATGATTACCTTGGCTCTTTCCTCTCTCATTTTGTCTTCCCCTACTCTCCATGGTCAACGCATTACCTGATGTCTCACCTGTGTTTTTTCTTTGCATTTCCTCGCTAAGAATAACACCAATAACATCATCAAATTTCAGGCTGTTTGAACCGGAGACAAAGTTACTTACAACCATGACCAAGCTATTCTAGCTTTCTTGCAATGAACACAAGATTAGAGGAGCCCTAACCTCATTATCAAATTTCACACTTACGGAACTTAGTTGATTTGTAACTGTATTAAAATCATTTAAATGATCAGTAACATATCCACCTTCAGACATCTTCATATTAAATAAATGCTTCATTAGAAATACCTTGTTGGAGGCCGAGGATTTTTCATACAGCTTACCCAATGCACTCATCAAACCCTCTGTTGTCATTTCTTTTGAGATATTGAAAACCACCAACGAAGCCAGGCTCAGCCATATTGTTCCCAGAGCCTTTGTGTCAAGAACCTCCCATTCTTCGTCCTTCATAGTCGCTGGCTGCTTTGCTCTTCCTCCCAACGGTAAAAATAGATCATTTTGGTACAGATAGTCCTCCATTTTCATTTTCCATAACTGAAAATTTTGGCCATTAAACTTCTCGACCTTAAACTTTCCTTCTTCTGCCATTGCTCCCACTCAAACTAGAAACCCTAGCTTCCTGCAGGTTTATCTGCCAAATAGACCTTTGGCTTTGATACTAATTGTTAGAAAAATAGGATCGCAGAGCAATAACAATAAAAATAAATGCAAATATAATCACACATGCACATTACAAGAGAGACACGGATATATGTTGGTTCACCCCAACTTGGGCTATGTCCACACTGAAGTTGCCAGTCCTTATTATTATTCCGTCCAGCAAAGTAAAGGGATACAACCTACAGCACAACCGCTGCACTTCCTCTTCACTGTCTCACAGTCTCTCTTCTGATCTCAGAGATATTTACAATGCATAAAACCTAATACATCAACCCTAACCATATTACAATGTCTTTCTTTTATAAGCTAAATACAATGGGAAAATACCACGGGTTACCCAAAAACATGGGCCCGAACCCCAAGGTAGCAGCATGAGTGTACAGTCCACAACCAACAGTTTGATCAGCCAAACTTTAATGTTAGGCAATCTAGATGGATGGAGTTTCTTTGTGAATTTGATTTTGAAATTAAGCATGTAAAAGGGAAAGAGAATAAGGTTACAGATGCTCTCAGTAGAATATTTCATGTTGCAGCAGTAAGTATGTGCAAATCAGATTTGAAGACAAGAGTTCTTGAAGCCCAAAACAATGATGAAACTTGCCTTCAAATTAAAGAGAAGTTGCAGCAAGGTAATGTGGATGGAAAGTATGCAGGATATCAGCTTCGTGAAGATGATATCCTCATCTATAAAGATAGACTGTACATTGCAAATAGTGTAGATTTGAAGAAGCTTGTGATGGATGAAATACATCAAATGCCATACTAAGGACACCTAGGATATCATAAAACTATAACAGAAGCAAGAAAGCAATACTTTTGACATGGTATGAAGAAGGACATAGCTGAGTACGTTGCTAGGTGTCAGAAGTGCAACAAGTCAGGGCAGAGCACCAACACCCAACAGGATTGTTGCAGCCCTTACCCATTCCAAAATGGAAGTGGGAAGTGATTTCTATGGATTTTTCAACATGTCTTCCCATGACGGTGAAGAAGCATGATTCAATTATGGTTGTGGTGGACAAGCTATCAAAGATAGCTCACTTTATTCCAGTCAAGTCTACTCACAAGGATAATGACATTGCAAATATCTTCATGAGAGAGATATTCAAGTTGCATGGATTGCCCAAGGCAATAATTTCTAATCATGATACGAATTTCACTTCCAACTTTTGGAAATGATTGTTTTAGGAATTGGGAACTAAATTGAATTTTAGTATAGCATATCATCCTCAAACAGATGGTCAAACTGAGAGGGTGAATCAGGTTCTTGAAGACATGTTGAGAATGTATGTGATGGATAAACAATCAAAGTGGGAAGATTACCTACACCTGGTAGAATTTGCATACAATAATGGACAACATGCATCATTAGGGATGAGTCCCTTTGAATCACTTTATGGAAAAGGATGCAGGACTCCAGTGAATTGGGATAGCCCAGTGAACAGGGTAGTACTTGGACCAGAGAGGATCAAGGAAATGGAACAGGAAGTTGTTAAGATCAAGTAGAATTTAAAGGCAGCTCAGGACAGGCAAAAGAGTTTTGCAGATTTGAAAAGAGTGCATAAGGAATTTCGGATTGGGGATCATGTTTATTTGAGAGTGAAACCAAGGAAAAGTTCTCGCAAGTTGGGAATTGTGCCAAGTTGTCATCAAGATATTATGGACCATTTGAAGTCCCGGATAGGATAGGGCCAGTTGCATATAGACTTGCATTTCCTGCTAACATAAGAACTCATAATTTTTTCCATATATATTTGCTTAAGAAATATGTACATGATCCTAATCATATGATTGATTGGAATGTGATACAGGTGGAACCCGAGGGAGATTTCCAAGTAGAGCCTATGTGGATCCTCGACAAGAAGGTCACTTTTCTCTAGAATAGAGACATCGGGCAGGTAAAGGTCCAATGGGAGCACCTTAGCCCCGATGAGGTTACATGGGAGCTGGAGGATGCCATGAGCGAGGCATTTCCATTTTTGTTCAGTTTTGAGAACACCGAGGATGGTGTTGTTCTAAGGGGGAGGGGAATGTAATACCCCAATTTTGACCCTTATGAAATGTTGGCTTTTAATGTAAATATTGTATACATGCAATGTATGTTTCCCTAGCGTGGAGCTCAAGGCCAAGGCCTCGCTAGTGTATACTTGGATTTTATTTAAATGGACAAGTATTTGATATTTTGTTACCCATGTGCTATTAAGCCATGGAATATTGTAAATGATGTAAATATTTGATATTACAACAAAATACCAAAACTGGCTATGGGAACAACGAATGAGAAGGGGCCCTGTGTATCCACTAGGGAGTGGCGAGGAGGTTGTGGGGATGAAACATATGCTGTCAAATGTCATTGTGAGAACCCATTTGACTTTCCTTGATGACATTTATTTATGTTGTAAGGAAGTAGTTGAAGATTTCAGTCCATGGCTTCAATGGACCATGGCCAGCCCAGAAATTCGTATAGCAGAGTCTGGACTCTGTTTTCTTGTACCACAAGTCACTATACCTCATGGGGATTACTTCTTCCTCATCCCCATTCCATTGTGGAAGATCCCAGTATCATTTTCCATCCAAAAACGAATTCCCAGCAGTGAGAAAAACCAAAAATCGCAACTTTGCAAGAACCCACATTTTGAAGAGCCAAAAACGCCCAGATTTGGCATTGGATAGTAAAATCCAATGGGGGATGCATAGATATGAACCTTGGGGCGAATTTGAGAGTATTAGATACTCCGAAATCCATTGGGAAACCCAGTTTTCACAGCCCAGAAATGAAGTGACGGGATTGAGTTATTTGATGAACATAATTGTGAGAAATCCAATTGTGAATGACTGAGCAGAGGTTGGGTTTGCTTGATAAACCCAATGAAGGCTAGAATATCAAGAATTAGCAGCTGGACCTTTCTATACCCATCTTGAAGAGCACTAGAGGGAGGGGACGCCTGAGGGACTATGTAGTAGAGAATGGGACCTTCCTTGTGTTGGGTGTGGTAGGTAATGTGGGTGCCTTGACTGTTGAATTCCCTTGAGATACATGTAGCTCTGTGGATAAGCTCACTGGTTTAGCATTGTATCCTTTTTCTGTTGTATGCTTGATAAACCCAACTGTGAGTTGGCTTAGCATAGTTGTTGAGTGAAACCATGGCTATGATCGAGCCTGTCTAGTTCCTCCTTAGTGGATACACAACCTAGCTCGGGTGTGATCTCTCAGCTGAAAGAATACAAGCTGGATAGAGATCTATGGTTGGGTGGAACGTTCTCTCACATAGCCAGTTGTTTGGACAGCTTCATTTTCAAGATAAGTGTTTTCTGTGATTTACATTATATGCATTATGTGTTTTGCAGTGTGTTAATTCTGAATGATAATTTCCCATGCTAATGAAATGAAACGATTATCTTAGCATGGCTGATATGAAGCTTGTGCATAGCTTAAGAATGGGATTGATTCTCTGTACATTGAATCATTATCCATTTATGAAAGCTATTTTGTTGCATTATTGTTTGTGTGCTTGCAAATATGTTTATTTCCGCTGTGTTTATATTGAGTATGAGGCTGCACATAGAAAATTTTAATTGTTATGAATTTATGATTAATGTATGGGGCTGAGATTGTCAAAGAAGCCCGGTAGGTTAGTAATGTTTCCTTCCACGGAATGAATTGATGGAAGGGGATGTTACACTGAGGTGCCCGACTAGAATACCCGTAGCATCCAAACCATGGTTCCATTGGAAAATTCGTCGATTTCAGTGGGTTCGGGGTGCTAGGTTTCATTTAGGGGACCCCTCACGGCGTGCCTTGAAGACCCAGAAGCGGTGTTAATAGGCCATCTCCGGAGATAGGGTTTTGCTCAGTGAAGGCCATTCCAAATTTGCTCAAGGGGGCTATTTCTCGTCCTAAGACCCCCAGGCATGCATGGTCACCGTGGATAGTTCCATAAGGGTCATGTGGACTTGTGGGAGCTGAAGGAGTCCAAGTCCGCTCATCGGTTTGGGTTCCGTGGGCCCGGAGCAAATCCCCAAGTGTCCCTGAATGGCCCCGGGGTGCCTGAATAGAATGCCCTTAGCATCCAAATCGTGGCTCGGTTGGCGAATCCATCAATTTCGGTGGGTCCGGGACACTAGGTTTCAACTAGCGGACCCCCCACAGCATGCCTCAAAGACCCAGAAGCAGTGCCAATGGGCCATCTTTGGAGCTAGAGTTTTGCTGAGTGAGGGCCATTCCAAATTTGCTCAAGGGGGCCATTTCTCATCCGGAGGCCCCCGGGTGTGCATGGCCACCGTGGATAGGTCCACAATGGCCACATGGACCTGTGGGAGCCAATGGAATCCAAGTTCTCTCACCGGTTTGGGTTCTGCGGCCATGGAGCAAATCCCCAAAGTGTCCTTGAATGGCCCCGGGCTGCCCGACTAGAATGCTCGTAGCATTCAAACCGTGGTTCTGTTGGAGAATTCGTCGATTTCGGTGGGTCAAAAATGCATGGTTTCAGCTAGGGGACCTTGCATAGCATGCCTCGGAGAATCGGAAGCAGTGCCAATGGGCAATCTCTGGAGCTAGGGTTTTAGTCAGTGAGGGCCATTCCAAATTTGCTCAAGGGGGCCATTTCTCGTCCGGAGGCCCCCGGGCATGCGTGGCTACCGTGGATAGGTCCGCAATGGTAATGTGGACCTATGGGAGCCGACGAAATCAAAGTCCGCTGGCCGATTTGGGTTCCGTGGCTCTAGAGAAAATCCCCAAAGTGTCCCTGAATGGCCTCGGGGTGCCCCGCTAGAATGCCTGTAGCATCCAAACCGTGGCTCCATTGGAAAAATCGTCGATTCCGGTGGGTCTGGGGCACTGGGTTTCAGCTTGGGGACCCCCCACAGCATGCCTCTAAGACCCGAAAGCAGTTCCAATTGGCCATCTCTGGAGCTAGGGTTTTGCTTAGTGAGGGACATTCCAAATTTGCTTAAGGGGTCCATTTCTAGTCCAGAGGCCTCCGGGTGTGCATGGCCATGGTGGATAAGTCCAAAATGGCCACATGGACTTGTGGGAGCCGACGGAATCCAAGTCCACTCTCCGATTTGGGTTCGGTCGCCCAGGAGCAAATCCCCAAATTGTCCCTGAATGGCCCCGGGGTGCCCGACTAGAATCCCTGTAGCATCCAAACCGTGGCTCCGTTAGCAAATCCCTCGATTTCGATGGGTCCCAGATGCCAAGTTTCAGCTAGGGGTCCCCCCACAGTGTGCCTCGAATTCTCAAAGGCGGTGCCAATAGGCCATCTCCAGAGCTAGGGTTTTGCTTAGTGAGGGCCATTGCAAATTTTCTCAAGGGGGCCATTTCTTGTCTGAAGGCCTCCGGGCACGCATGGCCACTGTGGATAGGTCCACAAGGGCCACGTGGACCTGTGGGAGCCAACGAAATCCAAGTCCACTAGCTAGTTTGAGTTCTGTGGCCCTGGAGCAAATCCCCAAAGTGTCCCTGAATGGCCCCGGGGTGCCTGACTAGAATAACCGTAGAATCCAAACCATAGCTCCGTTGGCAAATCCGTCGATTCCGATGGGTCCGGGGCACCAAGTTTCATCTAGGGGCCTTCCCACAGCATTCCTTGAAGACCCAGAAGTGGTGACAATGGGCCATCTCCGGAGATAGGGTTTTGCTTAGTGAGGGCC
Source organism: Larix kaempferi (assembly GCA_027924585.1). Taxonomy (NCBI): domain Eukaryota; kingdom Viridiplantae; phylum Streptophyta; class Pinopsida; order Pinales; family Pinaceae; genus Larix; species Larix kaempferi. Next base: position 6,935,946 of record BSBM01001102.1, read on the forward strand.
ATTCCAAATTTGCTCAAGGGGGGCATTTCTCATTCGGAAACCCCCGGGCATGCATGGCCACCATGGATAGGTCCACGAGGGACACATGAACCTGTGTGAGCCGACAGAATCCAATTTCTCTCATCGGTTTGGGTTTTGTGGCCCCGGAGGAAATCCCCAAAGTGTCCCTGAATGACCTTGGGATGCTGGACTAGAATTCCCATAACATCCAAACCGTGGCTCCATTGGTGAATCCATCGATTCCGGTGGGTTTGGGGCACTGGGTTTCATTTAGGCCCCCCCCCACAGTGTGCCTTAAAGATACGGAAGTGGTGCCAATGGGCCATCTCCGGAGCTAGGGTTTTGCTCAGTGAGGACCATTCCAAATTCGCTCAAGGGGGCCATTTCTCGTCAGGAGGCCCCTGCGCGTGTGTGGCCACCATGAACAGGTTCACAATGGCCACATAGACCTGTGGGAGCTAACGGAGTCCAATTTCACTTGTTGGTTTGCGTTCCGTGGCCTCGGAGCAAATCGCTAAAGTGTCCCTAAATGGACCCGGGGTACCCGACTAGAACTCCCGTAGCACCCAAACTGTGTCTCCATTGGTGAATTCATTGATTTCAATGGGTCCGGGACACTGGGTTTCATCTAGCTCCCCCCCCCCATAGCATGCCTCGAAGACCCATAAGTGGTGCCAATGGGCCATCTCCGGAGGTAGGGCTTTGCTTAGTCAGGGCCATTCCAAGTTTGCTCTAGGGGGGCATTTCTCGTTCGGAGGCCCCCGGGGATGCGTGGCTATTGTGGACAGGTCCACAAGGGCCACATGGACCTATGGGAGCCGATGAAATCCTAGTCCGCTCTCCGGTTTGGGTTCTGTGTCCCTGAATTACCCTAGGATGCTCCACTAGAATTCGCGTAGCACCCAAACCGTGGCTCCGTTGGTGAATCCGTTGACTCTGGTGGGTCTGAGATGTCGGGTTTCAGCTAGGCCCCCCCCCACAACATCCCTTGAAGACCCGAAAGCAGTGCCAACAAGCCATCTCTGGAGCTAGGGTTTTGCTCAGTTAGGGCCATTCCAATCTCGTTTAAGGGGGCCATTTCTCATTCGGAGGCCCCCGGGCGTGCATGGCTAGAGTTCCCAGCCAGAACCTCCCTAGAAGCACTTGTAGGACTCCCCGAAACTAGGTTTTGCTGCACTGTTGGACTTCTATGCCCCTAACAGGTATTCAGTAGGTATCCTTGAAGGCCTTTTGGATGCAAGATGGAACGAGCCATAGAATCACGACTGTGGCTATGATCGACGAACCATGGACTCCATTGGATTCAGGACATCGGGATAGTGTTAGGGGTGCCCCTCTCCTCTGGTCCCATGGCCTAGGTGTCACCTTGTAGGTCAATTTTGGAAACTAGGTTTTTGCTCAGTGAGAGAGTGTGCAATTTTTTCACACAGGGGTCAACTTTGCAAAATCCTCCACTGGGCACTTCTAGATAGCGTTCTCAGCTGGAACCTCCTTAGACACACTTACAGAACTACCTGGAACCAGTTTTTGCTGCACGGTTGGACTTCTATGCCCCGGCAGGTATTCAGCAGGTGTCGTTGAAGGCCTTTTGGATGCAGGATGGAACAATCCATAGAATGGAGACCATGGCTCTGATCAACGAACCGTCGACTCCATTAAATTCAGGACTTCCAGATAGTGCTAAGGGTGCCCCTCTCCTCCGGTCCAATGGCCCAGGTGTCACCTTGCAGGTCCATTTTGGAAACTAGGGTTTTTCCTAGTGAGGGAGTGTGCAATTTTTGCACACAGGGTTCAACTTTGCAAAATCCTCCACCGGGCACTTCTGGCTAGTGTTCCTAGCCGAAATCTCCCTAGACACACTTGCAAGACTTCCCGGAACAAGGTTTTGCTGCACGGTTGGACTTCTATTCCCTCGGAAGGTATTCAGCAGGTGTCCCTGAAGGCCTTCTAGATGCGAGACAGAACGAGCCATAGAATGACGACCGTGGCTCCAATCGTCGAATTGTCGACTCCGTTGGATTCATGACGTCGGGATAGCGCTAGGCATGCTCCTATCCTTCAGTTCCATAGCCTGGGTGTCACCTTGTAGGTCCATCTTGGAAACTAGGGTTTTGCTCAGTGAGTGAGTGTGCAATTTTTGCACACGGGGGTCAACTTTGAAACGATGGAGTTGTTTATGAGGAACCTAGAGATGACAATGATGATGAAGATGGTGATGATGATGAAGACATCGATAATGATGGTGATGGTGATGAAGATGATGATGATGATGATGATGAAGATGATGATGATGGGGATGTTGATGAGGAACTTAGAGATGACAATGATGATGAAGATGGTGATGATGATGAAGTGTGATGCACCTGCAACAATTAATTAATACGAATATGCGAAATAGCAGAAATGACAAAACTCAGAATCAGTTTTATATTGATCACAGACCACTTCGAGGGGGAAACCTCCTATGAGAAAGCTCAATACAAATAACTTCACGGTGCCTTCATAGGTCTCAACACACACTTATATACTAATTCTAGGCGCCAATACTATGGGTCAAAACCATGGGCCACTACAAACTATGGATCAACAATACTACGGGCAACTTACAAAGCATATGTGCCAACAACAATAACACAAACTATTGATCAACAAATACTATGGGACGACTTACAAAGCATATGCGTCTAACAACAACATACTAACAAAGTAAAGACATGGGTTCCTAACATCCCCTCCCCCTTCAAAAATGCTTTGTCCTCAAAGCTTTAGATGTGGAAATTGTTGTTGAATCTGAAGGAGTGGTTCCCATGTAGCATCCTCTGGTTGCATGTCGTGCCACTGAATTAAGACCTCTGTGATAGAGTGAGAGTGAAGCTGACGCGTGCGCCGATTGAGGATGGCCTCTGGCTCCAAAAGGATGGATCCTTCATTATCCAGTTCGAGTAAAATCATTTGTCCACTGATGTTGGTGCCAAGAACTTTCTTCAGACAAGAGACATGAAAGACTGGATGAATGCGGGAAGAAGGAGGAAGTTCCAATTTATAAGCAATGGACCCAATCTTCTGAAGAATCCAATATGGCCCATAGAACTTTGGAGTGAGCTTATGACGCCCTTTGATTTTCAAGGAGGATTGTTTGTACGGCTGGAGACGAAGAAAAACCATATCGTCGACTTGAAAAGTGCACTCAGAACGGTGTTGATCAGCTTGTTGCTTCATGCGATTTCTTGCCATGTGAAGATTGTCCTGCAAAATGCGAAGAATCTGATCGCGGTTTCGAAGGACCGTGTCAACTTCCTGAACTAGTGAACTGGTGGGGGTGTATGGAAGAAGAGCTGGAGGTGCTTGACCATAGACTACTTCATATGGGCTCATTTTAGAGGTAGTGTGGTAAGAGGTATTGTACCACCATTCAGGAAGAGGGAGCCACTTTTCCCATTGATGTTGTTGTTCCGAGGTGAAGCAACGAAGATAAGTTTCCAAGCATTTATTGATAATTTGAGTCTGACCATTTGTTTGTGGGTGCTACCCTGAACTCATCTTCAGTTTGGTGCCAGTGTGGCAAAATAGTTCTGTCCAAAAATGACTAGTGAAATTCGCATCACAATCTGAGACAATGGAAGAAGGGATTCCATGACGATGAAAGATATGGTCCAGGAAAATTTGAGCGACGGAGGAGGCTGTATAGGGATGGATGAGAGCACAAAAATGACTATATTTGGAGAGGCGATCAACCACAACGAGAATCACTGTCTTCTCGCCAGATTTAGGGAACCCTTCAATGAAATCCATAGAAATATCTGTCCAAATCCATGTAGGTATGGGCAAGGGTTCAAGCAATCCTGGAAGGAGTGTTGTTTCACCCTTACTGCGTTGGTAGGTATCACATTCGGCCACCATCTGTTCAATTGTCCTTTTGATGCCCTGCCAAAAGAAGTTACGCCGTGCTCATTCATACGTTTTGAGGAACCCAGAGTGCCCTGCCAATGGAGAAGCATGGAGTTCATAGAAGACAGCCTATTGAAGATTTGTGCTCTGGGGAAGCACCAGACGACCCTTGTATCGCAAAGAAGCACCATCCCAAGAGTAATATAGTACAGCAAAAGGGTTGTTGGTCAAGCATTGGATGATTTGAGATAAGGAAGAGTCATTGACATAACCCTGTTGAACAGATTGCAAACAATTTTGAACAGGCATAGAAATAGCTGAAAGAGAACCTTTGGCATCATATGTGCGAGAAAGAGCATCTGCCACAATATTGTCTTTACCCTTCTTGTAAGTGATCTCATAGTCATAACCCATGAGTTTGCTAACCCATTTTTGTTGTGTCAAGGAGGAGACACGCTGGTCCAAGAAATATTTTAGACTCTAGTGATCAGTCTTGATGCAAAAATGATTCCCTAATAGGTATGGGCACCACTTCTGTACTGCATGCAAAATAGCCATCATTTCCTTCTCATAGGTAGAGGCAGCTAAATTCTTACCTGAAAGGGCTTTGCTGGTGAGCGCAATGGGGTGTTCATCTTGAAGGAGAACAGCACCAAGTCCATTGCTGCAAGCATCACTCTCAATAGTGAAGGGCTTGGAAAAATTGGGCATAGCTAGCACAGGTGTAGTACAAATAACTTGTTTTAGTTTTTCAAATGCACACTGAGCAGCAGGTGTCCATGTAAAAGCATCCTTTTTCAACAGAGCAGTTAATGGACCTACAATCTTCCCATAATCCTTGACAAACTTGCGGTAGTAGCTAGTCAACCCCAAAAAACCTCGAAGGTTCTTGAGTGTCTGAGGATGCGGCCAATTGTTCATGGCATCGATTTTGGCAGGATCCACGCGAACCTCTTGTGCTGAGATAATGTGCCCGAGATACTCAACTTCCTTCTGTCCACAAACACATTTAGACTGCTTGGCATGGAGATGATGGTCAGAGAAAAGTTGCATGACAAGATCCAGATGCTGGAGATGTTCATCCCATGTTTTACTGTAGATGAGGATATCATCAAAGAATACCAGAATGAATTTCTGCAAGTAGGGTCGAAATATTTTATTCATTAAGGCTTGGAATGTGGAAGGAGCATGACCAGAAACTCATAATGGCCATCATGTGTGCAGAAAGCTGTTTTAGGGATATCATCCTCATGAACCCAAATTTGATGATACCCAGAATGAAGATCCAACTTGGAGAAACAGTGAGCCCCATGAAGCTCATCAAGAAGCTCATCAACAACAAGAATTGGAAACTTATCCTTGATGGTGAGGTGATTAAGTGCTCGGAAGTCAATGCAGAGGTGCCATGACCCATCTTTTTTGCGGACAAGAATAACTGGAGAAGAAAAGTAACTAGTGCTTGGGTGAATAATACCTTGCTTCAATAAGTCCTGAATGAGCATTTCAATCTCCGTTTTTTGGTAAAATGGGTAGCGATAGGGCCTGATGTTGGGAGGAACGCTGCCAGGAAGGAGCTGAATACAATGGTCTTCTATCTTGGAAGGTGGCAATCCCACTGGTTCAGCATAGACACCTGTATATCGATCCAGAATTTGTTGTAGATCCAAAGGAGTAGTGGAGACCTCTGATGGTTGCATCTGAATGGAATGGATCTGAGCAATGACACCATGTGAATTCTTCTTGAGGATTTTTTCCATGCTATGTGAACTGATGATGATGAGAGAACCTAGTTGTAATCCCGTCAATGTGTGCTTTTGTCCATTGAGAGAAAACTGCATCCAAAGTTCAGCAAAATCCCATAAGATAGGGCCAAGTGTGCGTAGCCATTGAGCGCCCAAAACCACATCACATCCGCCTAAGGGAAAGACAAACATGCCAGAGTGCAAGGTATAATCTCCCATAGAGATACACACATTTCAACACTTCCCTTTGCATGGTAAGGTGCCCCCATTGGCAACCATGACTTCAAAGTTAGAGCAAGGATGGATAAAACAATCAACTTGTTTGGTGATCCGAGGGTCAATGAAATTATGAGTGCTACCAGAATCAATGAGTATTGTAAGAGGAAGCTTCTTGAAGTAACCCCTAACCCGCATTTTTTGGGGGGTGGTGATTCCAGCTAAAGCATGGAGAGATATCTATGGCTGGTCATCCTGAGACGGAGGGTCAATAGGCTGTTCTTGAATGTCGACCGAAGCATCCAGTATTTGTGGATTTTCGTCACCAATTTCAGAGGCAGGCAGAGACTCCACATCCAAAAGATAGAGCTTTTGTTGAACACATTTATGTCCCCGAGTGAATTTCTCATCACAATTATAGCAAAGCCCCTTTTCTCTGCATGCTTGCATCTCTGTTTCAGACAAACGCTTTATAGGAGTCAGTCGAGGAGCCTGCGGTATAGGTGGTCGCTGAGAACCCATATTTCAGAAGGGAACAAAAGTGGGCTTGGAGTGTTGTTGGGATGAAATCTTGTCTTCTTCCAACTTAGCCAACCCTAGGGCTTCCATCATTGTGGTGGGACAGAATATTTTGACCTCAAAGCGGATGGCATCCTTTAGACCACTGATAAAACAACTCCGGTAAAAGTCATCAGACAATCCTTCGGTGTGGTTGGCTAGGTTCTCAAATTCGGTTTGATACTCTCTCACAGTGCCAATTTGGAGAAGTTTAGTGAGGGATCCGGTGAAGTAATCAAAATCACTAGGACCAAATGGTTGCAAAAGGAGCTGGCAAAAGTCTGACCATTTGGGCTCTGGATGAGCCTTGATGTACCAACGATACCATTGAAGAGCTTCCTGTTCCAAGTTAAAGGATGCCAGCGGAACTTTGTTGACATCAAAAGTATTATGCAGACTGAAATACTGTTCTGCACGATAGATCCATCCAGTTGGATCAGTACCATTGAAGCAAGGAAAATCAAGCTTCGGACCACAGAAATTGCTGGAAGAAGAGAACCCATTGTCTGATGAAGACTCGGACTGCCATTTGTTGTTCATAGCTGAATGTTCAAGATGGAGGCCGAGAAATTTTTCTTCCAGATCCTGGAGTTTGGCTTGGATGGCTGCAAGTGCTTCTTCCATGGTTTTTTCTCCTGCACGGGTGACAACCATAACCAGGAGTTTTTTTTTTTTACTCGGTAGGAAAACAAAAATAGAAACTGCTTCAGTAAGGGAAAATCTAGAGTTGGGAAAAAATCTGAAGGGTAATTGGGGTTTGACTAGGTGTTGGACACTGTCGACTAGACAGGGAAGCAAAAATGAGGATTTCAGAAGCGGGGTGAAAGAATGGGAAAATTTGGCACAGGGGGACGAAGAAGTAGAATTCAGAAAGGAACTCTGTGGTAAAATTTGAAGGTGATTGGGTGAAATCTGAGGAAGTTATGGCAAACCCTAAAAATAGACAATGTGGGCTTTCGGGCTTTGGGAAGGGGAATTGGGGATGGGGTCCTCAGGAATGAAATATGCAGAATGGGATGACAGGGGTTCCCCGATAATTTCAAGGGAAACAGAGTGAAAACAAGGGAGATATGGACAAAAAACTGAATTTTATTTTTATTTTTATTTATTTATTTATTTTTATTTTTATTTTTATTTATTTATTTATTTTTATTTTTATTTTTTATTTTATTTTTTCAGACTAGAGCGGCTACGGCTCGGAAGGGATCTGGAACAACACCGAATGGATTGAAAATAGCTGGATCTGGAACGGCTTGCAAAATGGATCTGAAACGACGCAGTAGTGATCGACAATAGTTCAGCTCAAAGTAGATATGGACCCCAGGTATGTGCGGCTTCCTAACAGTTCAGGGGTTTCACTCGGCCACCAATGTTGTCTGACGGCTTGCATATTGGGGAAGTACCCCTCACTCCACGGCTCAGGTAAATCTGATAACCGTTTTTCCACAAACGACAGCTCTTGGTTTACCTCACGGGTGGGAACTAGTCAATCAGGTAGGGGTCGTTGCCCTTTTCACGGGAAGGTCCTCTCAATGGGCCAGCTACTTCAGGGTTCCTGTGGTACTCCTCACAATGAGTTTTAGGGCTTATTCCCAAGTACTTCCCACAGTTAAGCGAATAGGGATTATTCCCAAATCCGAACCTGCAACAGATGCGAAAAAAAAATTCGCAGAAATTTCACCCAGTGAGCCCAAGAAAGTGCTCTGATACCAGATGTGATGCACCTGCAACAATTAATTAATACGAATATGTGAAATAGTAGAAATGACAGAACTCGGAATCACTTTTATATTGATCATAGGCCACTTCGAGGGGGCAACCTCCTATGAGCAAGCTCAATACAAATAACTTCACGGTGCATTCATAGGTCTCAACACACACTTATATACTAAGTCTAGGCACCAATACTATGGGTCAAAACCATGGGCCACTACAAACTATGGATCAACAATACTACAGGCGACTTACAAAGCATATGCGCCAACAACAATAACACAAACTATTGATCAACAAATACTACGGGATGACTTACAAAGCATATGCGTCCAACAACAACATACTAACAAAGTAAAGACATGGGTTACTAACATGAAGACGTTGATGATGATGGTGATGGTGATGGAGATGATGATGATGATGATGATGAAGATGATTGTGATGGAGATGTTGATGAGGAACCTAGAGATGACAATAATGATGAAGATGGTGATGACGATGAAGATGTTGATGATGATGGTGAGGGTGTTGAAGATGATGATGATGATGACGAAGAAGATGATGATGATGATGAAGATGATATATCTAAGTGGTTATCTATAGGAATCAAGCATCAATCTTCAACCATAAATGAGCATTTTTTATAAATATAAGAGTTTTCTGGGTTGGGGATATACCTTAAGTTACCCAAAGCATGAAAAACGTTTGGGTGGTCACAAAACCAAGAGAACAAATGTTTTTGAAGAGGACATGTGGGGTGGGAGGTCGACCTCCAAAAAATCAAGCATTGACATGGGTGAGGTAGGTCTAAAGCCTCCCTCAAGGATATTTCCAACCATTAGGTGACAATGATGAGCATGTTAGTGCTACTCAATTAGATGATGAAGTAGCTCAAGACAATATGGAAGTTGTTGCATCACATGAACCACATACAAATTCTCTAGAACCGATTCAAAATGACACTATTGAATTGAATATGATTGAAGGTTTTCAAGTGGCAAGAAGCCTGAATGAACAAATCGCATTGCAAAGCCAAAAAACCTAGCATGAATGGTTATCATAAGCCATGATGAATATGAATATTGTAATGTCCCCCATTTTGACCCTTGTAATGTTTTGGGCTATAATGTAAATACTGTATGCATATTATGTATGATTCCTAGCATGGAGCTCAAGGCCAAGGCCCCACTAGTGAACGCTGGATATTGAAGAGGCAAGTATTGGATATTATGCTACCCATGTGCTAGTGAACCATGGGGATTGTAAATATGCATTTTAATATAAATTCCCACAACTAGCGATGCAATGCAACAAGAGACGGGGGCATGACATTTACAAGGGATTGGGAGGGAAATATTCAAACCTTTGAGCCAATCAAGTCAAGCCAAGTGTCAATGAGAGAACCCATGAACCCTCAACTACCCATGTTGACTTTTGTACTCAACCATTCTTTTCTCCCAAGAGTTGGTTGAGGTAGTTAATTCCTTGGGGAAAGGAGAGGTATGGTTATCCAAATTTGAGTATGGGCAAGCCACCCTTCCTAGAGATTCATGTTTGGCTTCTTGGGAAAGAAAAGAGCCACAAAATTGCCCCCAAGCCATTACCCATCAATCAATTTTTCTCTCTCACGAGTTGGGAGCTACCTGAGCATTTTTATCCATGGTTTTGTTGTGTTTACCTTCATTTTCCTAGCTGGGAAGGGCATTTTTGTTGTGGCTAATAGTGGGGAAGAAGGGGAAACGATTTGGGGTTTTATTGAGGCCGTTTGGCCCACTAAATGCTCATACATCTTTGGGAGAAATAAGTTTTCTTCCCTGGGACTGATTCCCTCTTCCCACAATCTGTTTTTGGGTGTACCCACGTTTTGTGGAAAACCCTTGTCCATCTAGCTTCTAAGTCCCATTGCTGAAATTGTGTTTTGCAGGCCATATCTGAGTTTTGCATGCAAGAGAATGCTGGGGTTGAGTTGGGTATCCATTGCTTTCGGATATGTTGAGCTTGTGAGTCCCCAATTTCCTTGTAGATATTATGCCCACCTCGGGGGTGGTCTCTGAGTGCTGAAAGAGTATAGGCTGAGCAGAGACCTATGGTTGGGTGGAACGTTGCAGTGACATAGCTAGTTGTTTGGGACAATTGCACAACAAAGATAAGTGTTTTCCTGTCTATGTGTTTTTCCTCTGCAAATGTATAATTTCATGATTGTTATTGATGTGATTGAATGCATATGAAAAATGTGTGTGGATGAGTTTATTTTCGCTGTGCATGTTTTCTTGTTTACCATCTGCACACATCTGTTTTATGCTGTGAATCTAATGAATTTGGCTGAGTTTATGAAAAGCCCCTTAGAATGGCATCATGTTCCCTTCCTTGCATTGGGTCCAAGGGTGGGTACATTATAGATGGTATCAGAGCGATGGTTGCAGCATTGGGCCTAATGGGCCAAATTAGGCAACATGTAGAGGTAAGTATGCTTCCCGTGCTGCACAGACCATTAAGAAAATTTTCCAAAATTTCAAAAATTTCTCTAAGTATTTTTCCTATCTATTTCGGTGAGTCTCATGGAGTTCAACCGATGTGTTTCAGCGAATCTTGTTGGGTTGCGCCGAAGTTTCTGGAAAAACTTGGCAAGTTGCTCCACAACGATTCGGCAGAAAATCAATAAGTTGGCCGAAAAAGGAAAGTTGGTGAGTTTTTTCCGAAACAACGGAAAGAGTTGGCGAGTTTCTGCCGAAACGACGAAAAAAGTTGGCGAGTTTTTGCCAAAACGGAAGAAAGAGTTGGCAAGTTTCTGCCGAAACGGTAGAAAAAGTTGGAGAGTTTTTGCCGAAACGGCGGAAAACGTTTGCGAGTTTTTGCCGAAACGGCGGAAGGAATTGGCGAGTTTTCGCCGAAACGGCGGAAAGAACTGGGGAGTTTTTGTCGAAATGGTCGACCGGAAATTTTTAAGTTCTCTAACCAAAAGAACTCAGCGAGTTTCTCCACAACATGTCGGAAGGAAAAGCTAAGTTTCGATCAAAATAACTCGGTAAGTTTCTCCACAACGTACCGAAAGGAAAAGATGAGTTTCAATCGGAAGAAATTGGTGAGTTTCTCCGCAACGGTCGGAAGAGATCGGCAAGTTTCTCCACAATGGTCAGAAGAGATGGGCGAGTTTCTCCGCAACGGTCAGAATAAATGGGTGAGTTTTCTCCGCAATGGCTGGAAGAACTTGGTGAGTTGGTCCAACATGGGTTGGAGGAGAAACGATAAATCCTCCGAAACAGGGAATTTCAACCATTATTCAGGGAGATTTTTCAGGTGCCGAAAGTTGAAAAATGACCTTGAACTTATGCGCCAGAATGCGCGAAATCAAAGGATTTACAAAAAAAAAATGAGGGCGCTTCCCTCGACCCTCCCTATAGTGGCGCAGGAAAGCCACAATGGGACAAGCCCCCTTGACCCCCATCGTCCCCTAGAGACAGTCATTGAAAGTGTGAAATACATTCTCTATGCTTGGGATGAGAAGCAGGAATTGCATAGAAGGTTGTGGAGAGTAACTGGCTGTAATATGCATTGCGGAAGAGCAATAGGACTAGTAAGGCAACGTGATGAAAGGGAGATCTCTCACCTTAAACTATTTCCGTTTATAGCATAAGAATTGCATATTTGAAAAATATCAAGAATGAATGTTATACACTTATGTATATATATTGAATTGTTAATTCATGAGAAGACCATAGCTAATGATTGCTTGTATGCTTGGTAGGGAAGCCAAGAAAAGGATCATCTATGATGTGGAGGAGGAACTCCATGTCATGAGGGGAAATTGAAAAGGGAGAACTCCTTAACCCCTCTCTGGCCACTATATTTATATTTCCCAAGTTTTATATACTGAAGATTATGGCATAGGGATGCTGGAAATGTAAGAGAGTAATGGATACGAATTAGTGGGCATGATTAAAGAGTCATTGCATAGTGCATGTGAATTGCTTATGCATGAGCATGATGTTGCATATGGGTAAAGGTAGTGAAGGTTACATGTGCAATAGCCCATTAATGGTAATGCCTATGGTTGACCACTAGTAATGTTGTTGATAATGGTTGTAGGAATCAGACCATAGAAGCATGACTGAAAATGCAAGAGATTAGATAGATGAAGTGAATATGTACTAGATGGAATATTCATAAACATTGCATAGGGCATGTGAAAATGCTTGTGCATATATATATATGATGTTGCATATTGGTAAAATAGTGAGGTTTTGCATATGCAATGAGCCACTCCAGATAATTATTGTGGTTGCTAATAATTAGTTGTACTCACATTGGTTATAGGACCAAAGAAAACCAAAGCATGGCTAAAGATGTGGATGATGATTGTTGCATATGACCAACAACCTTATGAAGAAAGGATGGTGCAACAAATCTATAATCCTGAGGTTGGAAAAATGACTGTGTAGCCTTAGTAAGAGGCCAACCGATCAAATAACATCAAGCGATGTTAATGACAGCAATGCAGGTAATGGTTATTTATGCTTAATTGCATGAATGTTGAAGGAGGATTTGGTAAGATCCCTTCAACTATGTTTAAAATATGTTGATTGGTTTGCATGTGGTATTGAGTGCCTGAATGTGAATGTTGACCCACCTAGTATGGTGAGGTGTGGGTAAGTAAAGGCGAGGAGCCTTGCATCCTATAGTTTCTTAGAAACCTCAATGCACTCATATGAAAACTTCATCATGCCATTTGCGTATATTGGTTGTGAGTTTAACAACCAAAGAAAGTAAAGACTTATAGTCATGTTGTGGTAGTACATGCCATATGAGACAGCCATGGTTAGGCCATAATATGCTAGAATGCATAGTATTCATGGATTAGTGCAAGGTTGTATTGAGGGGTTATGCATTAAAAGTGAATGCACATCAAAATATTATGTAAATGTTGTGAATGTGCATTAACATGTACGGGTGCACATGTTGAGATGCATTATGTGAATGCATGGTTGTGATATACATGTTTCAATGCAATTAGCTAATCGATGAAATGGTGAACTATTGTTAATCCTGAGACCATTTCATGAGCTGTTGTGAATGCAGGAGAATGATTGCATGAAGAAGGTAGACATGTTGATGAGCTACCAAGAGTGCCCTGTTGAAAAGACAGATTTGTATGGATGCAAAGTAGATTGTTTTGGGCATGGCAATGTGGATAAGTCCATAGTAAAGACCAGGATCTACCATGTGCAGAAGTAATGAGAGGGTTCTCATGGTTGTATTTTATGCATGAAACAAATATGAAAATTGTCTGATTTAAGTTTATGAGAATAATCTCATGGTTGCAAATCTAAATTGTGTAGGAAAATAGATTTGTAAATTTCAGATTTGAGATTTTGCTAATAATTGCTAATGATTGTTTGGATTATATAAAAATTGTGTTAGGAAGACATGTTGTAGGTGGATGTTCATGTATGGTAGCAAGGGTGAAACCATGATGGACAGAGTGATACCACTTATGAGAGCCAAACAATATGATGATAGCCTCATTGATAAGCAAATCAATTGATGTAGTAGACAGAATTGCAAATTCATATTGAATTTAATTATTAATGCCATTGATTGGCTACGAAGCAATCAGAATTGAAGTTATTGTTAAATGTTGCTGACTGTTTAGCTATTTGATAAGTGTGCCAGGATGACACATTGCAGGAAGACCATGTGTGATGGCCTGCAGAAGCCAAACTAGATGGGAAGGATCCCATGCTTTGGAAATGGGTTTCGGGTGAAATGCCATAGTAAGTTTTGTTAATATCCCAGCTGCACTACATGTTGGAAAGCCATGTGAGTGAGATGGTGAAATTATGCCAAGAAGGCATGTGTGGGTTATGGAACATGAAAATATTGGGGTGGCAAACCGAAGTACTGTTGAATCAGAGAAGGGAGCCCCATTCTTCACAAATGAAGAAAGATACATCTGAAAAAAGGGATAAGTATTCTATAACCTTAACTAAGAATATACCTATAAACACATTGTGAGGAGTACCACACGAACTCCAATGTAGCTGGCCCATTGAGAGGACCTGACAGCAAAAAGGGCAATGACCCCTACCTGATTGACTAGTTCCCACCCGTGAGGTGAACCAAGAGCTGTCATTTGTGGCAAAGCGGTTATCAGTTTTACCTGAGCCATGGAGTGAGGGGTAATGCCCCAATACACAAGCCGTCAGACAGCATTGGTGGCTAAGTGAAATCCCTGAACTATTAGGAAGCCGAACATACCTGGGGTCCATATCTATTTTTAGCTAAACTATTGCCAATCGCTTCTGCGTCATTTCAGATCCATTCCAAGCTATTCTAGATCCAGTTGTTTTAGATCTATTCTGAAAGTCATTTCAGATCCATCCGTTTTCGATCCATTCGGTGTTGTTTCAGATCCATCTGTTGCTAATCCCTTCCATGCTGTTTAAGATCTAATTGTTTTGATCCCTTCCGCGTTGTTGCAGATCCATTTCTGGAAAAACAAAAACCTATTTTTTTCCATATATCCCTTGTCTTAACTCTGTTTCCCTTGAAACTTCGCGGATACCCCCGCAACCCCATTCTTCATATTTCATTCCTGAGGACCCTATCCCAAATTCTATTTCCCAAATCCATAAATCTTACATTTGTCTATTTTTAGGGTTTTTCATAACTTCTTCAATTTTCACCCACTCGCCTCCAAATTTTTCCACCGTGTTCATTCCCTATTTCTGCTTCTTTGAACCTCTTTGACAAATTTTCTCATTCTTTCACACTGCTTCTAAAATCCCCATTTTTTGCTCCCATGTTCATCAGAAAGTGTCCAAAACCTAGTCAAACCCCAATTACCCATCCGCATTTTTCCCAAATCCAAATTTCCCTTTACTAAAGAAAATTTTGTTTGTGTTTTTCTATCCATTCCCCCCCCCAAAAAAAAAAACTCCTGGTTATGGTTGTCACCCATGCCAGAGAAAAAAACGAGGAAGCACTTGTAGCCATCCAAACCAAACTCCAAGATCTAGATGAAAAGTTTCACAGCCTCCATCTTCAACATTCAGCCATGAACAATAACTAACAACAAGAATCTTCTACAACCAATGGGTTCTCTTCTTCCAGCATTTTCCTTTGGCCGAAGCTTGAATCTCCTCACTTCAATGGTACTGATCCGACTGGATGGATCTATAATGAAGAACAATATTTCAGTTTGCATAATACTTTTGATGTCCAAAAAGTTCCACTTGCATCCTTTCATTTGGAACAGGAAGCCCTTCAATGGTACCGTTGGTACATCAAAGCTCATGACGAGCCAAAATGGAAAAATTTTTGCCAACTCCTCTTGCAACGATTTGGTCCTAGTCCTTTTGATGACTTCACCAAAGCACTCACTAAACTTCATCAAAGTGGCACTATGAGAGAGTATCAGATAGAATTTGAGAAACCAGCCAATCACACAGAAGGATTGTCTAATGAATTCTACAAGAGTTGATTTATCAGTGGTCTTAAGGATGAAATCCAGTCAGAGGTTAACATTTTCTGCCCTAGTATAATGATGGAAGTCCTAGGGTTGGATAAGTCGATAGAAGAGAAGATTGCAGCCCAACAGCAGTTCGAACCCACTTTTGTTCCCTTTTGAAATATGGGTTCTCAACGACCTCCCATCCTGCCAGCTCCTTGACCAACCCCTATCAAGCATTTGTCTGAAATAGAGATGCAGGCATGCAGAGAAAAATGGATTTATTATAATTGTGATGAGAAATTCACTCGAGGACATAGATGTGTTCAACAAAAGCTCTATCTATTGGATATGGATTCTCCGCTTGCCTCTAAAATTGGTGAAGAAGCTCTAGATACAATGGATGATTAGGTCGACATTCAGGAGCCGCCTATTGACACCCCATCTCAAGATGAAAAACTAGAGATATCTCTCCATGCTTTATCCGGCGTCACCACCCTCCAAACAATGCGGGTTAGGGGTTACTTCAAGAAGCTTCCTATAACAATACTCATTGATTCTGGTAGCACTCATAACTTCATTAACCCTCGGATCGCCAAACATGCTGATTGTTTTGTCCATCCTTGCTCCAAATTTGAATTCATGGTTGATAATGGGGGCACCTTACCTTGCAAGGGGAAGTGTCACAGTGTGCATATCTCTCTGGAAGATTATAACCTGTGCTCTGACATTTTTTCCTTGTCCCTAGGCAGATGTGATGTGGTTTTGGGAGTTCAATGGTTACGCACACTTGGCCCCATCTTATGGGATTTTGCTGAAATTTGGATGCAGTTTTCAGTCAATGGGAAACAACACAAATTTAAGGGCTTACAACAAGGGTCTCTCCACATCATCAGTTCACATCGCCTAGAAAAGATCATTAAGAAGAATTCACATGGTGTCATCGCTCAACTCCATTCCATTCAGATGCACCGATCAACGGTCTCACCTACTTCCTTAGTTAGATATGCAGGTGTCCTTGCTGAACCAGTGGGCTTGTCGCCTTCAAGAGACCTTTCTGATAAGAATTTAGCCGCATCTACATCTCAGCAGGAAATGATGGCTATTTTGCATGTAGTACAGAAGTGGCAGCCATACCTATTAGGGAATTATTTCTACATCAAGATTGATCTCCAAAGTTTGGAAAATTTCCTGGAACAATGGGTCTCCTTCTCTTCACACCTGAAATGGGTTATCCAACTCATGTGTTATGCCTATGCGATCACTTACAAGAAGGGTAAGGACAATATGGTGGCAGATGCCCCTTCTCGCACATTTGAGGACCCAGTTTCTCTTACAGTTATTTCTCTGCTTGTTCCAAATTGGTTGCAATCTATTCACCAAGGCTATCTCTTCTATGAACTCCATGCTTCTTCATCAACAGGGCACTCTGGGTTCCTTAAAATGTATGACCGGTAATAATGTAACTTCTTTTGGCAGGGACTAAAAATGACAATTCAACAGATGCTGACTGTGATACTTTCCAGGTCAACAAGGGTGAAACAACACTCATTTTGGGACTGCTCGAACCCTTGCCCATCCCTACATAGATTTGGACAACTATTTCTATGGATTTCCTAAAATCACTCCAGTGGTACAATACCACATCTACAAGGACACCATATGAAGCAGTCTATGGAAAGGCACCACCATTTCTTCTTCCATACACCCTCAGCAACTCCCCAGTTCAGGAAATTGACTCAATTCTTTGAAACCGCGATCAGATTCTTCTCATTCTGTAGGAAAATATTCACATGGCAAGAATTCGACTGAAATAACAAGCCGATCAATTCGACTGAAATAACAAGCCGATCAGCACCATTCTGAGCGCACTTTTCACATAGCTGATATGGTTCTTCTTCGTCTACAGCCTTCCAAGCAACCCTCCCTGAAACTCAAAAGGCGTCAGTGGCTCGGAACGCAACCGGAGGATGCTACAGGGGAACGACTCCTTCAAATTCTGCATCCATTTCCACATCTAAAGCTTTGAGGACAAAGTTTTTTCTAAGGGAGAGGGGATGTTAGGAACCCATTTCAACCCTTCTATTTACTTTGTTAGTATATTGTTGTTGGATGCATATGCTTTGTAAGTCATCCCGTAGTATTTGTTGATCAATAGTTTGTATTATTGTTGTTGGACGCATATGCTTTGTAAGTCGTCTCGTAGTAATTGTTGATCCATAGTTTGTATTGGCCCATAGTTTGTATTGACACATGGTATTGGTGCCTAGAATTAGTATATAAGTTTGTGTTGAGTCCAATGAAGGTATAGTGGAGTTATTTGTATTGAGCTTGCTCCCTCGTAGTGGCCTGCGATCAATAAAAGTGATTATGAGTTCTATTATTTCTACCATCTCGTGTATTTTCATTAATTAATTGTTGCAGGTTCTTCACAGAAGATGATGATGATGGAGATGTTGATGAGGACCTTGGAGATGCCAATGATGATAAAGATGGTGATGATGATGAAGAAATTGATGATCATGGTGATGGTGAGGATGAAGTTGATGATGATGATGACAAGTCCCTCTAAGTGGTTATCTATAGGAATAAAGCATCAATCTCCAACCATAAATAAGCATGTTTTAAAATAAATTGCTAAGATACATATCTAAGAGTCTAGAAGATCTCTATGCATTTTTCCATCAAATTTGGTCAAGGAGATTCTAGTATCTACTTAAAATATATTAGTGGAAACCCTAGGTTGATGACACGATGCTTGGATAAGGGCAAAATCCCAAAATCTAGCTAGATTTGGGTGAGCATTGAGCACGGGGAACCAAATCTATGAATATGTGTATTGTTAAATATAATTTTGTTGGGTAAAGCCAATAATCAACATAATCATCATAATATAAGAGTTTTTTGGATTGGGGATATACCTCAAGGTACTCAAAGCATGAAAAATGTTTGGGTGGCACAAAACTAAAGAGAGAGAAACTAAAGAGATATTTGATCGATAAGGAATTTCACATTTCCACAATGCTTTTCTCAAGTATAGATCTCAAAAATACCACACTTGAAACTTTATGATAACTCCCTACCTCAAGAATGTTTCATCTACCAAGTTAAATTTTCAAGACTAGTGTAATAGATTATTTACTTCAAAAAATTTCCTAGAACCTAGGTAATTCTAATCTTGAGAACCTATCAAAACTGCTATCTTCAAATGCTACAAACATAAATAGATATTTAAGAAAATACTAACTCAAATTACTCAAATTTGACCCAAATCACATCACCATTTTTTTCAACATAAAAGAGAAGCATGGAACAGTTTAATACATATAGGAAAAATAAAAAACATATGCAAAGACATGTATGTATGTATGTATCAACAAAAAATGCATGTACCAACAAAATAACATAAAACTACAGATACCTCGATGTAGAACATAGCATTCTTTGATGCAATTCTTTCTCTTATGTAAATTTGACTCGCCTCATTCAATAAATACATTTGGATCCTCTCTATTTCTAATTGTCCCCATCAATCTCTCGTGCTCTGAATGAGGTAGGTAGTAGCGTACCTTGGTTGAGTTCTTGATTGACATTGTCTATAGATGGATGTTTGTGCCAACGATCAAGTTTGTGAAGTGATACACCACTGAACCTGGTCTGTAATCCATGGATACATGCCCACTAGTCTTTCTTGAATTCCCATTTAGTGTAAGATATTCCCCCTTAACCACCATTGAGCTAGTAGGAAATTCAATTTCTTCATCATCAATTAATGATCCGTAGAGGGTTTGCTTACCTTGGATGCACCGTGCCAACCAATAATCCGCACCCCATTCATTTTCTTTCGGTGGAACAAATCTGTATATGTGTTCTGCTTGTACAAGATCTGAGATATGCTCGTAGTCTGTTGAAATCGCTGACTGACCCTCCTCTAACAAGGTTGTTTCAACAACTTCACATTGGTCTACTGCAAGTGACACACAATCCCATTCATCAACTCAGTCCATGCATTCACATTCATCCCATCACCACTGCTGCAAGGGATGCAAAAGCATGCAAGATATCACGTCCATATTTCAAATAAGGGGTTGTTTGAGCTTCGAACTAAATGAAATCCACGTGTTCCTTGTACTGTGCCGCAACTATAGGAACGTGAACAATCTATGTCAACCACTAGCCAAACATTTCTCACCACACATCCTGCCACTGATGATGTTTGTTGATCTCTTACTCGGTCTGACATTATTGAGGAGCACCATTGAACTATGGATTCTGCATCTCGGATATGAGGTTCCTTTTCAAACCTCATATCTTCCCTTCATTGTGCGGTCTTGATGAATGCACCGACCCCATTATGATCGCCTTTTCCATGCCTGGTCTCAAAATAGTTCCAGATATGTGGCACATTATAAGTCTTATGCAAAATACTCATCCATTGGAATACTCAGGCATTTTTGAACTGGCTCGCACAACCATCCGACCATATCCAATGCTGAACCATCTGTATATCTCTCTCCTTCAACTGATCATAGAAAATTCGAAAATAATGTTGCACATAATGCAGATCATGGGTTCTATCATCACTTATGTAAAAGTTTGTCTCCTTTAGTATTATCCTCTTGTCATTGCTGCTCTCTGGCCCATGCCTATACATAATATGTACCATGATGCTGACTTGGTCTGAATGGTAGTATTGACTCTGGATTTCATTTTGTGGCTAAAGGGTGTAATTTTCTGCAAAATCCACAATTGACACTATGGTTCCAACGAGAAATGTGTCCCTACATTTTCTGTACTGCTCATCTTTCCATCGCTCTACATGCACATGTTGAACATAATGCTTTGTTTTCTCATAGAACTCCATCAAGAAGTCACATACTGGTACATGTTACCATGGAAACAAGGGAAATATTACAATGTGGCCTTTGAAAAAATGTATATGTCATAAATTGAACGTGTAACATGAAAAATATGCAATATTCATTTGTACCTATGACTTCACCAATGCAATCTTTTTACTTTCCCTGACACTGTCTAATTGATAGGTCACGTACTTGAAGCTCTGCATCTCAATGCCCATCATGCCAAATTCTTGCTCCTTTCTTTCATGAATGCAACGGTTCAAAAGAGAAAACCCACTGCACCTAGAACATGTCCCATATAGATATGATTTTTCATAATACTTTTGTCCTTCGGGCCTTGGACACATGATGTTTTGGATAAAGTCTCTTGATGCATTCAGTGGTAGTATGGATTCATTGCATCCCTGCAGAATGTTAGTATGCAAATCACAAAATATATGTTTATATGTGTCATAATAATATTCATATTCTACATGGTATCTACAACAACAAGTGTTCCGATCAATGCATATACGAACGTGCCATGGTTTGCATTTCTCAAAGGACCTTTGGCCCAGGTTCAATTGTGTCATTCATGAATCTCTCATAGAGTTCAGTCTGTGTTGTGTCAAGGAAGTGTTTAGCATGGGGTTCATGTTCAGAGAACCTTTTCTTAGCTTTAGCATGTCTCTTTGTTTTGATGAAGGTCTAGTATGATGATGCCAAGACTTTTGTACTAACTCCTTAACAACATCAATTAGCTTCCTATCTGCATGAGGCAACCTACCAACAAAATCCCAACAATCGTTTCCACCCGGAGTGTCAAGATTTTCTCTTATAACAGAGTACTTTTTAATAGTTTTTCTATTTAATTTGAGTATGTGAGAAGTGTGTGATAGCAGGTGACATTGCCTTGTGGACTTGCTTACAGCTGATTTTGCTAAAACACAACGAGCCACAAAAATATATTTTGTATGAGACGTCTTCCCAATCGCATTAAATGTAGATTGGAAATTTCTAACAATATGATTGTTGGACTCTGAACTTTTAACCAACTTTATGCCCAAAATTCTCCTGACAACAACTAAAGAATGTGACTTTAACAAACATAGCAATAATTGACATTTACCTGCATCACCTTTGGATTCAAAGTATTCTTTAACAATTTTGTTCCATTTCCATTCGATAGTGTGTTTTGGAAACTTGCCTTCAAGCTCCGACATAGCACTCTCATCCACATGAAAACATCTAGGAGTTCTTGTTCTTGCACTGGATAGTCGAGGTAGGGAGGGTGGGCATGAGACATGAATACTAGAGCCTGTTTGTTGTGGTGCTTTGTTCACAGATTGGTCCATAATGGGAGTGTGGTCGACATGGTTGTTGTCTTCTTGGGAAGATTGCAAATTAAGCAAGGCTTGTATGTCCATCTCTACACATGCAACATCTCCCAAAATTCTTGTGTCGTGAGGAACTTCAGCATGACTCGTTGATGGATTGTTGGTTGGAGATTGTGTTGATGTTAGAATTTGAGTTGGGTCCATTGGACACGACCGCTTTACCTGTGGTTCTGAATAATAGGTTGTCGTTTCAACAACTGTGTTAGGATCAATGGAAGGATCCGGGGAAATTATAGGACCATGTCTCAATCTTTCCATTCCCAACCTGGCCTTTTCTCTTAAGTCATTGACCTTTTCAATGGGAAGATTCCTTCTATATTTTCTTTTTGCGTTTCATGAGTTTCCCATCTCCAAAAGTCTCTTTAACACAACTATCAGGCCTACCCTTGCAAAAGAAACAACAATTAAGATATTAGTGCCATTATACAATGAACTTGACACATTCCAACATAACTTACCACTTTACAAATTAACATATACAACTACAGACTATGATGGATTATTTGTGTTCGAATAAACATCATTATCCCTTACAATTCCAATCAATATAGATGATGGTTGGTCAAGTGTAGAGTGGAGAAACTAGTGTCTTGCCTAGCCATGAATTCATAAAAATTATGGTAGTAACACCCTATAACAGAGATGGCTAGAGATGCCTTGGGAATAGTTTGATAGTTTTTCTACATCAAATAAGGTAACCTACGAGAATAGTTTGGAAATAGTTTTTCTTATTGGTTTACATCATATTTTTCACCTTAATTAGTTGCATTTTTTGGTTTCTCCCTGATGTGGCCACAACAAATCCCATGCTTAGCTGAAGCACGGGAACCCCATTTCAAATAAGCACAAAGGTATTTTGGTGAGTATACTCTGTAAATATGAGAATTTGGGTTTTCACTTGTTTAGATCTCTCACCCATACTTTTGTCCTGCGTGTTTCCCTCTTTTCAGGTGATCTCTAACTGTCTGGTTTGTCAAAATCCTCAAATTTTGAGTATTTTACCCTTTTCTTCAATAAAACCAAAACCCAACAGCTAGGAGACCCGAAACCCGCAACTCGACAATTTCGGGTTGCTAGGTGTTTGCTTTGCAGTTTGGATTTTGGCCAACCCATAACCCGCAACCCGACGGTTGTGGGTTGCGGGTTTCGTCTTGTAATAATCTCAAGAAACTATCATCTCGAAACCCGAAACCCGAAAACCCGCAATTGCGGCTTTTGGCTTTCGAGCGTTGTCTTTTATTTATTTTTGTTGCGCGTTCCCAAAACCTGCAACCCATAATTGTCAGGTTGCAGCTTTTGGGAAGTTGTTTTCAGTTTACGAGTGTGTCATTCCCGAAACCCGCAACCCGCAAGTGTCAGGTTGCAGTTTTCGGGAACATGTTTCTCATTTTTCAATTATGGTCATTCCCGAAACCCGAAACCCGCAATTGCGGCTT
This sequence comes from Larix kaempferi, assembly GCA_027924585.1. NCBI lineage: Eukaryota > Viridiplantae > Streptophyta > Pinopsida > Pinales > Pinaceae > Larix > Larix kaempferi. The sequence continues at coordinate 6,959,187 of BSBM01001102.1, forward strand.
TCGCTTTCGGGAATTCTTTTCCGCCTTTTCCATTTGCACGACCCGCAACCTGCAATTGTCGGGTTGCAGCTTTTGGGATCCCTTAATAAATTTTATGAATAAAAATTTCTCCCGATCTCGCACCCCACTTCGGTTAATCTCAGCCATTCATTTGTTCTGGTCGCACGATCATCTTTAATCTAGTGAATTTAGTAAATACTGTTTTTCCTATTTTATTTTTACCATTTTACATTTGAAAAATTATACCATCGCACTGAGGATTTTACTGCCGAATTCTTACCAGAGGACGTTTTAATTGATTTTCAGTTATTTCGGGATGGATTGCTGCATTTGCTACACTCAGTGTTTGACAGTTCCGATTTTGTTTTGACACCTTTTTCATTATTTGTTTCTATTCCTCAAGGTTTTACGCCATTATGCATGTTTCATTCAGAAAGGTTCTTCCGGTTATTCTATTAAATCTGGTCACTCGAATCCGGTTTGATAGGTATGCAAGAGTTGTTGGTCTGGGTACTCAAGATCTTGTTTAAGTCATTTCGCAGTCAGTTTTCAAGCCATAATTTTCACGAATGTGAAGCCATGATTGTTGATGTGAGAATACTCGTAATAATAAGCTTTTCGAACTAGTTTAAGACGTGTTAGTTTCGATTGGATTTGTACTTTCACATGGGTTTTATCCAACTAATGCATGTCCTCACTCATTTTCATCATAGTTTGGATAATTGCAGTGAATCGGTCGTATAACTCCAATCATTTTTATTTGTCGCGCTCAATGTCTGTTACTTTATCTGTTGGCTTTAAATTAGCAACAAATATGAAACTTTTAGCTCGTCCTTTGCATTCTTTAAGAGGAAAAATTCTGTGTGATAGTCTTGCATTTCTTCCTTATAGACATATCTGAAAAAAGTAGTATGCAGATAGGTAAGGAATCTCCCATTGCCCGTTTTAAAGATGAAGAAATTTATCCCTTTTTATATCAAGAACCTATGTCACCACCTTTTGATGCAGGTGTTCCTGATTTAAGTAGTGATAGTGGTGAAGAAGATTATGAGGCTCTGTCTATCTGCATGCAATTTCCTAACAAGAAAGAGAAGAAAGTTCCCAAGGAACTGGCTGACTGTGACAACGATGTTATACGAGATTTTATAATCAACCAAGAACCTGATGTCCCGTCGACTTCTTCTAAAATAGATCCTTTAATGGATTTTTCTATTTTTGAGAATATTGTGTCAGATCCAGAAGTTCCCGCGGTAAATTCTCCACAAGCCAAAGCGTCTGTTGCTAATAATGAGCAAGTTGGGGTGGAATTCTTTTTGTTCTATGAGGATCCTTTTTATTAAAGAATCCATATTTAATAAACCTTTTTGAAAGATGGTAGAAATCATGTAGACCAAGGAATGGCAAGATTTCTTGGATCGGTAGTTTTGATCCGATTTTGTAATCTTTGTTTTCTAGGGATCTCCATCTTTGGACTCTGTTGTAATTATTTAAAGAAGGATACCTCTCGTAGTTAGGGGTTGGTAATTTTGGAGTTGTAAGTCAGCAGAAGACTGGACTAGAGATACTCTGTTAAGCAGAGCTTTTTTTAATTTATGTACAAGACCTCTTCATACAGTAAAGTTATCTTTTAATCTATCTTATGTTATTCCTCAAATTTCTTTGAGAATTTATGATTTATGCTTCAAATTGTCATCTGTTATGTATGTGATCTTTTGCTAAACATTTGTTAATGCACAAATATGTTATCGATTTCTCTATATGACTGGTTTATGTTACAAAGTGCTTTATTGAGTTTTTTCAATGCAAGTACTTTCATGTTTTATTTCTGCAAATGATTTGGTGAATATAAATTTATATAATCATTGTTAATTTTTAAATTAGTAGAGTGATTACAGACTGGATCTTGAATAAGCCTGAATACTTGAAAGATTGTCATTTAATTTTCATTAACTGATAATAATTTAAGTTAACAAGTAACACAACTAAAGACATTTCTGTTTAAGTTGTTCAGTTACTTGTTTAATCATATCTCAAGACCAATATGCACATAAACAAGCTTTCATTTTAGAATAGGACTAACTTAGACTAGTTTCCCTTTTCTAAAATAGGTTAGGTTATCTTTGTATTACCTTATCCACACCTTGGTTTTGGTTGACTGGAAAACTGATCTTATAGTTCAACTTATCTATTCTTAGAGTGCCAGTGGAGGCCTAATATCCATGGAGGATCACCACACCAAACAGGTTGGGGATAGAACTGCCCTTGCGTAGGGTCTTTAGAAGCCTTTCAACTTGGTTTTTCTTCCTCTGTTGAGTGTCTTGGAACATTCCAACACCTTTTTTCATCTAACCTGCACAACCGAGGAATCAACAAATGGCACTAGAAGGAGGGACAATAGTGCAACATGCCTAAACAAGTCACTAAGAAACCTCCTCCAGCAAGTGTTTCAATGGTTCAAATTCGAAGCCAATCAAGGGCTTCAACATCTAAACAACCAAAAGAGTCACTACTAACGGTTGTACCTGTTACACCTACTCAACCCATGGTTGTCCCTGCTACACCTGCTCAACAAATTATTGCACCTGTTGTATCTGTAGCACAACAGGAAAACACAGGGAATATCTTTATTGTATCACCTACCAGAGGAACCCTCTTACTAGAGCAGATATTGAAAAAATCGGCCGATAGGGTCACTAGGGAAGAACAAAGACGTGCTGATCAATGAGGACACGGTCTTGCAGCGATCAATTTAGAAAATTTTCTGCAGGCCAATAATCAAGAACCTCAGCAAGACATAGTTTCACAGATCAGTGATCCAATTATCAAACAAACAACTGATCAAAATATTGAACATCAACAAACAGTTAATCCACAACCTGAAAATCAAGAACTGGTTGGTCAATCGGGTTCCCCTGAATAAAACCTTAGTAAACTTTTCCAGGAAACACAAGATTAGCCAAAACTTGAGACTGGTGGACCACCACCATCTCCTCCTTCATCCTCATCCTCTTCCTTAGACAGTGAACATTCTTCAAGCTCTTCGTCAGAAGAAGAAGAAGAAGAACCACCGATGGCTGCAGAAGGCCAAAACAGACCATGGATCGACCAAGATGCGGTATGGGTACTTGGAGACCAACATAGACTACCCAAAAACCCTAAGAAGTGGTTACCTGAGTTTAACCCAGATGACAAATCACCTGTGCTGGATCATGTTAAAAATTTCATGCAGGCCATTATACTTAGAAGTGTAATTCACGAGGATGTGGTCTACAGGCTCTTTCCTTATACTTTTGAAGGAAAGGAAGCTGCATGGTATTTTTCCTTGCCACCAAGGTCTATTGTTTCCTGGGATGAATTTGAGAAATTAATCATCCAAAAGTTTGGAGATGACAAAACACCACAGAATCTTGTTTTGGAATTATCCTCCATGAAAATCAAAGGGAAAGAAAGGGTTGAACATTTCAACCAAAATTTCTCATACTTAAATAATAGAATTCATGTCAACCTTCTTCCTACTGAAGAATTGTTGATAGCCTACTATGAAAAGGACCTACCTGCTTCAATTTCAATGTGGGTGAAACGAGCACAAAAGGGAACCTTGTTGGAAGTGTTTGCTGAAGCAATACAAGTTGAGAAGGAAATTTTTTGTCTCAAGGACAATCCGGAAATATCATAAGAATAGCCTTCAACTTCCAGGAAAAGGAATGATAGTGTTCCTAAACCTACTGCACAAAACAAAGATCCATTTGACATAACTAACATGAAAAAGCTCATCCAGAAAATGTCAAACGAGATGGTAGATTTGAGAAGAACTAACAATGAAAATCAAAACCGGAATATAGGTTTTGTGAGACCACCTTTTAGGAGACCTTATCAACCTCCACCGAATCCACCACCTCCTAATCCAACAGAAGGCCTCACGAATGAAGAAATCTATTCTATCTTTAAAGCCTTAGTAGCAGAATCTCAAAACACCCCTGAAGTCCCCAATGATCAAATTGTTCCGGACCCACAACAACCTGAGGAAGAATAAGATGAGCATGAGGATCCACAAATCAACACTGTAAGTTACTTTTCAAAGCTTCCTATGTGTGAAGAAGAAGAAGAACTTGAGACTGTGTTTAATGTCCAGCATGCTTATAACACAAGGTCTAATCCTCAACTCCCTCAGGAACCTTCATCCTCCACACCAATTCCTAATAAAAGCAATATTGTCCCTCACAAGGATACAGTCATCCCTGAGATGGAGTACAATTTAGTTGAATATCTTAAAAGAGTGAAGGAAAACATCTCCTTGCTTGAATTATTGAAAATCCCTTCGATGAGGGATACTTTGCCCAAAAGCATGGTGGTCAAACAACCAAGAGAATTGTGGAATAATAACCTTGACTCTTTCACTAAACCAGATGATCAAAAGTCTGGTAGCATAAGGACACCTCCTTTTCTGCTTACCTTTGAGATTTTCAACCAAAACATACATAACTTCATGATAGACTCTGGTGCCTCATCAAATGTGATGCCTTTTTCTGTCTGCAGAAAGTTGAATGCCACATGGGAACCTTTCCCTACTTAGATAGTACAACTTGACATATCGAAAGTTAGAGTAGTAGGAAGGCTCAGAAATGTCTTAATTACATTATCAGGTGATCCTCAAATCCACCAAACCATTGATTTAGTCATTGCTGATATCCCAAAAGCATATGGTATGTGGCTTAGTAGAGACTAGTCAGAAAAGCTAAAAGGTTATTTTGCTATTGACTAGTCCGATTTGTGGTTACCCTACAATGCTCAGCCAAACAAGAACAAGATAAGTAGGGAACCTTTTATGAAATAGACAGTCAAAGACTTGAATGACTCAAGTGAGCCTATGGGTTATTTCAACACACACATTGAAAACTTTACCTTTGACACCTTTTTCGGGAATTTATCAGCTGATGTTTCACCACAGGAGAATGCACATAACGAATCTTAGGTAATTCATCTCACTTCTGTGCCATTGTCAGGAGAAATTGTACATAATGTTTTCAATGTAAATACAAATTTTAGATTAGACCCCATTGCTTGGACATTGTTTTTTGACGGCTCTAAATCTAAGGATGGAGCCGGTGTAGGATGTGTTCTCATAGATCCAAAAGGGCCAAAAACTACGATTGCATACAGATTAGAGTTTGATTGTACTAACAATGTGGCTGAGTATGAGGCCCTCATACAGGGACTGAAAAAGGATATTGACTTGAAAGTACAGATCATTCATTGCTTTGGAGATTCAAGAATTATTGTGAAACAGGTGAGGAATAAGATACACTACTTGTCCCCCTGCCTGTTGAATTATTAGAAAATGGTAAGAGATCTAACTAGCTCCTTTTCTGCATTCAATATTAATTCAGTACCTAGGTCTCAAAACTTCGATGTTGACTTGTTGGCAAATACGGCTTCCAGATTGATTCCACCAGAGGGCCTATCTCCTCAAACATTCTCAATAGCATTGATCTATATGCCTTACATACCAGACAATGTGACAAACTGGAAGGTATTCGATGATGATCAGTAGATACTTGATTTTCCGAAAAACTAGGATATAGATGAGGATGAACATGAAAAGTCTCTCTCTGATTCCTCGAATGTCATCCCAAAGTCTGTAATCAATTTTGAGAGGTTTTACGATTTGCAAGACAAGTTCAAACACAAAACCAATTGTAAAACACAGAGCTCTTCACTTAATTACGAGCAAGTCAATTTAGGGACCGAGCAAGAACCCCATTTCATCAATTTAGGAATTGATTGCACCCCATAAGAAAGGCGAGCTATCATTAAACTGTGTAAAGAATATAAAGATGTCTTCGCCTAGACCTATGACGAATTGAAAACGTTTGACACTAGCGTCATCTACCATAATATACCTATGAAGCCGGAAGTTAAACCATATCAATAGAAACTGTGGAAAATGCATCCTAGTTTAGAGCCTTCTATGAAAAAAGAAATGGAAAAGCTACTGACAGCCTGAATTATTTTTCCGGTGAGGCATACATAGTGGATAGCCAATTTGGTGTCTGTATGCAAGAAAAGTGGTGAAATCCATTGTGTGTCAATTTCAAGAATTTGAATCCGGCCTCAGAAAAAGATAACTACCCTCTTCCACCCATGGAATAGATTCTCGAAAAGGTAGCAGGGTCGGAAATTTTTTCTCTCCTAGATGGATTTGCAGGGTACAACTAGTTTATGGTTGCCCCATATGACCAATTAAAGATAGCTTTCAGAACACCCTGGGCACCTTCACCTATAGGCGAATGCCTTTCGGTTTAATTAATGCAGGAGCCACTTTTCAGAGAGCTATGGATATAGCTTTCCGAGGTTTAATGCATAATTATGTTTTGGTTTATTTAGATGATATTACCATATTTTCAAAAAAACGACATGCACACCTATTTGCTCTTAAGTAGGTTTTTGAACGCTGCAGGAAATTTGGCATTTCCTTGATCCCTAAGAAATCCATTTTCGCGGTCACAGAAGGGAAGCTATTGGGCTTCATCGTTTCAAAAGAAGGTATGATCATTGACCCTGAACGCACATATGCAATTTCAAAAATCGACCTACCAGGTTCGCATAAAGCAATGCAGTCCTTCTTGGGTAAGATTAACTTTGTACGTAGGTTTGTACCTAATTTTGCTCAGATAGTTAAACCTTTACAGCATTTAGTTAAGAAAGATGTACAGTTCGCATGGTCACAAGAACAAAAGGATGCATTCGTGGAAATTCGTAAGGCTATTGCTGAAGCTCCTGCTCTCATCTCCCCAGATTTTGATAAAGATTTTATTCTCTACACTTGTGCCACTAATTTCTCCTATGCAGTTGTTTTGACACAGAAATAGGGTAGCGATACAGAGATCCCAATCTCTTTCATGAGTTCAACCTTCAAGGGTGCAGAGCTTACAGAGATCCCAATCTCTTTCAGTTTATAAGTCTGTCAAACATTACAAGCCTTATTTGTTAAAATCTCGAACAAAGATCATTGTCCCATATTCTGCTATTAGAAAGGTGCTGATCCAGAAGGAGTTGGGCGAAAAAAGGGCCCACTGGATGACTTCTCTGTAGGAGTATGATTTGGAAATAAGGCCAACTAAAATTGTCAAAGGACAAGGCCCTTTCCTTCTTACTGCTCAGTCTAACGATCCCCTGCAGCAGCAAGTTGAAATGGAACAAGAAGAAGATATTCCTATAGGTTCTGTTAATGCTATTGATACCCCGACATCAGAATGGTATGATCATATCAAATATTTCCTGAATAATGGGTTTTCTCCCGAAACCTTGGACTTTAAGAAACGAAGAGCCTCGAGATTAAAGGTTGCCCCATATCAGTTTATTAATGAAGTTCTGTTTAGGAAAAACTATGATGGAGTTTTTCTTAGGTGTTTAGAAAAACATGAAACTGATGACATCTTATTCCAATTTCATGCAGGACCAGCTGGAGGTCATTTTTCAGGCGAGACAACAGCTCATAAGATTCTCATAGCTGGTTATTACTAGCCTACATTGTTTAAAGATGCTTATGCCTATGAAAGGAGCTGTGAACCATGCCAGAAATGCATAGGGAAGTTCAAGAAACATGCTTTCCCTTTGCAACCAGTCACTGTTCAGTTTCCATTTCAGCAATGGGGGATGGATTTTGTTGGACCCATAAATCCTACCTCATCCCTCCAACACAAATACATTCTCATAGCATCTAACTACTTCACCAGATGGGTGGAGGCAGTCCCACTTAAGCAATGTAATGCCATCCAAGTCATTTCTTTCCTAGACAGTCATATACTCTCACGGTTTGGTACTCCAGAATTCCTAGTTTTTGATAATGCATCCTATTTTTCGTCGATTGACATAACTGAATATGCTTTTGAAAAGGGGATGAAAATCAAATTTTCTACCAATTACTACCCACAAGGTAATGGGTTGGCTAACTCTTCGAACAAAAATTTGATCAACATTCTGAAGAAGACTGTGGCCTCCCACGATAGAGATTAGCATACACAGCTCAATAATGCTCTTTGGGTAGATCGGATTACTCCAAAGGAAGCAATTGGAAATTCTCCTTACTATCTTGTGTATGGCAAAGAGGCCATTCTTCATACTAATCTTACAATCCCTTCACTACAGTTAGCCCAGTCTGTCCAAGAAGATGATTTTTCACCCCTCCAGCAGAGAATTGACACTCTACTTAAACTGGAGGAAGATAGAGAAGTGGCTAGAAAAACGTTATATCATCATCAACAGATGTTGAAAAGATGGTTTGATGAAAAATATTCATCTGACAGAGAATTTTCTATTGGAGACTTGGTTTTAAAATGGGACAAACAACATAAAGATAAGAACCAGTATACCAAGTTTAAATGCCTCTGGCTGGGACCTTTCATTATTACAGAAAAGATGGGTCCTGGTAATGTTCGATTACAGACACTGGAAGGAGTTGTGGACACTTATCCAGTGAATGTTTCACTCCTCAAAAAGTATTTTGTTTGATCAGGATGATGTACTTGTACATAGGTTTGTTTTTCTATTTATTTTCTTGATTGGATTGTCTGCTTTGTTTTCATTTGTTTGCTTTAAACTCCACACATTTGGTGATACTCACTGATCATCTTCTCTTTTGGTGATGATTTCAGCTTAGGTTTTATAACTATCTTCCAGCCATAATTTTTTCCTGTATCGGAGGTTGTTCAACAAAGGGCATACAGCTAATGATCGGAAGACCCTGAATTGATATCTCTCCACAATGATCATTATCTTACACATGTATTATTTGTTTAATTGTGGTCTGGAGAATAGCAAACTCTCCATTGTGTCATGTTTCATGGTTCAAGCTAGATATCATAATAACCTGCCTATCTTGTTCTGCTCTGGATCCTTTTACAATCACCTTGGTAATAAATCTCTTAATAAATGTAAATTACAAGGTGGCAGGTCATGCTATCAAGCCAACCCATTAGGTTCATAGGTGCTAAGAAGAATGACATATTCACATCAAGCCACCACACTTGGAAGATGACTTTCAATTTTACTGGGAGTTGGAAGATCCCATCACAGGTTAGTCCATTCATGATTAGCAAAGCATTGGTGAGTAACACTACCAATATATGGTCACCAAGCCATGGTAGTGCCTTGTAATTTTCAACCTAATAAAATTTGGTTTGATCCTTTTTAAAGATGCTCGTGCATATATGGACAGGGGGGTCTTATTGCAAGCCATCCCTGCCATGATCATGGGTTTAATTTGGCCTGAATCTATCACAATATGGTCACCAAGCCATGGTAGTTGCTTTCAGTATTGCAACTAGAAGACAAGGAGTCTCTTTATCGAGTTGGCTTGATCAGTTTCTAAATTATGCTTGTGAAATGCACTGCTTATATCTGATCACCAAGTCAGGGAAGTGGTCTTATATACACAGTCTCTTCTTTTAATAAAAAAAAAAGAAAAAAAAGGAATCTCGTGAATTGTTGCATGTAAATAAAATCTCAATAAATCAAGCTGATGTGTAATTAGGATATCCAGGAGCATTTTCAAGTATGCGCCTAGGTTCAACACAAGCTGCTTCTCCATGATTACATAAAGGTGAAGGATCTTAGTTTTTTCTTCAACCCCCTTATCATATTTTCATTATTCTCAACACGATCATATATGGGGATTTATTAATTTCATGTTCCATGTTCGTTAACTGTCTCTCTTGTGATCAATTTTTGGAAAAAATTCAAGTTCAAAAAAGTGATGTGGCTAACATGTTTCAGTTAGTTGAATTTCATTACAGAGATAACTAGTTCTTCCCAGCTAGTCACCATTTGTTGTGTCCACAACAGATCTCATGCTTAGCTGAAGTACGGGAACCCCATTTTGAATAAGGACAAAGGTATTTTGGTGAGTATACTCTGTAAATATGAGAATTTGGGTTATCACTTGTTTAGATATCTCACCCATACTTTTGTCCTGCATGTTTCCCTCTTTCCGGATGATCTCTAACTGTCTGGTTTGTCAAAATCCTCAAATTTTGAGTATTTTACCCTTTTCTTCAATCAACCCAAAACCCGACAGCTAGGAGGCCCGAAACCCGCAACCCGACAATTTCGGGTTGTGGGGTGTTTGCTTTACAGTTTGGATTTTGGCCAACCTGAAACCCGCAACTCGACGGTTGCGGGTTTCGTCTTGTAATAATCTCGAGAAACTATCATCCCGAAAACCGAAAACCCGCAATTGTTTCTTTCGGCTTTCAGGTGTTGTCTTTTATTTATTTTTTTTGCGCGTTCCCGAAACCTGCAACCTGCAATTGTCGGGTTGCGGCTTTCAGAAAGTTGTTTTTGGTTTATGAGAGTGTCATTCCCGAAACCCACAACCCGCAAGTGTCGGGTTGCGGCTTTCGGGAATACGTTTCTCATTTTTCGATTGTGGTCATTCCTGAAACCTGAAACCCACAATTGCAGCTTTCGGCTTTCGGGAATTCTTTTCTGGCTTTTCCATTTGTGCGACCCCACAACCAGCAATTGTCGGGTTGCGGCTTTCGGGATCCCTTAATAAATTTTATGAATAAAAATTTCGCCCGATCCCGCACCCCGCTTCGGTTAATCTCGGTCGTTCATTTGTTCTGATCACATGATCATCTTTAATATGGTGAATTCAATAAATAGGGTTTTTCCTATTTTATTTTTACCATTTTACGTTTGAAAAATTATGGCATCACATTGAGGATTTTACTGTCGAATTCTTACAAGAGGACGTTTTAACTAATTTTCAGTTAGTTCTAGCTGGATTGTTGCCTTTGGTACACTCAGTGTTTGACAGTTCCGATTTTGTTTTGACACATTTTCATTATTTGTTTCTACTCCTTAGGGTTTTACACCATTAGGCCTGTTTGGGTCGTAAAGGTTCTTCTAGTTATTCTGTTAAATCCGGTCACCCGAATCCCGTTTGATAGGTATGCAAAAGTTGCTGGTCTGGGTACTCAAGATCCTGTTTCAGTCATTTCGCAGTCAGTTTTCAAGCCATAATTTTCACGAATGTGAATCCATGATTGCTGATGTGAGAATACTTGTAATAATAAGCTTTTGGAACCAGTTTAAGGCATGCGAGTTTCGATTGGTTTCGTACTTTCACATAGGTGTTATCCAACTAATGCATGTCCTCGCTCGTTTTCATCACAGTTTGGATAATTGCAGTGAATCGGCCGTATAACTCCAATCGTCATTATTTGTCGTGCTCAATGTCTGTTACTTTATCTGTTGGCTTTAAATTAGCAACAAATATGAAACTTTTAGCTCGTCCTTCGCATTCTTTAAGAGGAAGAAGGATGTGTGATAGTCTTGCATTTCTTCCTTCTAGACGTCTCTGATAAAATCCGTATGTAGACAGGTAATGAATGTCCTAATGCCCGTTTTAAAGATGAAGAACTCTATCCCTTACAGTATCAAGAACCTATGTCACCACCTTTTGATGCAAGTGTTCCTGATTTAAGCAGTGATAGTGGTGAAGAAGATTATGAGGCTCTGCTTATCTGCATGCAATCCCTGACAAGAAAGAGAAGAAAGTTCCCAAGGGACTGGATGACCATGAAGATGATGTTATAAGAGATTTTATAATCAACCAAGAACCTAATGTCCCGCCAACTTCTTCTGAAATAGATCCTTTAATGGATTTTTTCTGTTTTTGAGAATATAGTCTCTGATCCAGAAGTTCCCGTGGTAAATTCTCCACAAGCCGAATTGTTTGTTGTTGATAATGAGAAAGTTGGGGTGGAATTCTTGTTGTGCTGTGAGGATATTTTTTATTAAAGAATGCATCTTCAATAAACCTTTTAGAAAGGTGCAAGAAATCATGTAAACCGAGGAATGGCAAGATTTCTTGGATCGATAGTTTTGATCTGATTTTGTAATCTCTGTTTTCTCGGGATCTCCATTTTTGGACTTTGTTGTAATTATTTCAAGAAGGATACCTCTCATAGTTAGGGGTTGGTAATTTTGGAGTTGGAAGTCAGAAGAAGACTGGACTGGAGATACTCTATTAAGCATAGCTTTTTGTAATTTATGTACAAGACCTCTTCATATAGTAAAGTTATCTTTTAATCTATCTTCTGTTATTCCTCAAATTTCTTTGAGAATTTCTGATTTATGCTTCAAATTGTCATATGTTATGTATCTGATCTTTTGCTAAACATTTGTTAATGCACAAATCTATTATATCGATTTCTCTATATGACTGCTTTATGTTTCAAAGTGTTTTATTGAGTTTTTTCAATGCAAGTACTTTCATGTTTTATTTCTGCAAATGAATTGGTGCATATAAATTTATATAATCATTGTTAATTTTTAAATTAGCAGAGTGATTACAGACTAGAGCTTGAATAAGCCTGAATACTTGAAAGATTGTCATTTGATTTTTATTAACTGATAATAATTTAAGTTAACAAGTAACACAACTAAAGACATTTCTGTTTAAGTTGTTCAATTACTTGTTTAATCATATCTCAAGACCAATCTGCACATAAACAAGCTTTCATTTTAGAATAGGACTGACTTAGACTAGTTTCCCTTTTCTAAAATAGGTTAGGCTATCTTTGTATTACCTTATCCACACCTTTGTTTTCCTTGACTGGAAAACTGATCTTATAGGTCAACTTATCTACTCTTAGAGTGGCGGCAGAGGCCTAATATCTGTGGAGGATCACCACACCAAATAGGTTTAGGATAGAACTACCCTTGTGCAAGGTCTTTCGAAGCCTTTCAACTTGGGTTTTCTTCCTCTGTTGAGTGTCTTGGAACATTTCAGCACCTTTTTGCATCTAACCTGCACAACCGAGGCATCAACACTCCCTTACTGTTATCAATTCTAAATTTTGCACGTAGTTTGATTGCTTTGTCTTTATAGTGGAATGGTATATCCTTCCATTTAAGGCAATGTCCTTTACCATCATAAATTACTAGGTTATTGCGCCAGGAGGCGCTCTACAACCCAGTATGGGGGAGATGTAACGGATGTAACATGTGACGCTTGTCCAAAGTAATAAAACGTAAAACGTAATAGCATGAGGGGGATATTTTAACATGTAACGTTTGTCCAAAATAATAAAATGTAAAAAGTAATAGTATGAGGGAGATCTTGTAACATGTAACATCTTTCCAAAATAACAAAATGTAAAACATAATAGTATGAGGGAGATCTTGTAACATGTAACGGATGTAACATATAACATGTAACGTTTGTGGAACATAATAAAATGTAAAAAGTAATATTATGAGGGAGATCTTGTAGCATGTAATGGATGTAACATGTAACTTTTGTTCAAAAAAAATAAAATGTAAAAAGTAATAAAATGTAAAAATTAATAGTATGAGGGAGATCTTGTGACGGATGTAACATGTAACGTTTGTAACCTTTGTCGGTCATTAATAAAATTAAATATAAAGTAAAAAATTATAATATGAGTGAGATCATTTAACGTTACATGTAACGTTTGTGATATTATTGTCGGCCCTAAACAAAAATGAATAATACAAACTAAAAAGTAATAAATATTATGTCGGCCATAAACAAAAAAGAAGTTAAAAAAGAAAGAAGTTAAAAAAATATTATAGCCGACATAAAATAAAGAAGTTAAAAAAATATTATAGTGGATATGAAAAGTAGAAACATAGTATTATACCCAACATAAAATAAAGAAGTAAACAAAAATGTAAAAAAAATATTATAGCTGACATTAAAACTAGAAACATAAGAAGTAAAAAAAAAAAATTATAGCTAACATAAAAACTAAAAACATAAAAAGTAAAGAAATAAAGAAGTGAAAAAAAATATTATAGCTAACATAAAAACTAAAAACATAAAAGTAAAGAAATAAAGAAGTGAAAAAAAATATTGTAGTGGACATAAGAAGTAGAAACCAAAGAAATAAAAAGAATATTATAGTCGATAGAAGAATAGAAAAGAAAAGCAACCATAATAATAGTTAGATTTGCTAACTAATAATTAGATTTGATAACTAAATATAACTCCAAGCAAAAAGAGATTTGAATCTTGGTCTCTAGGTTAAGACAAGCCCAATCACCTCACTACTTACCAATAGATCACACAGAAACGATGTTAAAAAAAAAATGCCATAGTAATAGTTAGATTTGATAACTAACTATAACTCCAAGCAAAAAGGGTTTTGAACCTTGGTCTCTAGATTAACACAAGCCCAATCACCTTAATTCCTACCAATAGACCACACACAAATGTTGTTAAACCAGCCTAGATCCAAATCCTAAGGCTCTATCAAGTGCCGAGAGCGATCAAATCTCCCGAGCTACAAACCTCTCCTCGAAAAGCTCCTTGAGTGCAATACCTGAGAAGAGGTTTGAACCTCGGGAGATTTGATCCCTCTCAGCGCTTGATAGAGCCTTAGGATTTGGATCTAGGATGGTTTCAGTCATGGGTGGTGACAAAAAACTGGAGTTTGATTAGCATGGTAAGGAATAGGTTAAGTTCAAAACACAGATATGAGGATCATTATAATGTAAGTAATATGCATTAGGGATTGATCAAACTGTTAAAGTGGAAAATAGAGACAATAATTTTGCAAGGACTAAATAAATGAATATATGGTTCACATCGTGATGATTCTGAATCTATCTTCTTCATCTTTTCTTATCTTCACACCTGGTAGTTTTGACATCTTCTCATATCGATCATATGATAATGGAGGTTGAAATCGCAAACCTGCCAATTCTTTAACTCGAGATATTGTTGTAAATGTCATACCTTGCCTCTCTTGCTTTCCAATACTAATAGTAGCTTTCTCCAATGTCAATCCTTGTGACTTATGGATTGTTAAACTCTAAGCAAGTTTCAATGGAAGTTGTTTTTTATTACCTATTTTGATAGGTGTAATAGGAACAACTTGAGGAAACGATTCATCCCATGGACCCCCCACATAATTATAAAATTTTATTAAAACATACGTGGGTCGTTCTAGAGGCGAAATTCCAGGGTTATATACAATTTTTTGTATAACTCCAAGAGCACCATTGACGAGTCCTGCATCAGTCCAGAGGTTTGATGTGAGCATTACCCTTGCTCCTATGGCTATAAGCAATTCAAGTTCCAACCCATCTTCATCTCCTTCAATAGAATAGTTGCTTTTTATAGATGTAGCAATACTGGTCGCAATGGGACAGTTTAGGATTTTGATTAAATTCTTGTTATGAGAGTTTACATCATCATTTGTCGCAAAAAAATGTATCACCTTATAGAAGAATTTTTCATTGTAGCATGTAAGGAAGTATCTGTACGAGTCATCAGTAATTTCCAATCCTCTATTGTTGGAATTACATCTCTAATATTCATTAAGACATTATGAAAAGATATTTGCTCATTGCTTTGTCCATTATGCCAAAACACAGTCTCGAGGGTCACAATTGTTGTGAATGTGTTCCACAATTCTTTTGCAATACCTTCTAATGAATATACAGGATTATCCATGACAGGTGGCAATTGTCCCAAATCACTGAACAATATAATTGATCATCCACCAAAAGGTATATTAGCATATTCTAGGAAGGCTTGGAGAAGTCTTGAATCTATATTTATTAATAGAATTTTTCAAATAAAACTCATTTCATTGATCAAAATATATTTAACATTCCTTAACTCTTCTTGTAAGTTAATTAAACTTAGTCCTCGTAAAGGATTGATTTCTTTGATCAGTATATGAAGTGTAGAATGAATTGTTTTTGCAGATATGTTGAAAGCTACCACCCACGTTGGAGCTAGAAGAAGTAATGGATTTTTCCCTGGATGAGAGATATTTTCAAGTGTACTTTTAATGGCTCCAATCAAATATGACTTTCCATCTCCTACAGTTCCTTGGATTATCATGCGTAGTGGATCAACGCCCATTCTATAATTCTAAAGGATAACATCGTATGCTATTGTTTGCTTATCCCCCAAACTATCAATTGAGTAAGACTTCGCATGTTGATTAGTAGAAATCGTTTTCAATTTTCACATATTAGAGATCAAACAAATTGCACGAATGGAGGTCTCTGCATCTACAAAAGCAGTGTTCCAATCATGCATACGATCAAGATCCCTATGTCCAAGCATCTCAAACTCATTATAATTTATAAATTGATTTTTATAGAATCCACATATGATCTCCCATTCATGTTTCCTGGAATCTCCTTATGGAATTGGATGTTCTTCTTCTTCATTGGATTCAACTCAAGCATATGTAGGCACAGGTTGGCGATCAACATGCCAAGGTACATATTGCAAATTTTGACAATTATGTACTATTTCATCAGATGTGTGGCCTATATCTCTTTGAAAGTCACTAAATGTCTTGTAAAAAAACAACTCGGACCAACGAAATTCGACAAACTTCTCATCTTTTCGATCAGGAATAGAGTTAAATCTAGGAAACACACGTACAATAGATGCATTATTTTGTGGTAACCATTTTTCCCCCCATCGATGTTTGTCATATGACCAATATTTTGAAACATCTATCAATGTAAGTTGCTCCATATTCTCCAGTCGCTTAATATATGCATCAATCAGAGAATTATCATTGTCAGCATTATATGTTTCAACTTGTACTTGTTTGAAAACCTTCCTACCGACATTTACAACCACAAAACAATGGCTACATTCTGAAAGAGGAAGCTCTAGAAGCATATGGCATGTCTCCTGTGCACCAATGTCCCTATCCACAATGGATTCACACAACAAAATTTTATATGGACGTGCTGCTGGTTCATTTGAATTCTGGATAGAAGAGACTCGCATCAACATATTGTGGAAAGTTTGAGATCCCTTCTTTGATTTGGAAACGTATTTTGCTATGTAATTAGTAACGTCACACTTGGAAAGTACAGGATTCCAATCTATATTAGCCCTCCACATCATCAGTGTTTCACGATTGTATGTATTCACTCTGTCACCATTTCATCTAGGGTCATACTTTTTTTCTCCTTGTTCATCAATGTAAGGTTTTGACTGGTCACATAGATCCCATGGTGCATGGTACTGACATACCAATTTTCCTCCCTTCTTTCGAAGACAACTTCTCTCATTGCAGGTAATATGATGCTCAACACAGTTAAGAAGTTCTTCATAATCACTCATTGGATCAGATTGAAATATTTGTTCTGTGCCCTTTACACAAGGATGATCATCTACATTATCTCGAATTTGAATCTTTCGTTGATGTCCCTGACGTGGATTTATTGCATGGACACATTTGTCGAAATACGTTTTTGCAAATATAGCTTCTCTAGGATCATCCCAATTCAAAGTATCCATGTTGGGAGCATTTTTTAAACGAAGAAACCCATGGACATGAGGAGATCCACGATGTTTCCATTCGTAGCGACTCCAATAATCTGTGGCTTGATGAAAATGTTCGAAAACCTCTTCTTGAAACATTGTATTTCTCAAGTGCATATAATGTACCACGATGTGAGGATTATCAATTACATTTTGACGTCGCCATTTTATCACTTCATGTGGATCTGTAGGACTTGTGCCTGACATTAATTTATGCAAATCCGGCCACTGCATATCCGCTGCACTTAGTGTGAAGAATATTGTCGGCCAACGTATCTGTTGAATCAAGTCAGATAACTCTTGGTGACACTTGCTCCAATATGCACGTGTGCCTCTTAATACCGTTCCAAATCTCATTAATCTTTTTCCCAATCTTGAATCTGGAATATTTTGTGTTGGCAAGTGGTTTGATGAGGAAATGTCACAGTACTGCCGATGCTGCGACACATCAGATAAGGTCGTGGAAGGAATATTTTGTGTTAAAGTATATCGCGGTTAGGGGGTTTTGGGGTCATTTGGACCACATATATGTAATATTGAGTCAGTTGTACCGTGGTATGCAGGTTTTTTGGTCATTTGGACCAAGTTAGTTAGACATTGGGTCATTTGTCCATAGTGTCGGTTAGGAAGTCGTTAGTAAGTGGACAAACATTGTAATGGCAGAAGCCTATAAATAGATGAGAGTTGTAAGTGTTAGATATAGAAGGAGAAGCGAGAGAGGAGAAGTAATAAGGAGATGTATGCAGATAGAGATCTATGTTTTGCTTCTGGTATATGCCTGTGATAGTAATATAATGTTGATGTTTTGGTACGATCTTTGTGCAATGTTGCGATATATGAATGTTGTTATATTTTTTTGATGCAATGTCTATTTACTATGCTATGATGAGAAATGCTACGATTAAGTAATATGTTATAAATCCATGTTGAATGTTTAAAATTTCTGTTTAAGTACTGCAATAGAACCAGTCCATATAGCCACAACTTGCCTCCTTCCTTGGTGGAAACATGGTTCCGTCTACTCTTCCTGGATGCCTCAGGTGAGACCTCATCCACTCTGTGGGTGTTGCTGGTTGGGTTCGAACCTGCCCGGGCTGGTGCCTAGGGAGACTGCGGTATGTGTCGACAGTAAGGTGAACCCCTTTCAACCAAGGTCGCATTGGTCAACAAATGGTTATGTTGTCGGGATCGTGTGCAGAGTGAAAGGAGGCCATGTTGTGGCACCCGACGAAGCCGGAGATACAGGGGTGGTTTGATTAGAAATTGTGGGAGTTTGTTGAAGAAGAAATCCAGAACACGCGACTGAAAGTAGATCACTAGCTAGGAAGGTATATTCATCACAGTCTGCATGAATGGTTTTTCTGTTAATTCCCGGTTATTCTGTATGAGTGGTTGTCAAAGCTGACCTTCTAGAAGAGGAATTTCCAGGGTGGTCAACCGACGGCTTGGACCCCGGAGTTGATTCAGGAGCTACAGGAAGTCGATAATAAGGCATCGCGGGTTGTCGAAGTTTGGATTGATAGCATCTTGGAGGGATATATCACTGAATTTGCGGTCGACACGCAGAAATCCTATAGTGAAGCTGAAAGATACTTCTTCCGCGGACCAAGGGGAAGGTTTCTGCTATCGCTCCAACTGTCGATTAAAATGCTAATTTGTGAAAAGGGTATATTAAAGATGCATCTTGATCAGTAGACAACCTCATGGGCGGAGGCCGTGGGTAATGCGACTGCTGGGGAGCGGTATATGGAATGGTAAGGGGTAGATGGGTGCATACCATGAGGAGACTGTGACCGAAGCCGAGGAAGAGAGTGGTCTTACAATAGGAGGAGCGAGGTTTCGACAGGAGAAGAGGCAGAGGACAGGAGAAGGTCCTGCTGCGATCGGACCGCAAAACCGCGAAGGAAGACCACATGGGACAAAGCAACCTCACAGTCCTGACAGGGATGACCAGGCTACACCCATGATAGAGGAAGGACCAAACCCTAACACCAACGTACCCACACCTCCGCTCACTAACTCACAAACAACAAGAAATACCACTTAGAAACAACCAAGTTCATCAATTCAACGAAAGTTAATTGGTAGTAGTACAACGACAGGAGGAAGGTAGCCCAGAATGGTGGGCGATGATGCTAAGTTACCGGTGTTCCATGGAAGTGCGATAGACAACCTAGCACAGTATTGGTTTTTGTGTGAAGCGGTCTTGACCATGAAACAAATCACTGATGCTAATGTTAAGAAAGGACAGTTAGCCACGAATCTGCATGGTCGTGCATTAGATTGGTTCATGAAGTTTATTCCAATCCCCACGGGAGCCCCAGAAAAATCATTGGATGAGATTCAAGATGGGTTGATTGCTGAATTTAGACGACCTAAGTCAGAGGCTCAATATATTACTGAATTAAAGGAAATTAAGCAGTATCCCAATGAGACGGTATGGGATTTCGACCAGTGATTCAAGACGCTGATGGCAAAAGTTAGTTTAAATATGAGCGTCGTCCAACATAAGGAATGGTTCATCGCGGCACTGCTACCACACATACAACTGTCACTGATGCAACAAAACATATCGACACCTAGCAAAGCTCTAGAGATTGCAATGCGATTGGAAGCGTCACCAATTGGAGATAATGCAGTCAGGATGTCACAGATACAGACACAGCTCGCAAACCTGACTATACAGTTGCAAGATTTGAAGAAGAACAAGGAACAACGCGATGAAATATGGTGTATGCGATGCCGAGGAGAAGGGCATACGAAGGATAATTGCCCGGATTTCTGTAACTATTTGGTGTCAGGTGTGCCAAACCCATTGAATGGACGTAGTATGTCGTGGTGTCACATTTGTTAGGTGTTTGGGCACAGTCACAATAATTTCCCACATATGCAGAAAATGGTCACAACCCCATGAAATCCTTATTGCACATTTTGCAAGTCGGTGGGTCACGATGACAAAGATTGTCATGCATATGGGCTCCTACAAGAAAGAATGTGTGATGCACTTTACGTCAAGGACGATCAACATGCCGTGCAATATCCACAACTGCAACCGCAGGTAGCTCAGCTACTGCCTCAACCGCAGATGCAGTTTGCACCACAGCAACAGCAACCGCAGCAGTTCATGCCGTAATATACTATGATGCAGAGGACTCCCCTATAGCCACAGTATGTACAGCAACAACAGTATGCATCACAAGGGAAAGGGATACCAGTAGCACCAATGCAGCAACAGTTTAACCAACCTCCGTACCAGTAGCAGTGGGGCTACCGAGGAGGATATCGGGGCAGACGCGGTGGTAAATTTAGTCATGGAGGAGGAGGCCGAGGTGGTCATGTACATGTTCAATGTTACCACTGTGCGGTATGGGGGCATTATCAGCGTGACTGCCCACTACTATAGAATCAGTGTACATTTGTTTTGGTAATGATCATATGGTTGAGAATTGTCCACAGTTGATCGCACGATGGCAGGATGGGAACGCTCCGCAGCTCCAGCCTCAGGCCCAGCCACAGCAACCAGTATAGAATTAGGTACAACAACAAGTACAGAACTAGCCCCCACAACCACCACCAAATGCCAATCGAAATATCAATCAACCGGGAAATCTGCAGCAGAACCAGACACAGGGTGCAAATATTGCAACCATTTTTGCAGAACCGCGACCACAAGATGCTTCGGTTGCTATTTTCAGTCGTAGAGGCAAGCCGAATGGGAAAGATAGTTCGCGACCACTGATTCAGTTGGTTGGTCAAAAGATGGAACCTTTTGACATTGAAACAGAGAGGGAGACATTCTTGGAGGCACGTCGCACCTTGGAGAAAGATCGCGGTAAGGTCGTAGTTTGCGATATGCCACTTGTCTTTGACACCACATCAGAGGGTAGTCCGCCAACACCACCGGGAACATTGCAAAGGTTTCTTGAGAGATGTCTATTATTGTCCTAGGATCTAGCCTCCCTGGTTGAGATCGAGGGATGGTTGCAGTGATTTTTGAAAGGACGGCAGGAGTCTACAATAAACTCTTTACAGCGACGGAAGACTGGCAAGGAGATGCGAATGAATATTCAGATTGGTGGATATGATGTTGACTCTGTTATTCTTGACCTTGGTTCAGATGTTAACATCTTAACCAAGCAGGCGTTGCAGAAAATGGGGAGTCCCCCATTGAGCTTGTCTCCTACGCAGCTCCAGTTGACTAACCATGCGAAGGTAACACCCATTGGACAGGTTTCGTGGCTAATGGTTGATATTGAGGGTATGAAGACTTATGCTGACTTCGATGTCATCGAAGTATTTGAGGGAGGAAGCTCCTATCCTGCGCTATTGGGGAGTGGATGGGATAACAATAGTGGAGTTGTAATCAACTTCAAGTGGCGCATGATGACCTTTGAGAATCGATATTTTTGGGTCATAGCTCCTTTGGATCTGGTTGAAGGATGCCAATATGTTGAGCCTATAAAAGATGATGATCCCGCTGGATGGGACCATGCATTCAATATTTATGAAGACTACATTCACCCTACCGCCAATGGTGAGCTGGGATGGCACAGCGAGATATTTGCGTCTTCTGACTCCGATGATGCGTTCAAACATTGGTAGAATCGATTGCATGAAGTACCGCTCCGAAAATGTGGCTTAGTTATGTAGTCTTTATGTCGTGTTGCGATAGAAACGATCACATTGCCTATTTATGAGGGGTTTCCTGGCTTAACCAACTTTTTGACGGAATTTGAAGAATGGGTCTCAGAACCACAGTGGTTGCTAGCATTGGAGGAAGCACTGAAGGTTGCTCCTGCACACTGGTGGGCGACACATAAGAAATCCATTGCTGGTTGGTCA
Organism: Larix kaempferi; assembly: GCA_027924585.1. NCBI lineage: Eukaryota > Viridiplantae > Streptophyta > Pinopsida > Pinales > Pinaceae > Larix > Larix kaempferi. Next base: position 6,981,367 of record BSBM01001102.1, read on the forward strand.
CAGCATCGGAGGTTGATGATGGTTTGGTTTAGAGATACTGAGGTTTATCACACTGGCAAGTATAACTGGAAGGTTCTTTGTTCATAATGTCACAGAGTAAAGCAACATAGCTGTATGTGATCTGGTTCTCTTCTTTGCTCTGTGTTCTTCTTCTGGAATGCCAACTATTTCTGCATATTGAATGAGCTCTCTAGCCCATGTAGGTTTCCTCTTGTGAGATTTATCCTCACGGGGTGGATCTATAGGTTCTTGCAGATCTTCAAACTCACGAACAACTTCCGGAATTGCTTCAGTCATGGTAGTGTCTTGAAATCTAGTTTCCTTAGGTTCTTCATAAACTTCGATAGGTGCCTTCCCTGATTTGATGAATGCTGAGTTTTCATCAAATGTTACATCCCTGCTAACATCAATCTTCTTGAACACTGAAAAGTATATTCTGTAAGCCTTCGAGCTTTCACTGTAACCCACAAAGATACCCTTCTTTCCTGAAGGATCTAGTTTAGTCCTCTTTCCTTTGGAACATGAGTGTATACCAGACAACCAAATATTCTGAGATGGATGACTTCAGGTTTCTTACCAGAAAAGACCTCTTCTAGTGTTTTGTTGTCCAATATCTTGTGGGGTGTTCTGTTCTGCACATATACAGCTGTTCTAGCTGCTTCTGCCCATAGATGCATAGGTAGATCCTGGTCATGCAGCATTGCCCTTGCTACTTCCATGATTGTTCTGTTCTTCCTTTCTGCAACTCCATTCTGTTGAGGATTATAGGGAGCAGTCAACTCCCTCTTAATCCTTGAATCACTCCAAAGCTTCTTGAAGTCACCTGAGGTGAATTCTCCACCATTGTCAGATCTGAATGTTTTGATCTTCTTGTCAGTTTGATTCTCCATCAAGGTTTTGAATTCCTTGAACTTATCAAACACCTCATCTTTGTTCTTCAAGAAGTATACCCAAGTCTTCTTGGAGAAGTCGTCAATAAATGAGACATAGTAAACATACCCACTAAGAGAACTAGATGACATAGGACCACATACATCTGAGTGGATGATTTCTAGGATATCTTTTGCCTTGCTTTCACTGCTTGGGAAAGCCTTCTTAATGTTCTTATCTTTTGCACATCTTTTGCAAACACCTTCATGTTTGGTCTTGATTTCAGGAAGACCCTCTACAGCCTTGCTTGCAATTGGAAGTGCCCTATAATGCATATGAGCAAGTCTTCTATGCCAAAGTTCACTTGGCTCCATGGAGTTATGTACCATGGCATGTTCAGTTTGACCCTTCAATTTATACAATCCTCCCTCTTGCTCTCCAATCACTACTGCATCATCGATTGTTTTACCCTTTGGCCAAATTAGGACTTGGCCATCTACAAATGCAACCCTCATGCCTTTTGCATCCAATGCAGAGATGGAGAGAAGATTCTTCTTGAGCCTAGGTACATAAATGACTTCTTTCATCTTCAAATATTTTCCAGAATCTAGGTTGTAGGAGGCTTCACCACTTCCTTTGATTGGGTATTGATAATCATCCCCAAGTTTCACCTTATGGGGTGATTCATGTTCAGATAGGTTCACAAAAGATTCCATAAACCCAGTCATGTGTTTGGAAGCCCCACTGTCAATTAACCAATCATTACAACCATGGCAGTTAGTACTTGTGAGAGAAGAGATCAGAACATACTCTTCTTCACTTGATGAGTCATCATCACTATCATCACTTTCTGCCCTAGCCTTCTTCTTTGGAGGTTCATCATCCTCGGCAGCATGAGCATGGAACTTTCTTTTGCTGCCCTTATTCTTCTTACTGGAGTTGTTGTTATTATCCCTTTTGTTCTTGGGACAATCTGAAGCAAAGTGACCCTTCTCATTGCATGCGAAGCATCTTAGATCCTTCTTATTCTTTTGATAGGATCTCTTGTAGCGAGAGTGCTCCTTCTTGGGCTTGCTTCTTTTGGTGTGAGCTGCAAGAGCTTGATATTCACCTCCCATCTTTTCCTCACGAGCTACAAGTCTAGCTTCTTCTTGAGAGCATTCCTCCCACAATTTACTGAAAGAGATCAATTTATTTCTTGCACAGATTCCTTGAATAAAGGAGTCCCATGACCTAGGTAGGCCATTAAGGGTGGTCATAACAACTTCACCATTTTCCACTACTTCATCCATAGCTTCAAGTTGCTCCTTGATATGAGAGACCTTGGAGAAGTAAGATTGAATGGTTTCTCCATTCAACACCTTGACCCCTTTCAATTGATTCTGCAGAGTCATCTTCCGATTTATGTTCTTCCCGTTGGTCAGAGAGTCAAACATCTCCTTGGGTGTCTTTAGAGAAGAAACATGGGGTATGAGATGGTCTTTAATAGAATCAGCAATGATTCTCTTTACCTTGACCAAGTTCTTCTTATGCAATACGTTGGCCTCTTCATCCTCTGGGATAGGGATGTCTTCTTTTATATATGAGTCCAACTCATTCTCTTCCAGGATTAACCCAATCCTATACTTCCAAGCTCGGAATTTATCGGCCCCTTCAAGCTTATCCTCAAGCTTCATGTGGTGAGACATCTTAAAGAGTACTTCAAATGGAAATAGAAAAGATTTAGGTCTTACCACTTGAAATGCTGAAAACTCGATCTCGTCCCGGATTAGGGTTTGTCGAAAAAACCCTAAAACTTCAAAATGTGAATTTCAACTTTCTGAAAGGATATAAAGATGTGCCTTGATGAGTTGATCATCCTGGTGCATTCAAAAGTTGATATCAACAAATTTTTACCCTTCAGATTTGCCTTTTCGTCCTCCCGGGTTCACTCGGAGAGCCCTGAATTAGGGTTTGAGTTTCCTGGAGATCTACCCAGCCAAAAATCTCGATCCAAAGCTCTAAACTTCGATTTTTGCAAGGATCTTCCAGCTATGTCTTCAGATTCCAGAAATTCCTATTTTTGTGGAAACCCTAATTTTTAGTGCCAAATATGAAAATGCTCAGAATCGAATTCTAATTGGACAGATGGATTCGCCTTGATAAGTAGAGTCAATCTACTATATGGAGTTTCCAAAATCTGTGGAGAGAAACCCAATAAAAAAGAAACTGAAGTTTCTGTCACTGCAAAATCTCTTCTTCTCAAGTTAGCTCTGATACCATGTTAAATTTTGAGCATTAATTCACAATACTCTAGTATCTTCACTGAGAGAATAACATATACAGTATATCAATGCATAGCAATCACAATAAGCATGACAAGCATCACAAGAATCAAAAGCATGAGAGACAAGAGACACAGAGTTTCCGTGGGGAAAACCCTAAGGTGAAAAACCCCACAACTTCCTCAGAGATAGAGAGAGCAATGGCTCAACCAAAGTACAACCAAAATACATTGAGATAGTCTCCTAGTAGTAGATGATCCTCCTCCTTACTAGTGCGCCACTTTCTGAGTGAGAGAAGTGTGACTTTTCAAATGATCAAAATAGAGATATCCCGATCTCTATTTATACTAACCTGTTTTCCCAGTGACCTTATGGGGTCGACTTGTCTAGCTAGGTACATCTACAATATGATATATATTTTAGGGCTGACCCCACACATGGTGGTCTAATAACCCATCGCTAAGTACACAAACTTGCGACACTTGTCAATACACATGACGACACTTCCTTATAGAGAAATAACACATCTCTAATAAGGGTACAATAAATATATATGAAATACATAGATGAAATACATTCCGAAGTTACATATACATCAACACGGGTCAGCTAGATCCATACTGTTTTCCATTAACTAGTGCTTGGGTGTGCAGATTTTGCAAGGAAGATCAAGCTTCAAGTACCAGGTATGAGCTACAATTTTTCAATACAGTTTAAGTAGTCTTGAAAATTTAAAGTAGGAATTATTATACAAAATTTATATTTCTGTACATTAAGATGATAATTATTTTCTTTATAGAGGAAGGGCCAATTGGCATGGGCTCTCAGGGTTTTAGGATCATCTTTTCTTAAATGTCTTCTAAATTTATTCAAGCATCTACCCTAAACGTTTCGAGGATCTAGCAGGGTTAGCCTAGCTAGCCTGTGCTAGATAACCTTATAGGTAGAACTACTTTGTCGAAACCACATTATTCCTCTAAATAGAATGCTTGTTGTATATTTAACTTATTAAATTACAGTAAGTTGGGTTTTATTTCTTTAATCATTAAAGATTTAAAACTCAGAAATACAAAGCCATCGAAGTAAAGTATATCTTATTGCATTCCCTTGAATCATTAGAAACCACACAGACCAAAATTTCGAGACTACTCAACCACATAGCACAAACCAGATCGTTGAGATAAGTATATCCTATGGCTTTAAAAAACATCATTGTGCATATCAATTTCCCAAGACAAGTAACTAATAAACAAAAATCACCTAGCTAGATCTTTAGCTTTTCATTGAATAAGTTTAGCGTTCCGTATACAGGATAGGACCCACAGAATTCCCATACAAGCAATACAGTCAACCTCAGAAACTTAATCAAATCAACCAAGGTTTGGACATCAAAACTCTTGGCCAACCACGATCTTTCCTATCTAGGGTTTTAAGTTTTCTTTGGTCCATTTTTCTCATTGGATTCAAAACGCAGACTCAGACAAAACCCCAAACATCCCAACATAGAGTTCAACACATCTATTTAGCTTTTAAGCTCAGTCAAAACGTTCATCCATTTTCTGTCCTTTGCATTCACGAAGACTTGGGGTCAAACTTTGTTCCCTCAAACCTTGCATTTTAAAATTACAGAGATATCTTTTAACCATAGCCACGTGTAAGTACCAAACAAAAACTTCAGAATAATACATAATGGAGATAAGAAGATTTTCGTATGCCCAGGCAGGGATAAGGACGATACATTTAACATTTGAGAGAGACTTCTCTTTTAAGGAAAATGTAGGCAAACCTGAGGCAGGGATTACATAATCATAAATCCAAACACATCAAAATGCTTATCCATTTTTGCATTCATCTTTACCAATAGTATTAACACCAAAATAAAATATCAAACATTACGGCTTGTCCAGAGAAACCAAATAGGGGTTCTTCTTTTCAACAGTAACATTATATTCTTTTACAACCCATGCCAGCCTGTAAAAGGGTCCTTTGTAATCAGTAAAATATTATACAACCCTGGAGTGCTAAAAGGGGAAGACCAACACTTTCCAGAGAATGAAAACGCGATATAGGCTACCACTCAACAACAATGTTGGGGTTACATCGTAGAGCTTGCTACAGGGTGTATTCACCCTCCTCTTCATAAACAAATGAAGCATCGACCCAAAACAGACCTTCACAACACTTAACCTCGAAACCAAATTTTATGATTCGAGGGGAAGGAGGTGGCTAGAAAATCCTGACTTACCAATCATTCACCATAGCCACGATACCCACGTTAAAATCTGAGCTGCTACTACCAATGTCTCTTTCCAATAAAATAAAGCCGCGGTCAATTTCAAACATTACAACCTGTGAAGAAAGAGCAACATTACTAATATAAGGGTTGGGCACTGGAAAACTTACCACGCAGGAGCCAGTAGCAGCATAGAGGTACAGAAGGACACTGGCTGTGAACACCCAAGGGCATGAGGAGCAGAGCTCTGCCTCTCCCCTCAACAAAACTAGAAAACGTAAACAATGACTTAAGACTTTCGAAATCCCGTGGTTTAGCCCTTCACCCTCCAGCTGGATTCCTTTCACAGTACATTCATAAAGTTCCATTAATTTCACACCAAACAACATTAACGTGTTGGTTTGTGAGCCTTTCATATATTGGGAGAGAACCTTTGTGACATGATTTAAAGTGTGAGTCCAAACCATAGTCACCTCATATATCAACTTATACATAGCGTAGGAAGGATTTGTTAAATTGCCATGCCACTAGACTTACCAAACAAACAAGTTACACCCCCTTTGTATAGTGAGTGCCTTTCTTTTTAAACGTTACAAGTTCCACATGCATTCCTATAAAAATCCAACCATAGATCTTAACTTAGGAAATGAAGTTTTGAAAATAGTTAGCCCTTCCCATTAAATGACCTACAAAGAACAACAACACGAAATAGACTTTAGCAGAAAGCTAAGTAAGTCGGGTCATTTGGGCCACAAATCCTTTCTCCCCCAAACCATAAAGTTCCTGAAAGAAATTACAGTCTCCATCCATCACAAATACTTTTTAGGTGTAAAGTTAACAGCACGTAACCTTAAGTTATAAAAAGGCAAAACATCTAAACTAGACGCAGGATTAGCTGATGAAGTTCCAACCAAGTAGTAAGGATTACATACAACAGAGTAAAATACAATAAATCCAATGTAGATTAACCAAAACAGTTTATCATTATTCTATGCTTCTTCAAAGCTTTTTAGTGAGACTTATATTTTAAACCCCAGTACTGAAGTTAATTTATTAAACATGTTCTGAACTGTAAATAATAGTCGTAAGTGATTTTTTATTTTTATTTTTATATTTTAAGGACATTACAAGTGGTATCAGAGCCCAACTACAAAACTAAGTGACCTATTGGGCTCATTACAGAACATCCACTGTAGATACTCATAAACCAAAATATACATTTATGATTTTATTTTATATGTGTAGATGAACTAACTGATTTTTGTTCTTGACATTTATACAACATTACAGGTATAATTACTATCTGAAAATGAATGCAGAAAAAGGCAGCAGCATACATGGGAATCTGAACTCTCCACAACGATAAGAAGAGATCATGGTGGAATTAAACTCATATTTAATGAAATCAATGCAGAATCTACAGGAATAATTCCAAAGTTTCCGAGATGACAGCATACAGGAAAGATGGGAACAACAAGCTATAAATGAGGATCTGCTTTAGAGCTTAACAGGGGAAAAACCCCACGGATAGCTCACATTCTCAGCCAATACATTTAAAGTGAGAAACTGTCACACAAAGAAATCTACCAGTCCTAAAGAAGAGGAACATGAAGAACACATACTAGAGTCAATGGAAGAGGACTATAAGAGCTCTTCCAACGATGACGGTTCACCACCTCCTTGCAAGAAAAGGAGGAAAAGTGACTACAGTTTGCAAGGAGAATTCAAAAATATTAGAGGCTCAACATATGATGATGAGATAAATTATGGGAATAAGGATGAGGAATGGTTGTTAGGAATGAACAAGTATTTCAAAGTTCACAACTATTCCAGTGAAATGCAAGCCCCACTAGCCATTTACAACTTAAATGATAAAGCAGCCAGATGGTGGAGGGACTTGAAACACACCAAAGGGCAGGAAATAAGGGACCTAAAATGGGATGCTTTCAGTAAAATATTTCAAGACAAATACATGTTTGAAAGATTTTTTAACAAGAATATCAAGGAATTCCATGAATTGAAAATGAGCTCCCTAACAATGGAAGTTTTCATCAACAGATTTTTAGATCTGCCGCACTATGTCCCTTACATAAAGGATGAACAATTCAAGATACAACAATTCTTGGGATGTCTACCACCAAATTTTAGAGAAAAGATTGAATTTGACATGCCCAAAACCTTAGACTTGACATTACACAAAGAAAGACTCTGTTATGAACATGTTCAACCAAGGAACGATAACATCAATAGAAACAAGGATAGGTTTAGAACCTTTTCAGACAACTAAAGACCAGGTTTTAGACCACCACCTTACTGGAAACAAAACAATAGTTTCCCACCCAACAAAGGCTTCAACCGACCTCATGCACAACCAAATGCACCCCCACTGCATGCCAACAGACCAGCTTTCAACAAAGGGGAAAATGATGCCCCACCAACCATTACCTATTGGAAATGCCAAGGGCCCCACTACTTCAGATACTGCCCCAACAAAATGGATGGAGTATTACACAATGTCCAAGAAGACCCTATCATAGGGAACATGGCAAGAACACCCAAGATTTATGCCACCTTTGATAGCTGACAGGAAGATCACCAGGCCACTATGGTTGAATTTGAGGGTAAGATCTCAAACACAGCCATTTCATTTTTAATAGATCTCAGTCCATGCCAAAGTTATATCTTTCCTAAGATAGTCGACACATGTCAGTTAAACCGTGAGAGCCACGAGAAACCGTGGCAAGTACAACTAGCTACCGGAACCAAGCGAAACGTCTCCGAACTAGTTAAAACTTGCGAGATAGATTTGAATGGTTTCCCAAGTAGGGTGGATTTAAATATCCTACCCCTAGGGTCATACAATGTACTTATAGGCATGGATTGGTTGGAAGAACATCATGCCTTGCTTGACTACTTAAGCAAGTCAATACTTTGCACAGATAAAAAAGGGAACCAGAAGACGATTCAGGGTATCCCTAAGAAAGTTACCATAAGGCAGATATCTGCCTTACAAGCAAAGAAATGCATAAGGAAGGGTTGTAAACTCTTTGCAATCAACATTCGAACAGTACCAACTGATAGGGAACAGAAGATCAAAGACTTCCCAGTCCTTGTAGAATTCATGGATGTATTTCTCGAGGAAATACCTGGGCTTCCACTCAAACGAGACCGAGATTTCTCCATAGAGTTAACACCCGGTTCTATACCAGTTTCCAAAGCCCCTTACCACATGAGTCCACCCAAATTGGTGGAACTCAAACTTCAGCTACAAGAGTTTATCAAGAAAGGTTATATCCGACCTAGTGTGTCTCCATGGGGAGCACCAATACTCTTTGTCAAGAAGAAGGACGGGACGATGCAGATGAGCATTGATTACTACCAACTCAACAAATTGACCATCAAGAATCATTACCCACTCCCTATAATTGATGACTTGTTTGATCAAGTTGGAGGAGCGAAGATCTTCTCAAAGATCGACCTATGGTTTGGATATCACCAGTGAGAATCTGTGATGAAGACATCAGTAAGACCGCATTCCGAACCCGATACGACCATTACGAGTTTGTGGTCATGCCTTTTGGACTGACTAATGCACCTTCCAACTTTATGTGCATGATTAAAAACATCTTTAGTAAATACCTAGACAAGTTCGTTCTAGTCTTCATCGACAACATTTTGGTCTACTCCAAGAATGAATAACGCGAAGAATATCTCCGAATAGTATTTCGAATACTATGAGAACATCAACTGTACACTAAATTTAGCAAGTGTGATTTCTACAAACCCCAGATACAGTACCAAGGGCACATCCTTTCGGAAAAAGGGATAGCAGTCGACTCTGAGAAGATTAAAGCTATAGAGGAATGGCCTACCCCCACATGCGTAACCGACATAAGATCATTCCTAGGGTTGGCTGGGTACTATTGGAAGTTCATTGAGAACTTCTCCCGCATTGCTTGTCCTATGACAGCCTTGCAGAAGAAGACAACCATATTTCTCTAGATGACAAAATGCAAAGAAAGTTTCCCAAAATTAAAAAAAAAATTGACTAGTGCACCGATCCTACGAATTGTCAACCCCGATGGGGACTTCATGGTTTGCATAGATGCAAGCAAGGAAGGGCTTGGTGGATTCCTTATGCAAAATGACTTCGCTATCTATTATGAGTCAAGGAAATTGAAGGAACACGAACAGAACCACCCCACACACGACCTCGAACTAGCCGCCATTATCCACGCTTTGAAGATGTGGAGGCACTATCTTATGGGAAAGAAGTTCCTATTAAAGACGGACAACATGAGTCTAAAGTACTTATTTGACCAATGTGACCTAAATGCCAGACAAGCCCGATGGCCAGCCTTCTTTAGTGAGTACCACTTCGAGCTAAAGCATATAAAAGGAAAGGAAAACAAGATTGCAGATGCCTTGAGCCGACAAGCACATATGATTTATGAGGTCACCGTAAGTCAAACTGATTCAGACTTGCATAATAGAATTCGAATGGCAAGTAAGAGTGATCGTTTCTACACTAAAATCCTTGCAAAGATCCAGGAAGATAGGTTATTCCAACAACAAAATGAATATAAGATAGATGAGTCGGGACTGATATGGTTGAAAGAGAGACTTTACGTTCCAGAGAGTGGAGACATTAGACCTAACATCCTCAGTAAATTTCACCAGAAACCCTATTCAGGGCATCCCGGATATCAAAAGATGATATCAACAGTAAATAAATAGTTCTTTTCGCCTAAGTTGAAAGTTGACATCGCTTTGTTCATCGCTAAATGTCAGGAGTGCCAACTGGTCAAAGTGGAACACCAACACCCCTCCGGTTTACTACAACCTTTACCCATTCTAGAGTGGAAGTGGGAGGTCATCAGCATGGACTTCATCACGGGCTTACCCAAGAGTAAGAAATAGAACGATTCCATCTTTGTAGTAGTGGGCAAGTTATCCAAAGCAGCCCATTTAATACCGGTGAAGTCTACCTATAAAGCGGTACACATTGCAGACATCTTTCTGAAGGATATCTTTCGATTGCATGGGATACCCAAAGCAATCATTTCCGACCGAGACACAAAGTTCACTAGCAACTTCGGGAGGGCATTGTTCTCTGGTTTGGAGAAAAAATTACAGTTCAGTACCGCGTACAATCCCTAAACCGATGGACAAACGAAATGAGTAAACCAAATCCTTGAGGATATGCTAAGGATGTATGTCATGAACAACCCCACCGGGTGGGAATATTATTTGCACCTCGCAGAGTTTGCTTACAACAATGGATACCAAACTTCTGCTAAGATGAGCCCTTTCGAGGTACTCTACGACAAGAGGTGTCGGACACCTATCACTTGGGACAGTCAGGTAGACAGACTTATGCTAGGCCTAGAATTACTAAAAGACTTGGTGTTAGAAAAATAGGATCGCAAAGCAATAACAATAAACAGAAATGCAAATATAATCACACATACACATTACAAGAGAGACACAGATATATCGTGGTTCACCCAACTTGGGCTACGTCCACACTAAATTTTCCAGTCCTTATAATTATTACCATCCAGCAAGGTGAAGGGATACAACCTGCAGCATAACCGCTGCACTTCCTCTTCTCTGTTTCACAGTCTCTCTCCTGATCTCAGAGATCTTTACAATGCATAAAACCTAATACATCATCATCCCTAGCCGTATTACAATGTCTTTATTTTATAAGAGAAATACAATGGGAAAATACCACACCCCCCCGCTGGGGTGACTGTAGAGTCCACCTACATATCATATAAAACTGGGGTACAAACACAGCTTATACAATATCATCTATGAGACTGGAAGATCTGGCTCCACAACCAACACTTGGAGCAACTAGTCTCCAAGGTACAAAAAAACTTGAAGGAGGCACAAGACCGCCAAAAGCATTATGCGGATAAGAAAAGAAAAGACAAAGACTACCAAGTCGGCGAACATGTCTTCTTGAAGGCGAAGAAAAAACGAAGCTCCTTGAGCTTAGGACGATGCGGGAAACTAGCCTCCAGGTTTTGTGGACCCTTTGAGATATTGGCCAAGAAGGGCCCAGTAGCATATGAGTTAGCCTTACCAGCTCATGTAAAAGTTCATAATGTTTTTCATGCATCCTTATTAAAAATATATGTATATGATGTGAAAATCCTCACAGCAGATCTAAGAGATGATGTATCTCACAAGAGAATAATTATGATTAAGCAAGAAAATAGAAGAAGAGTGATACATGCAGTATAATGAGCAACAGAATAATATGGTACAGTAGAACTCAGATAGAAGCAATAATACTTCGGTCATACTAGATTATTAATCACAAATGGACATATAAATAATACAATGCATGAGGAATTCGAATGCCTAAGGTGGCAATTCGAATTAGCCTTCATGGAGTGATCAAAGGATCACTGGAGTGTCATCGGAGCACAACTAGGTGTCCTCATGATCATCGGAGTGCAACTAGAAGTCTTCATCATCATCATTGGAGTCATCAATGCTCAAGTAACTGTCAACCATCAGTCAAACTAACTCTGGTAGGTGTAACTCAGTGTAACTAAGTGTAACTCAGTGTAACTAAGTGTAACTCAATGTAACTAAGAGTAACTCAATGTAACTGAGTGTAACTGAGTGTAACTCAATGTAACTGAGTGTAACTGACTGTAACTGACTGTAACTGAATGTAACTGAGTGTAACTGAGTGTAACTCAATGTAACTGAGTGTAACTGACTGTAACTGACTGTAACTGAACTGGTAGGTGAAGAAGGGCGAGTTGCTCCCTAAAATCAAGGAAGAAGGGCGCACTAAGCAACTGGAGGGCTAAAACTGAATAGTGAGAAGCTCCTGGGGGCTGGATAACTGAGGGCTAGGTGCTGGACTGATGACTGGGATGCATGCAAACCCTAGAATGCATGCAAACCCTAAAAGGTGCATGCATGACTGAAAATGTAAATGATCAAAATACTGGTGGGACTAGGATGGAGTATAGGAATATCCTAACACCCCCCCTTAATCCATCCCGGGCCCTGGTAACTAATACCAAAGGTCACCCAATACAATGAATAATAACAACCAATAAACCAAGGAAGTGGGAAAATTTCATGGGAAACATACCCCCTCCTCAAAAATAGACTGTAAGGCACACATAAAAAAAAAAAAAAAAGCTCCAAACTCAAGCATGTGTGATGCTTGGTCATATGTCTGGAGGTATCTTCTTCTTGGGAAGAAGTGGATCATGCTCAAAAAGCATGTGCTTGTACTTGCTCTTCAGATCGAATGTGATGAGAACAAATCCAACAGTATTAGAATGATCCTTGAACCTGTGATTCGAATCAGCTGAGGTAGGATCAAATTTTTGAATGTGCATATAGTCCTTTGTCTTCTCCTTCGAACCACCATGGGTGAGATTATGCCAAAAAGAACTATTACATGTTTGCTTGAAATCAAAATCAGATTTAAGACTTTCAAAACAGTTTCTTGAGATCTCCTTTGAACCAGCAGGGGTGAGATCAAAACTATCATATGATGCATGAGAAATTATCTCAAGCGGGTGGCAATGGCCATATTCTTCAATAACCTTCTGAAAGCATGTGCTAATGATCATATAGTAGTAAATAAGAGATGTTTGATGAAGAGGAGCGAATGCATTACCTCCAATAGCTGATGTTACCTCCGAAATAATCATGTGATCATGATGCAAACCAACAAACTCTGGTGCAAGGCAGGATTTAGGACCTTCTGCAATATCTAGAGTGTGAGCTGGCACAGAAAGAGAAGAAAGTTTGAGCATGAGCGGAGAATCTGCAAGTTCTTTGTCAACAACTTCAATATGAGATGATACTGGTTCATGATCTGAGAGATCATCAAGGGGAGCGAATGCAACATGATCTGAGAGACCATCAGGAGGAGCGAATGCATCATGATCTGAGAGACCATCAAGTGGAGCGAATGCATCAACTTGCTTGCTTTTGAAGGGATTTGGACCAAAACCATCATTCTTTTTTCCGAATCTTTCATCCAGATGAGCCCATAACTCTTTTGGAGTTTCAATTTCAAAGATGGTCGGGTACAATATGTAATCAGTCATAGTAAGCTTCATTCTTCCAATGTGCATGTCACCTTTATTCAACCATTTAATCTTCTTTGTAGAGGATTCGAACTCTCTTTCAAAATAGCAATCAAAGAGATCATGGCTCTTTAAATATGCTATTATTTTTGGTTTCCATTCATCATAGTTGAATAGAGAAAGATGAGTGATTTCTTCTAATTCAGGATACATTGAAGATGTAGAAGACCTGCAAAAACAATATAGAATAACTGCAACTGCTACTGCTGCAAAAATGCAGATTCTGCTGCAACTGCTGAACTCGAAATCTTGGTAATAACCTGCAAAAAACTCTCAAGAATGGAGATAAACAATACTCTCAACCTCGCTCTGATACCATGTGAAAATCCTCACAGCAGATCTAAGAGATGATGTATCTCACAAGAGAATAATTATGATTAAGCAAGAAAATAGAAGAAGAGTGATACATGCAGTATAATGAGCAACAGAATAATATGGTACAGTAGAACTCAGATAGAAGCAATAATACTTCGGTCATACTAGATTATTAATCACAAATGGACATATAAATAATACAATGCATGAGGAATTCGAATGCCTAAGGTGGCAATTCGAATTAGCCTTCATGGAGTGATCAAAGGATCACTGGAGTGTCATCGGAGCACAACTAGGTGTCCTCATGATCATCGGAGTGCAACTAGAAGTCTTCATCATCATCATTGGAGTCATCAATGCTCAAGTAACTGTCAACCATCAGTCAAACTAACTCTGGTAGGTGTAACTCAGTGTAACTAAGTGTAACTCAATGTAACTAAGTGTAACTCAATGTAACTAAGAGTAACTGAATGTAACTGAGTGTAACTGAGTGTAACTCAATGTAACTGAGTGTAACTGACGGTAACTGACTGTAACTGAATGTAACTGAGTGTAACTCAATGTAACTGAGTGTAACTGACTGTAACTGAACTGGTAGGTGAAGAAGGGCGAGTTGCTCCCTAAAATCAAGGAAGAAGGGCGCACTAAGCAACTGGAGGGCTAAAACTGAATAGTGAGAAGCTCCTGGGGGCTGGCTAACTGAGGGCTAGGTGCTGGACTGATGACTGGGATGCATGCAAAATGCATGCAAACCCTAGAATGCATGCAAACCCTAAAAGGTGCATGCATGACTGAAAATGTAAATGATCAAAATACTGGTGGGACTAGGATGGAGTATAGGAATATCCTAACATATGATACTAAACATGTAATTGATTGGTCCTTATTACACGTGGAGCCCGAAGGGGAATTCAAGCCGGAACAACTTCACATTCTAAACAAGAGAGAGGTGCAACTTAGAAGAAGGACCATCACTTAGTTAAAAGTGCAATGGAGGTACTTCATACTAGAAGAGGCTACTTGGGAGAATGAGACAACCATGAAAGAGGCATACCCCGCCTTGTTTCATGGCTTCATTTCTAGTCCCTAGAACACTAGGACGGTGTTGTTCTAAGCGGGGAGCGATGTAATATCTCAAATTTTGACTAACTATTTTGATATTATATTGGGCTCACAACCCCAACACATATGATTTATTTTGATTATTGGGCATAAGCCCTAGTACACATGTTTCATTTCTTTTATAGATTGACATATTGGGTGTGGACCATGACTGATCCATTATTGATTTTATACTGGGCAAGGAAGCCCTAATGGATTGATTTATGTTTTATTATGTGATTTGGGTACAAACCCTAATATACTAAGATGACTCTTTTGTTACATTACACTGTGCAGAGTTGTGATTCACATGAGTGATTTATATTGTGTGTTGAGCGTGGACTCAGGAACACATGGAGGACCTACATACTAGGCATAAGCCCCGATGTACGTAAAGGATTTTACTACGTATTGGGCATAAGCCTCGATGTACGTTGAGTGTTGGGAACAAGCCCTGGAGCACTCCAAGCTTGATAATGAATACTCAGTCCGAGGCCACTTGAATATTCTAGATTGGCTTCACAACCACATTCTAGTACTAGTGTTGAGCAGAATGCTCTTGAATTGCAATAGCGTAATGCCGATGTGAGAGTGTTTAGTTAAATCTCTCAAGAGCACTCGAGGTTACTAGATATTAAAAGTGTTGAGTCGAGAAGACTCTAAATAGCACTTATATTCATCACATTATTTAAATTCGTTAAATTAATCATTTTCTATCTATCATCAAGTACTGCGGGAACTAAAATATTAAATGAGGGAATCCAACATGCAAGAGAAGAAACCTAGAGGTGCCTAACCAAGCCAACTATCCAAGCTTACCAAAAGACCCCATCCAAAGAGTTGGACCTTTTACTCAATATTTAAAAGAAGTATTATGGTATATACATAAATAACTAAATAAAAATTACCATAACTAAACTATTGAATAATTAAATTTAATTATTCTTATGTGAATAACATGCATAAAAGCTATGCATAAGATAACTCTCAAAGTTGGTATTATTATTAATAGTATTAATAATAATAATATTATTATTTTCTTAAAAGAAAAAAAAAAGCGTTTCTTATATATATATATATATATATATATTGCATAAAGGTTTGTGCATAGAATGACTCTCACATTATTATACTATTATTATTATTAATAGTGTTATTATTTGTATGGTTAATATTAGTAATAATATATAACTATTATTATTATTATTTACGAGTTAACTTAAGTCACATCCAATTAAAACAAGTAAAGGATCCTAGATAAACAAGGACTAAATATTTAGTAAAATATCTTTTATAGATATTATATTTCAAATTAAAAACTAAATATATAATTATTCAAACAACTATATTCCAAAACAAAACTCAACTATATAAAAGAAGGAAGATCCCAAGAGAGGGGATCATCTTTTGTTACAATCATTCTCTCATGAACAAAAGAGAATTATTCTGCAGAACTGAAGCAGCCCAATATTAATTTCCAGATCTGATTCAAGAGTTCAAACTACGGCCTCTACTTCTCTTATTGCATGTTGGAACCTGCTGAGGGGGATCAAGTTAAAACCAAGAATGGTCTAAGGGTCATGGTTGGTAGGAAGATGGTAGTCCCAAAGTTATCTAGTGAAAATATCATCCTGCTAGATCCATACTATTTTCCATTAACTAGTGCTTGGGTGTGCAAGTTTTGCAAGGAAGACCAAGCTTCAAGTACCAGGTATGAGCTACAATTTTTCAATACACTTTAAGTAGTCTTGAAAATTTAAAGTAGGAATTATTATACAGCATTTATAT
This sequence comes from Larix kaempferi, assembly GCA_027924585.1. Classification (NCBI taxonomy): domain Eukaryota; kingdom Viridiplantae; phylum Streptophyta; class Pinopsida; order Pinales; family Pinaceae; genus Larix; species Larix kaempferi. The sequence goes on from BSBM01001102.1 coordinate 6,998,076, forward strand.
TTCTGTACATTAAGATGATAATTCTTTTCTTTATAGAGCAAGGGCCAATTGGCATGGGCTCTCAGGGTTTTAAGATCATTTTTTCTTAAATGTCTTCTAAATTTATTCAAGCATCTACCCTAAATGTTTCGAGGATCTAGCAGGGCTAGCCTAGCTAGTCTGTGCTAGATAACCTTATAGGTAGAACTACTTTGTCAAAACCACATTATTCCTCTAAACAAAATGATTGTTGTATATTTAACTTATTAAATTACAGTAAGCTAGGCTTTATTTTCTTTAATCATTAAAGATTTAAAACTCAGAAATACGAAACCATCGAAGTAAAACATAGCTTATTTCATTCCCTTGAATCATTAGAAACCAAACACTCCCAACTTTAGACACTACTCAACCACATAGAACAAACTAGATTGTTGAGATAAGTTTATCCTACGGCTTCAAGAAACATCAGTGGGCATATCAATTGCCAAAGACAAGTAACTAACAAACAAAAATCACCTAGCTAGATCTTCAGCTTTTCGTTGAATAAGTTTAGCGTTCGGTATACAGGAGAGGACCCACGAAAGTCCCATATAAGCAACGCAGTCAACCTCGGAAACTTAATCAAATCAACGAAGGTTTGGACATCGAAACTCTTGTCCAACCACAATTTTTCCTATCTAGGGTTTTAAGTTTTCTTTGGTCGATTTTTCTCATCCGATTCAAAATGCAGACTCAGACAAAACCCCAAACATCCCAGCATAGAATTCAACACGTCTATCTAGATTTTAAACTCAGTCAAAACGTTCATCCATTTTCTGTCCTTTGCATTCATGAAGACTCAGGGTCAAACTCTGTTCCCTTAAACATTGCATTTTAAAATGACAGAGATATCTTTTAACCATAGCCACCAGTAAGTAACAAACAAAAACTTCAGAATAATACATAATGGAGATAAGAAGATTTTCATATGCCCGGGCAGGGAAAAGGACAATACATTCAACATCTGACAGAGACTTCACTTTTAAAGAAAACGCAGGAAAATATCAGGCAGGGATTACATAATAAGAAATCCAAACACATCAAAACGCTTATCCATTTTTACATTCATCTTTACCAAGAGTATTAACGCCAAAATAAAATCTCAAACATTAAGGCTTGTCCAGAGAAACCAAATAGTGGTTCTTCACTTCAACAGTAACATTATATTCTTCTACAACCCGTGCCAGCCTGTAAAAAGGTCCTTTGTAATCAGTAAAAGACTATACAACCCTGGAGTGCTAAAAGGGGCAGACCAACACTTTCCAGATAACGAAAACACAATATAGGTTACCACTCAGCAACAACATTGGGCTTACATCGTAGAGCTTGCTACAAGGCCTAGTCACCCTCTTCTTCATAAAAAAAACGAAGCATCAACCGAAAACAAACCTTCACAGCACTTAACCCCGAAACCAAACTTTATGATTCGAGGGGAAGGAGGTGGCCACAAAAGCCCGACTTACCAATCATTCTCCATAGCCACGATACCCAAGTTAAAATCCGAGCTGCTACCACCAGTGTCCCCTACCAATAAAATAAAGCCATGATCAGTTTCAAATGTTACAACATGTGAAGAAAGAGAAACAATACTAAAATAAGGGCTGGGCACTGGAAAACTTACCACGTAGGATCCAGTAGCAGCGTAGAGGTACAGAAGGAAAATGGTTGCGAACACCCCAGGGCATGAAGAGCAGAGCTCTACCTCTCCCCTCAACAAAACTAGAAAATGTAAACAATGACTTAAGACTTTCGAAATCCCAGGGTTTATCCCTTCACCCTCCAGCTGGATTCCATTCACAATACATTCATAAAGTTCCATTAATTTCACACCAAACGCCATTAACGTGTTGGTTTGTGAACCTTTCATATAGTGGGAGAAAACCTTTGCGACATGATTTCAAGTGTGAGTCCAAACCATAGCCAACTCATACATCGACTTATACATAGCGTAAGAAGGATTTGTTAAATTGCCATACCACTAGACTTACCAAACAAACAAGTTACGCCCCCTTTGTATAGTGAGTGCCTTTCTTTTTAAACGTTACAAGTTCCACATGCATTCCTATAAATATCCAACCATAGATCTTAACTTAGGAAATGAAGTTTTGAAAATAGTTATCATTTCCATTAAGAACAACAACACGAAATTCGGGTCATTTGGGCTACAAATCCTTTCTCCCCCAAACCATAAAGTTCCTGAAAGAAATTACAGTCTCCATCCATCACAAATACTTATTAGGTGTAAAGTTAACAACACATAACCTTAAGTTATAAAAAGCAGAAACATCTAAACTAGATGCAGGATTGGAATTAACTGGTGAAGTTCCAACCAAGTAGCAAAACTTACATCCAACAGAGTAAAATACAATAAATCCAATGTAGATTAACCAAAATAGTTTATCATTATTCTATGCTTCCACAAAGCTTTTTAGTGACACTTATATTTTAAACCCCATTACTGAAGTTAATTTATTAAACATGTTCCAAATTGTAGATAATAGTCGTAAATGATTTTTTTTTAATTTTTACATTTTAGGGACATTACAAATCTACACCCTATTATTCAGCCTGTTGCAAGCCATTTAATGTAGGCAGCACGCTGATTATTCTCTGGATCTAAATCAGATCTCAACCAGGTTGAGATCCAACGCCCAAGTGGGAGCACGCTGATTAACCGTTGGATCTTAACCTGGTTGAGATCCAATGGCTAGGCGACAGCAGGTTGGTTAGCAGTTAGATATCAAACCATATATTGTGAAGGTGACATCAGGAATTCATGATTACAGGGATTTTATTCAATTTATTGTGCAATGTATCTTTTGAAAAAAAGTATGGGATATTATAGTTAGGATCAGATTTTTATTGACAAACAATAATTACCATTATAGGGAAAACATCATCTACAATAGTTAAATGTTTTTGGAAACATGAACTAAAAGGCTTGCATACTCATAATATGTGAGTTGTTTGGAAAGAGTACATAGGGAATAAAAAAATATTTATTATTAAATTATGCGTTAAACTTTGTTCATACTTGGGAATGATAATTTGAGGCCTATTCATTATTGAAAGGAATTATACTTAAGATATAAGAGGAATGATAATCTAAGCCAAGAAATAATTATTAAAAAGGCTTTTTTTAAGAAATGACATTATTAACATAGATTCATCTTTATTTTTTTTAAACTTTATCTATAAACCATTCCTTATACCTGATAGTGTAAGATGCAACTTATTTTTACGCCAATCCGCGTTAATATCTTAGATTTTTGGGGGAAATGGACTAAGATCTATGGATTCTCTAGATTCAAGGTAACACAAGACAAGTGTGTGATCGAGATCGCTTCAATGGTTGTCTCTTTTAGTTGAGGAATAATGAATTGTTTAAGGTTTAGCTAATGGTTTAAACCTCCACGCACTGGTTTGCCACTCTGCATTGATCGAGGAGCTACGGTGGGCGGCCTCCACGCTAATGTTTTAAACCGTTCGGCGCCACTCGGCATTGATTTGCTGTGATAACCGTTCTGGGCATCCTGTGATTCGACTTGTGCCCGCGCATAGCAGTTGGCGCGTGGATTCTGGCGATGAGATACATAAAAGTATTAGTATAACACATAACCCTTCGCCACTCTACATTGATCGAGGAGCTGTGGTGGGCGGCCTCCACACTAATGGATTAAACGTCCACACTAATGGTTTAAACCATTCGGCGCCACTCGGCATTGATTTGCTGTGATAACTGTTATGGGCATCTTGTGAGTCGACGTTTTCCCGTGCATAGCAGTTGGCACATGGATTCTAGCGATAAGATACATAAAAGTATTAATATAGCACACAAGAAACCCGTTGCCATCATTTTACTGCATCCTAGGAAGAGCGTTCAATGGAGTTTCATGCATTTTTGGCTATGTTTCCATTAGGGTTTGTGAATTGTAGCCAGCCGGGACCAGAGGTTTAATGTTCTCAAGAGTTCATGTACTGCACAATTTCGAATGCTTATAGTTCTTTTCTCGATCGAAGCATCTGCAAGGCTGCTACAGAGGAGGGTTAGTCCTTGTAACGGAAGTAGATAGTCCACCGAGACTTGAGTTGAGGAGCCAAGCTCAGAGTGTTCTGTTTAAAAGGGTTTGGTGTAACTTCATAACGCTGCACTATGTTTTATCCACTTCATAAGCTTTGGTAAGTTATGATACCATACTAAACTCTTCTGTATATCTGGATTTACATTTAACAACCTTCTTAACTCATCTCAGGTGTGTACTTGCAGGTCGCCAAAGGGGTCTGCTTGTGTGTCTCCAGGATGTATCCCGACCTCCACAGTGGCTGCGTATATTGATCTTACTGTCCTGCACCTTCGCCGTCGATGGGTATCCACCTCTCTTAGCTTAACGCCGAGCTCTAATCATATATTAAAACAATCAAATCCAGATTTATTTTAATGTTTCATTTTTTTGAATCGTATTTAAATTTCATGGAACCCACTCATTATTTTTCCAGCAAGTGTTTTCGTCTTAGAGGGTTGAGACGTCTCTGTTGCAGAGCATGTTTAGTCCTGGTAATGGCAGTAGATAGTCCACCGGGACTTGAGTTGAGTAGCGAAGCTCACAGTGTTCTATTTAAAAGGGTTCGGTGTAACTTCATAACGCTACACTGTTTTCTCCACTTCATAAGCTTTGGTAAGTTACGATACCATACTAAACTCTTCTGTATATCTAGATTTACATTTAACAGCCTTCTTAACTCATCTCAGGCACGTGTACATGGAGGTCGCCAAAGGGGTCTCGACACTGTATGTCGGCGTTCGCGTTTTGCCTCCAACACCGAGTTCCTTCAAATGAACTGCGGTCTGTCTCCGTCCTGCCGAAACTTCTCAGGGTTAACTGGAGCTCAGTCCTTGCGTTTTAGCCTAATTTAGTTACATCTGCACTCCGGTGTTTCTTTTCCTTTTAGATAGGGTTACATTTTGTTGACATCTCGTGGAATATATATATAATGGTTAAATTATATGGTTTATGAATTTTTGTTTGTATGTATTGAAATCTGGATTTGATTGTTTACATATATGGTTGAGAGATAAGTTTAAAAGCACCTTACACCGACTCGTAGAACCGGGGGCATACGCATTATATACGTTAATATAAAATTGTAGTTACATAGTGCCAATTATGAACACCAATTTGAGTAGAATCTGTAAAATCCGGTCTAAAGAAAAGAATAGGCGCAGCAAAGCCTGATGGTTAAATAAAGCTTTCACTCGGTCAACAGAAACAACTACTCCAAACTAAAGGACTGCTTCTTCTGTCTTAGCTCCTGCAAGGTCCATTAAATATTGTAGAAGGTACATTAGATTGTAGAAGGTACATTAAACATTGACTATGTTTCACTAAAGGTTACAGGATTCGATATATCATGGCGCAAACCAAAAAAGATGGCATGCGCTCACCTACAATACACTTTGGAGCACCTCATCTAGGATTTCATCCAAATTAAGATGACCTCTCTTTGTTCCCCTCAAAGAGCTACGCGAAGGGGATAACCTTCTATTTATTCCCCTAAGTGTTGCCTTTTAGATAGGGTTACATTTTGTTGACATCTCATGGAATATATATATATAATGGTTAAATTATATGGTTTATGAATTTTTGTTTGTCTGTCTTGAAATTTAGATTTGATTGTTTACATATATGGTTGAGATATAAGATTAATTGCTTAAATTATATTCACTAATTGACTAATATAGACTATGTCATTTGGGTATATAGTGAAGTTTTTGTTTAACTTATATAGTGATAGATGGCATTCATTTAACTATAAAATTTCATTTCTTAGAATTGTATTAATTAAATGACATTTTAATGTTTCATTATTTGGAATGGTATTTAAATTTCGAATAACATTATTTAGAATTGTATTAATTAAATGGAATTTATATAATTATAATGTTTCATATTTTGAAATGTATTTCAAATTGAAAAAGAAAAAAGAAAAAAGAAAAAACTAGATTTCATTATTCTATCTATAAAAATATTAAAATAATGATTTTAATATTTTATAAATGATGACATTTTAATGTTTCATTATTTCGTATTTAAATTTCAAATAACATAATTTAGAATTGTTTTAATTAAATTTTCATATTTTGAAATGTATTTCAAATTAAAAAAAAATAAAAACAAAAAGACTAGATTTCATTTGCATACTAGGTTAGTATTGTAATTCAATATAAAAAAAGAAAAAGAAAAATGTAATTCAATAAAAAAAAAGGAAAAAAAAAGACTAGATTTCATTATCCTATCTATAAAAATATTAAAATAATGATTTTAATATTTTATAAATGTTACAATATATTTCATTTGTAATATTTGTTTAGAGTAAATTTGTAATGTTAGAAGCTTAAAATTGAAAATTATTCAATAACAATGTTAGCTATTATGCAATCAAAGTTTAATATTGACAATGATAATTAAGTTTAAATAGTTAATAATATAATAAACCAATCAATAATACTTATTCAAAATTTTAATTTTTATAATCTTGAAGCAAACCAATAATATTTATCCAAAAATTCAATAAATAAAATTTTAAGATAAATAAAATAAATAATAACATTATTAATAATTGAAATAATTGAAATAAATAATAATATTGTTATTCAAGATGTATATACATAAATAAATATTTTATTGTATTATTTCTTAAAAAATATTCCATCTTCGTAAGAAAAAATTTAGATATTCTTGTATTATAAATTTGTAAGTGATGTTATAAATTTATCATTATTTTCCATGTAATTTTTACAATTTTATAATCAATTTTCTATATAATTTGTATAGTTTTTATATCAAATAATATATATATATATATATATATATATATATGGAGGATGATTTTGAGGATAATTTTCAATATTATGATTTTATCAAAATTATGATTTTTATGGTCAATTCTTTATGTCATTTTATAATCAAGTAATTTTGTAAGAGATGATATAACTTTATCATTAGGCGAAAAAACAAACTATCGTGTTCCAGTGTAGTTAAGTATACACATTTAAATTAAATAAATTTATATTTATCAATTGTTGATTTAAATTAAATAAATTCAAATTAATTTTTAGTTATTTGAATAAATCAACATAAACTTATGTTGATTTCATTTTTATTAATTAAATATTTATGTTGATTTCATCTTTATTAATTAAATATTTAATGTGGTTCTGCTAATTTATATTAACTATATTTGTTTAATAATGAAAAATTATTATTTTTATATTAATTATAATTGGAATAATTTTATATTGATTATATTGGTTATTTAATGATTATGGCATAGTGTGATATTTAGGTAAATGGCAATTTGCAACATTATCATTAGAATTACATTGTTAAGTATATTTTATCAATTTTTTATAATGGTTTATACTCACTCACAATAGCCATATTAAATTGAGTACTCCTTCAAATATTTGTCAATTTACTAGAATATAATATTTAATTGAAAATTTATCTCATTAAGGAAAGATTGATGCTCAACCCATCTAACATTTAGAAACTTCAAGATGAATATACATGACATATTTAAACCATGATAATATTGATATTCATAATATGTTTATACATTTCGTTAAAGTCTAAAAATGAGTGATTTACAAATTGTGATATCATGTGTTGCTCGCATAATATTGATATTCATAATATGTATACAGTTCTACCAATTCAATTATGTGTGATATCAAGCGTCGCATAATATTGATGTTCATAGTATGTTTATACACTTTTAGTTAAAGTATAAAAAATAGTGATTTACCAATTGTGATATCAATTGTGATTTATCTCGTTTTGATTCTGTTTATAATTCTGTTTAGATTATTTCTCTATAACGCCTAAACCAACTCATATTGATATTTATAAAAATAGATCTCCGTGAGGAAAATAAACTAAACAAGGGTTATATGTTGATCAAGGGTTAGATGCAACATATTCACAATGTGAAATTTGGCGTTCATCAAAGTTTATGTCGCATTGTGATGTTTGTCAAGGGTTATGTTGCATTGTGACGTTCATCAAGGGTTATGTCGCATTGCAACAATGCTCAATATGTGACACATATGGTGACACAAACCAAGATGCAACATATTCACAATGTGAAATTTGATGTTAATTACTTGGTTTGTGTCGCATTGTGATGCTTATCAAGGCTTATGTTGCATTGTGGCATTTATCAAGGGTTATGTCGCATTGCGACAATGCCCAAGATGTGAAATTTGACGTTCATCAAAGTTTATGTCGCATTGCATGATGTTTATCAAGGGTTACATTGCATTGTGGCAGTATATCAAGTGTTATGTTTCATTGCTACGTTCAACAAGGGTTATGTCGCATTGCGACATTGAGCAAGGGTTATATGTGTTAGGATATTTAGACACTTAGGAGTTAGTTAAGATCAACTTGTGTAATATATACGTTAGGAAAAGTGTGTTTCTTTAGTATGCATTTGTAAATACTTAATCTGATCGTCACGATATGTTCCCGACATAGAGTGATCCGATGGCTCAACTTCTCTTAGATCATACCTAACCTTGATCTGTGGCTTAACACCCGATTGGTCCATGATCTCTATTTAAAGAGCATGGAGGGTCAGTGTTTAGTTGATCGATTATGAGAAGCTCATTTGTAACTTTCTTTCTTTGCATAATAAATTGTCCTGTAGAAGCTATTTGGCCGGGGCCGTGGAGTGTTTCACTCACGAGGGTTTAAACCACGTCAAAACATCGGTGTATTGATCTATGATCTATTTGTGTGAAGTGGTTGCTCTAGGTGTTCGGTCCTTTGGTAGTATCATGTGTACCCGAACATGGTATCAGTTCTTTTATTAAGAGCCGCTTCCGGTTATGATCTAGATCTTGAACTGTTGTTATCAAAACTCGAAAGGGTTTCTGGTTCTAGTATTTCTGTGCATTTCTGGGCTGTTTGAGGTGTTCCATTGCGTTTGGAGTGCCATTTCCTTTGAGAAATAGTTTTTGTTTGATCGAGAATGATTCCTAGTTGCTCCAAAAATGCGTATTTCATCAGATCTGAAGGTATAATGTTACAGTGGCGCATTTTTTTATTTTTTGTTTTAAAAGAAAAAAAATCTCATATTTTATCATTTTTTACTGTTAGATTTTTTTGGTTTCGGATTGTTGCTTTCCGTGTCTGCGTATGCTCTCTGCCATGCACCTTGAGTGATCTCGGCAAATCAGAAATAAAAGGGAAAAGGTTTTTCTGAGCTGCGTATGCTCTTTGCCGTGCACCTTGAGCGATCTCAGAAAATCAGAAACAGAGAGAAAACGTAGACTTTCCGGGCAATCTAGCAAGATCTAAGTCCACAAGTGTGGAAAAGTTTTTTTTGTTTCGGTTTGTGGTATGATTTGTAAGAAAAAAGGCAAGCAAGGAAACCGAGCAAGAAGAGTACAAAAAAAAACAAAAAGAAGCCCCCTTCCTCATTCCCATATTTTACATACCTTTTAATCTAGATCACTTGGTTCAAAGTTGCTTTATTCCTTAATAGGTCTTGAGTTCAAGTCTTAGGAAGTTACTTTTAAAAGGCAAAGTGCATGCAATTTCTATTTTCAAGTTACTTTATTGTAAAAGTGCATCTCACTTAAATAATAAAAAATAAAAATAAAAGGTGAGTCACTTAAGTTCTTTTTTATTGTTGCACTATTTAAAAGTAATATCATTGTAAAAGTGAAATCAATTATTTTACAAAAGTGATTCACTTAAAGCAACTTTCTTGTAAAGTGATTGTAAAAGTTTCATCTTGGGAAGAGGGGGGTCCTTTTTTTTAGCTGGTCATTCTTTATGTGCTACGTCACTATTTGGGACATCTTCAATAGTTTCTTTGTTCAAGCTTAACTTCATCATCCGAAGTGAGTTTTCAATGCCGTTTTTTTTAAACCACCTATTTTTGCGAGCTCTTCAAATCCAAACTATTGGTTTCTACTTTTGCAGCCATTAATTTACAAATATGGCCGCCCCTTGTGATATTCTACTTAATAGTTCCAACTATTTCTCATGGAAATCTCGTATGGAGGATGTTCTATGAAGTAGGGGACTTTTCAGAATTACCTTAGGGAAAGAAATAGAACCCACTGATGATGATAAGAAAATAAAATGGGCAAATAGATGTGACGAAGCTCGTGGATTGATTGGGATGTCAATCTCTATTGATTTGCAATTCCACATATCTGGAATTGATGAACTTGATGCTGCTTGGGACAAGTTGGAATCTGTGTTTGGTAAACACAATGAAATTCGAGGTTATCAACTCAAAAATGAGTTGATTTCTTTAAATCCAAGTGATTTTTCATGCATTCAAGATTATTTATCTAAGCACAAAACTCTTAAACTCTTATGTGCAGAATGTAAGATTAAGAGGGAAGACAAACAATGCATTTATCATATTCTTTCCAAACATGGACTTGCATATTCTGTTTTTGTATCTACATTTTACTCCATGAAAGAATCCTTGAATGCAGCTAGCTATCAAGAGCCTAGTCTTGAATCCTTTTGTGATTCCTTGATTAGAGAGAAAGATAAGCTCATCCATCTTGGAATAATTAACAATGCAGATACATGGGTGAAAAAATGAAGATGGGTGTCTATTTTGGGGGGTCTCGTGAGAAAATAATTCTGGTTTTTTCATGTTTTTCAACTTCGGGCGAACAAAAGTGATATTTTTGTTTAAAATTTCACTTTGCCGTAAAAAGAAAACTTTTGTAGAATTATGTTAGCTTTCTACTCATAATTTTTTCAATTTTTTTTATTAAGATTTGATATGTCGATTTCGCAAATGTTTGACAGTGTGTTCTTATAAAATGAAAAGACTACAAGATTTGCTGCACCACTAAAATCGTTGTTATACTTGTGTTTTGCAAAAGAAGAAAATGCTACAACAATCTACACACAATGTACTAGTGCCTGACTATAAGTTTGCATCCAATGGATCTATATTCTAATTATTATATTTTTTTAAAGTCGATCAATGGGAAAACTCAGTCGATTTTTAACAACTTTTTTGTTGCACCACTTTTCTCTCAATCCGCTATAGAAGCAAAAAATATACGAACACCCTTTTAAAGTAGACACGCCAATGAAGAGTCCCACATTTTTTTCGATTTTTTTGGTGTTGTATTTTTAAAGTTATGTATTTTTCTTTTCGTCGTTTTTTTAAAGAGTTGAATCATAACTCGACACATGTTACGAAAATAAAACTTAAAAGATATCAGTTATTATTTATATACAACAAAATTTATACCCTCGTAAAGTAGATTCAATGATAAATCTACTGGTATGAAGTCCGACTTTCGCTTTGTTGTGTAAGAGGTAGTTTTTCCCTTCCGAAAATGGAGAAACCTGAAAATTATGCAGAAATCTGAATCTTACATGTTTCAGAGATTATTCAGCCGAAATAATTATTCGGTCGAATAACGTTTTTTCCGTAACGGCGCAGTAAATTATGGAGAAGGTTATTCGGCCGAATAATGAAACGGAAAAAAATCTCGTCAGTCGAAAAAAAAAAAAAAGAAAAAAAAAAGAAAGAAAGAAGAGTTTTTTATACTCATATAAATAAACCTAAAGTTAATTCATTATTTTTGCATGTTTTAACTTTGCATTTTTTTGTCAAACTAATTTCGGAAGGAGGAGATAATTTTTGCAAAAGGAGGTTTTTACAAGGTATGTTTCTTCTTCTTTTTTACAAAAGGCACATTGAAGGAGTTTTTTTTTCTAAGGCATATTTGTAAGGAGTTTTTCCAAAATATTTCTTTTCTTATTGCATATTTACAAAGAAGACATTTTTTGCAAAAGGAGGTTTTTACAAAGTATGTTTCTTCTTTTTTCCAAAGGCACATTGAAGGTGATTTTTTTCTAAGGCATATTTGCAAGGAGTTTTTTCAAAATATTTCTTTTCTTATTGTATATTTGCAAAGAAGACATTTTTTGCAAAAAGAGGTTTTTACAAAGTATGTTTCTTCTTCTTTTTTCCAAAAGACACATTGAAAGTGTTTTTTTTTAAGGCATATTTGCAAGGAGTTTTTTCAAAATATTTCTTTTCTTAGACATGTTTGCAAGGAGGTTCTTTGCAAGGATGGTTTTTTTTCAAAGTAGCTTTGCACTTTTTATTTAATTGAAAGAGGTTTTTTCAAATAGTTGTTTTGCTAAGGTATTTTGCAAATGATTTTTTTCCAAAGTAGTTTTGCACTTCTTATTTATTTGAAAGGAGTTTTTTCAAATAGTTATGTTGCTAAGGTATTTTGCAAATGATTTTTTGTAAGGTAGTTTTGTACTTCTTATTTCTTTGAAATTGGTTTTTTTTCAAAGAGTTATTTCTTTACAATGGTTTTTTCCCAGATATATTTATAAATAAGTTTTTATTCAAAGTACTTTTTTCTAGTGGTTTTTTTCATAGATATTTTTTCAAAGAGGTTTTTTTGCAATGATTTTTACAACAAAGATTTATTTACAAGGTGTTTTTATTTTTTTCCTTGGCACAAGGTGTTTTTATTATTTTCCAAAGAAGATTTTTGTTTAGAGAGTTTTTTCAAAGGAAAGTTAATTCCAAATAAATCTTTTTCAAAAGACTCTTACAAAATTTTTATAAGGTAAAGTAAATTTCAGTTCATGTTTTTATAAATTCCGTAAATGTTTTTAAATCTTAATTTATTTATTTTTACTATAAAGTAACATGATTCTTTAATTTATCATCTATAGATTAAACAAACATGGGCAATAAGAGAAAACGTCAAGGAAAAACTGATCGTAAACGTGATGATGATGATAATAGAGAGAAACAAAAACTCAGATATATTGCCAAAAAACAAAGGGTTGCCGAAACGGAAGAGAGAACTATTGAAGATATAAATACAGATTTACATGATAATGTTGAAGAGATGAAAATTGAAAATAGAGTACAAGAAGAACAAATTGAAGTTGAAAAGAACATTGTAGAAGATGTAAATAGTGATTTACATGCTAATGTCGATGAAATCAATATTGAAGATCAAGTTCAAGATCCAGAAATTGGACCTGGTATGTATATATCATATATTTTCCAAATTCATTTTTTTATAATGAATTTTATTTTTTGATATATGCTAAATTAAATTTAACTTGATGTATAGGTACTTTTACTATTGATGATGAAATGTTAGAAGACATTGATTGCGACAAATATGGAGAAAAACTACCAATACATGTTGCACGATATCGTGCTACAAAAATTTATGATGAAGTTCTCAAGGATTACTCAATAGCAGGACAAACACAAATTTTGAGATGTTTATTAGTGTCCAAGAAGTTAGAAAGTGCTACATCATTATTGGGTATTCACAAAGCAACAAAAGAGTCGAAATTGAAACAAAATGTGATGGAAAATATAGGTGATGCAATAAAATTTTTTGGAAAATCCAGGAAGAAAGATATCAGTGCTGCACATAAAGCAATTCATACAGCAATTCTTTCAGCTAGTACTAAACAAAAGCGTTTGACAACAGAACTAGCAAAAGGAGTTGGAACATCAAGAAAGACATTATACAAACATAGCAAATTCAGAATGCAAATAGATGAAAATAATGAACTTGCTTGTTGGGCAATTATTTGTAGACAACCTTACAAAGATAGATTAGGAGCAGGTGTTAAAGATATTGTACGAGAATATTGGTTGGAACATGCTCGCATTTCACCAAATTCAAGAGATGTAATATGCAAAAGAATATCACGAAATGTATATGAAAGCCAACCAAAACATATAATGGACATGACACAAGTACAATTGTTCAATAAATTCAAGGAAGATCATCGTGGAATTAATATATCAATCACTACATTTGTGCAACAAAAACCATGGTATGTTCGACCTATAACTATACGTGATACATGTTGTTGCCGTTATCATATGCAATTTCAGTTATATTATGACACGTTTCTTGAATTTGGTAAAATGTTTTGGACAAATTCACCACCTCCGTCGACGATACGTGAATTCATATCTCAAATTTTATGTGAGAGAAATCACGATGAAGTATTTTATTCAAAGAAATGTGTCAATGGAAAACATTGTCATCATTGTGGAAATTTGGTGCTATTCCACAATAAATATCCTATCGATAATGATCAATCGTTGTCAAATGTAAATGTTGATTGGAGGAGATACGAATACATCAACTATAGTACAAGTTCTAGTGATTCACATTCCAAAAGAATTGATTTGCTAGAAGACAAGATATGCGTCACAGATTTTCTCAAAAAATTTGAAAGCGAAATTTATAAATACACCCAGCATTCACATAGAGCACGATGGCAAGATCTTCAATTCAAACAGTCTCATGAAATTTTTCCACCCGGAACAATTTTGTCGGTGGTTGATTTTGCTGAAAACTATACATTTGCTGCACAAAAAGAGATACAGAGTGAATACTATCACTCTCACCAAGTTTCGATATTTGTCCATGTTGTATATAGACATTCTCAACAGGATGTTGATGGCATTGAAAGCACATGTGACAATCGAGATGTGATTAAAGAATATCACTTCTATATCAGCGATGATCATACACACGATACACATTTTGTTCAACATTGTATAGAAAATATTTTCTATGACTCACTGAAAAAATGCGAAGTCAAATTCAATGAGCATTGGATATGGTCTGATGGATGTGCGGGTCAATTTAAATCTTCACGATCATTTTTTTGGTTATGTCGACTTCATAAAGCGCTGAACATTAAACATCGCTGGAATTTTTTTGAAACTGGGCATGGAAAAGGTGAGCATGATGGTGCAGGAGCATGCGTGAAAAGAGCACTTCGAAGATGGCAAATGAACTATTCTTCTGCACGGTTTCAGTCAGCTACAGAGGTTGTCCAATGGTGTCAATTAAATCTAAGCCATGATTATAATCAACAATCAAAAGATGTGCGCAAGTATGTCCACTATTTTTTTAATTTATATTATTTCTTGAAATTTAAAAAAATGTATGTACTAACATTTAAGTACGTGTACACTAACATTAAAAGTTGTTCTTTGAAAGTGATTCATCTTTTATTGTGTAGGTTTTTTTGGCTTGTTGGGGTCCAAGATATAAATAGATCAATACCATATGATGCTAGCACCATACATGGAACTAGAGATCTTCACTCTATTCAAACAAAATCATTTCACAACGTGTTTGCATTTGACAGTAGAAAGCAATCATGCTTTTGTCATATTTGCATTGAAAATGTTGAGTCTACAGAAATTTGTGAAAACATAACAAACAACTACGTAAAAGCTTGGAGACACACAGAGATTAATCCAAAAGGAAAAATGCCACTGGCAAGTGTAGAAGAATTAGAATCAGAAGAAATAGCAATATCATCTGATGGCGATAGAATTTCAGATCTCGTAAGAGAAGGTAATAAACTTGTTTTTGACTTTTAAGTTAATTGTTCATTCTAGCTCATCGCCATAAGTATAGTCAATTTAATTCATTTAAATACGCTAACACCAATTATAACTTGCGTAGGACATGTTTTCGCTGTGATTGCACCTGTAGACAACAACGAAAATGTCAAATATTATTTGATGCGATGCACTGAAGGAAAAATGAAATTATTGGAGGACTACAATGACAACGGATTTACATACGAAAGAGGATCCATCATTTTAAAAGGCTACTTTTTTTAGCAGACGCATATGACTAAAAATTATGTCTACTTTCAAGATTATGAGCCCAATGTTATATGTTGTCAGTATAGTCATTTAGTATGTGCATCTCAAATAAAATTGGTACAAGTTCCATCAAAAAAACAGTTAAAAACCAAAAAATGGAAACTATCCATATGTGACCATGAACGGATAGTTGAAGATGGCATTCCATTGTGATGTTTTTAACTACATATAAAAAATGAATTGATCTATATTTTTGTCTATGTCAATTGTTGTGTGCAATATATTTTTTGTCCAATTATCAAAATTGTTGTGCACGGTATATTTTTTCATTAAGTTTTTACAAATATTTTCTTGAATGACAACATAAGAGCTTAAATGGTTGTACTTTAACATGCTTAAAAATGAATTCAAATATAATTTGGAAATTCAAAAGTATTTTATTCGGGTCCCCATATGTCTATTAGACCACTAAGGGATGAGATAACGGATGTGGCTATCCCCACTCCGCCCCGAATTTTTACTTTTGATTGATTGATGCCAACGAAAAATCACAAAAATACCTATTGAATTTGGTATTCTTTTAATCCATCGAACATGTTTCTTTAATATGTACTTCACCATAAATATGATCTGAATGAATTTTTTAAAACAAGTTGTTCATCTATATAAATTTTAAATATATGATTGTTGCACAAAAATAATATATCTCTCACACGTAAATTCACATAACTGAAATCATGGCAAATGAAGATAACAATTATTTTATTTTTAATCGCAAACAAGAATTCCTGGATTGTGAAGCTTATGCTAAGTTAGAGCAATGATTATTTACAACAAATCGATAAAAATTCATTGAATTGTTGTCTAAAATTCATTGCTCTAACTTAGCATAAGCTTCACAATCCAGAAATCCTCACTTGTGATTAAAAAAACAAAAAATCATTATCCCCATTTGCCATGATTTCAACATTCACGAACTACAAAGTACCTGAACAATGAACATATGAAAAACATTAGTTAAATTTTGAAATTTACATATGCATATCAAACAATAAACATATGAACAACATTAATTACAATTTAAAATTTACATATGAATCAAACTACAAAAAAATTGAACCTTTTATCAAACAATTAATACATTTTCTATCAAAAATTCTTATCATTTCATTTCTTTGTATTTTAGCATCCCATTTCTTAGTTCATTTCAAACCTTCATTCTTATGGTTCAACACTTTCTCAACATTCATTCTTTTCATAACATTTCTTAACATAACAGAATCAAATATTTTTACAAATTCAACATTTCCAGACTTTGAATTGCACCTATCAAATGTTTCAATTGTTCATCATAACAACATTTTAATAACACCTAACAAATTGAAAACATTCCTTCTTCCATAACACCTCCCATTCATTCTTTCCCATAACATTCATTCTCAACATTCATTCTCAACATTGAATATTTCCTAACTTAAATTAACATTTAAACATTCCTAACCCCTTCCATTCATTCTTTCCCATTCATTCTTCCATGACATTCATTCTTCTATAACATTCATTCTCATCATTCGACATTTCCTAACTTTATAACATTCATTCTCATCATTCGACATTTCCTAACTTTATAACATTCATTCTTATCATTCAACATTTCCTAACTTTATAACATTCATTCTCATCATTCAACATTTCCTAACTTTAGATTGCACCTATCGATGTCATTGTCAAATGTCTACAATATATTTTTTTATTTTTATGTTTATAATCTTGAAAAAAACTATAATATATAAAAGTTTAAATAATTGTATTCTAGTATGCTGAAATTTGAATTCAAAAATTATTTGATATTGAAAACTTCAATGTGTAAAATTTTTGACTTAATTCTGTTTGAAATTTACTTTATTCGGGTCCCCATATGTCTATTAGACCACTTAAGGGATGAAATAACGGATCTGTGGTTGTCGCCACTCTCCGCCCCGAATCTTTAATTTAAAATATGATCGCTTGTATAAAATTATTTGGTAATGAAAACATGAATGTATAAAATGTCTTAAATAGATATCTCAAATACTTTATTCACGTGGACCCATATGTCTATTAGACCAATTAAATGATAAGATCTAACAGATCTATAATTGTCACCAAATTCTCCGCCCCAAATCTTTAATTTAAAATATCGCTTGTGCAAATTCACATAACTGAAATCATGGCAAATGGAGACAACGATCATTTGATTTTTAATCACAAGAAAAAATTTCAGGATTGTGAAGCTTATGCTAAATTAGAGAAATGATTATTTACAACAAATCAATGAAAATTCATCAAATTGTTGTTTAAAATCATTGCTCTAATTTAACACAAACTTCACAATCCTGTAATCTTCGCTTATGATTAAAAAACAAAAAACCATTACCCCCATTTGCCATGATTTCAGCCACTTCAAATGTACCTGAACATTGAAAATAAAAATTAAATCAATTAAAAATCCATTGTATCAAAATTTGAACTTCATATATTCGCTTTTAAACTTCCTAGTTCATCCATATTTCTATCAAAAATTTTAACATTCATAAACTTCTTAACATTTAAAAATAACATTTGAATATACTCTTAACATTTTAAACTTCCTAATTGATCCATATTTTTATCAAAACTTATATTTAACATTCATAATCTTCCTAAAGTTTCTAAATTTCATAACATGAACCTAAACTTCCTATTTCATCCAATATTTCTATCAAAACTTCTATCATTCCCTAAAACTCTATAGCAAATTCCTAAACTTTCTATTTCTTTCATATTTCTATCAACTTCTAACATTCCTTAAAACTTCATAGCATCCTTGAAGATAACATTCAAGTACTTAAATTTCATTTTTAAACTTTATATTTCGTCCATATTTTCGTCAAAACTTCAAACATTCTTCAACTTCCTAACATCTCTAAAATTTGAACTCAACATGTTATCACTTTTAAACTTCCTGATTCATCCTTGTGTATGAAAACTTTTAACATTTCTAAACATCCTAACGTTCAAAGACAACATTCATTTTTAAACTTCCTGATTCATATTTCTATCAAAACTTCTGACAAATTATTAAACTTCCTAACATTCTTGTTCTTAAAACACTCAATCTTATCATTCATTCATGTCGAACAATCAAAACTTCCTCATTTATAAACTTTAAACCTATATGTGAACATCCACTATTAAAATTTTTCTAAATAACATCTCTTAAACTTCAATCAAAACTTCCTCATTTATGAACTTTAAACCTATGTTTATCCATTTTTAAACTTCCTAAATAACATTTCTTAAACTTAATAATATTCAAGAATGTCAAGTTTCTTAACATTCATTTTTACATATATTCATTCATTCTTTCAAACATGCAAATACATATTTTAAACTAGATTTAACACCAAATATGTCAAATAAGCAAAAATAAACTAAATCATTTAAAAACAATGATTCACGAAATATGCAAGTTCAAAGTTTACATGTGTAATATAATCTCCAAAAAAATACTCATGAACATGCAAATTCAATGTATATCCATATATGTATATCTAGTCCAAAAATAAACCTCCTCAACATGTCCAAAACAAATGTTTCCAATCTAAATGCATATCAACAACAAAAAATTGTTCACCATGAACTATAAAAATAAAATGTCTGTGCCATGCTATCCTCCACTCGGGCCTCCCCCTGGACTCAACCCTCCCTGCAACATGTGTAAAAAAAAATTATGTTCATATCATTTAAATTATTTAAACTATAATCTAAGAATTAAAATATTAAACTAATATATCAAAAAACAATTCAAATATTAACAATATTACATCAAATTCTCCAAATGCTTGTCCACCACCATCCTCCAAAGGAGTTTTTCCTTTGCCTCCAAAAGATTTGAGAGACCCAAGCTGCGACATATATAAAATCAATTTATGAATCTCATAAATCTAAATCCACAAAAATTAAAATATTAAAATAGTAAACAAAATTAAAGCAATCAATAAAATTACCTCTCTACCAATATCTGCTTCATTAAGCAAAGAACCTATATCTCCACCCTAAAATTTAAATTGTATTAATAAATAAAACATACAATGCAAACCAAAAAAATTACTATACCAATTAACTTAAAACTAAAACAAAAAGATTGAAAAACATTAGCTCACAATAGATGGTAAATCATTTATAAAGTTCGTATCTAAAGAAACCCGCATGGATAAGTCAAATTAACAATAAGATGCATAGTTAAATTATCATTCAAAAAATAATAATTTATATATATATATATATCAAATTCAAACATAATTACAAATATGTTGATAATAAATATGTACCTCTCTCTCTAGATTTTCTCTAGTTGAAATGTGGAAAGAATGTTCATTCATCATTCTTGAAAACTGCAACCAATTTAAACATTTACATAATGTACCTATGATAATGTAACAAAAAAATAAAAAATAAAAAAAAATAAAATATTTAATTCAAATCAAATCATATCATGTAGTCAACAAACCTCTCCCAAACTCGATGTGTCATTGGATATAACATTTGCCGCTAAGTCACGACAAATCTTCGCATATGCCCTCAGATCTTCAATGCTCATTCCATCTATTTCATCATCAGTTTTATAAACAAACTTTTTGACGAATAGCAGAACAAGCCCTTTCTCTAACCAACCCCACATCTACTCCCACTAATACTAACGAGAACCCATCGCCAACAAAATTCCTTGTTGTTGTCCCAAGTTGAGATGTGGGCTCCATCTCTGATTTTAATGCCACCAACCTAGGTGGACGAGAGATCTGAGGTGAAGGTCTAAGAGTTGCAGGATCTCTATGCGCACCTTCTCGATCATATATTCGACCCTTTCCAACTCCATAAAATTTTGAATGAACATCAGTATAATCTGGCTTCATATTTTAAAAAAACTCAGCATAAAAAAATCTAGCAAAATACTGAGAAACCTCATCGTTCCATGGAAAACGACCGTAGGCTGCAAGAAACCGATCATAAAGTAAATGTGCCAGATGAGGATGTTTGAAATATTGCACTTTCAACATTTCTTTTTTCAAACCTTCTTTGAAATTAAACATTGATTTGGCCTGCTCTTTTGTCACTCTTTCTTTCACAACATCCCATTTGTCTGGACCCATCACTTGATCCCTTCATCTTCACATAAAATCTACAAAACCATCTGTAGTTGGCCCGAGATTCTCATATGCCTGAATGAAGTTTTGCAATGATCCCAAAACAATCTCCAAACTTTGTTTACTCTCCGGAGGGAGATCCATAGTAGACAAATCATTTTGCAACTTCTCATAGTGGGATCTACATCTTTCAAGAGTCATTTGATGATCACCACCTTCCCATGGAAGCTCCCGAGGTAGATCAGATGGATATGTCGTAATGGGTGTACAAACCTCGGTTAATTCAACATATTGCGTCCTAGCACGACCATCATCACCTCGTGTAGAATGGTGAGCCTCTTGAGAAGCTTGCTCTGCACCGTCATCCGTCTCCCTTGCTTGCCCTGTCTCCCTCCCTATAGAATTACGAGCATCTTCCGAACCATGCTCTACTTCAAATGAAAATAAAGTTTTGTTTAAACACAACTACAAATTTTGCAGACAAAAAGACAATTTGCATATAAATGTTAAAAGATTGATATTCATATACCAATAGATGGTCGAGATCGACGTTCTCCCATAGAAGATACAGGGGAATCATTTGTACCCCTTTCACCTCGTCGATGCGAACTATACAATAAATTAGAGTCCCGAGGAGAGGTTGACAACCTCCGATTATCAGTTGTACCACCCACCCCAGATGATTGTGAAGACCTCCTACGCTTTCGCCTCAAAGAATCCTCTCTTTCCATTTAATATATAATGCCTACACCTAAACACAAATATCATCTAATTACATATTCAAATCCTGCATGTTAATTCTATGAATTCTAAAACCTAACTAGTAAAGAGACTAAGTTACTTAACAAGTACCTAGATTTACCTAATTTATAATCTAATAGTTTTAAGAAAGAGTCTAGCTAATATTGTTAGATGATGAATTAATGTACCAATTTTCCAAGTGTTTTTGATGTTTAAAATGAATGGAACCAATATAGTTAATGGGTTTATTTTTTTATGTCAAAAAAAGAGTTAATGTTTCTATTTTAACTTCCTAATACCTAACTTAATACCTAAAACATTGTTACATCTTCAAAATATTTTCATTATTGCACAAAATAAAATAAAAATTGACAATTCATGTATCGTGTTTTGAGTTGAAATGTTCTCAAATTTGCCATTTTCGATAAACTTTTCAGTTTCTTAAACTAATAATTTGAACAAAATATTTTAATACTCTACACATAAAGTATATCTACAAATATTCTCATTATTCCATAGAATAAAAAAGAAAATTACTGTTCATAGTATTATGATTGAATTAAATGACATGTTTCCCATATTGGCCATGTTCAACAATGATCTTTAATTTCAATCTGATAACAGTAACGATTCTTGGTATTATGTTCTCCAAGTCTGCCATGTTGCAAACAACAGAAAACATAATACCAAGATCACCACCTTTACTAAAATAAAACTCAAAACCTTTGTGGCATAATATCACCTAGTATTTTATAAAATGACTGACTATTATTGTTCAATTACATAAAACTTACTATAGTACATCTAGATTAAAGCCTATTCATGTCTATAGTTGCATTGTATCTAAAGTCCATTTAAATTATTGTTTTATCAAAAATAGAGTTTAACTATCTAAAATTTGGTTGTATCTAAGCTATCTATCCACACAGTTTGTAATATAAGTAATATATAGATCTCTGCACTCTGTAAACAGACACAGTTCATGAACTTTGTTACCTTGGACATGTTGACAGAGTTCATGAACTCTGTCAACTTGGACATGTTGACAGAGTTCATGAATAAAACAAGCCTACATATAAATAGGATATGTTCTTTCCAAATAAAATTATTGTCCTACTTTAATTTTCTTTTCTAAACACAGCAAAATACAACAATTTCAAAAAACAACTTAACACTAACAATATTCCTTTTATTTTTAAATTTACATCATTTTCAACATTCAATACGTCCAAACTCCAACAACTCTGCAGATCTAGACAGAGTCCATGGACTCTGCCCAACTGGACAGAGTCCATGGACTCTTCCCAGTTGGACAGAGTCCATGGACTCTTTCCATTGACACAGCCGACACATAATTAAAGCAAAACGATTACAAGAAATATAAATTGAAGAGAATTACAAAAATATATTCTCCATTCCAAGTTGACAGAGTTAATGAATAAAACAAGCCTGCATATAAATAGGATATGTTCTTTCCGAATAAAATTACTGTCCTACTTTAATTTTCTTTTCTAAACACAGCCAAATACAAAAATTTGAAAAAACTTAACACTAACAATATTCCTTTTATATTTAAATTTACATCATTTTCAACATTCATTAAGTCCAAACTCCAACAACTCTGCGGAACTAGACAGAGTCCATGGACTCTGCGAACTTGACAGAGTCCATGGACTCTGCCAACTGGACAGAGTCCATGAACTCTGTCCAACTGAGAAGAGTAAATGGACTCTGCCCAATTGGACGAGTCCATTTACTCTGCCCAATTGGACAGAGTCCATTTACTCTGCCCAGTTGGACAGAGTCCATGGACTCTGTCCATTGACATAGCAGACACATAATTAAAGCAAAATGATTACATGAAATATAAATAGAAGACAATTAGAAAAATTTATTCTCCATACCTCCAAAACGCAACCAAAACGAAAGAAGGAAAATTGAAATCTACCCGAACACAGCGCAAAATCCGAATTCGAAACACTCGAGATGGCCGTCGTAGACGAATCGAAAGACCTGCATTAACAACATCAGCTTCAATAAGACTTCCCACAATAACAGTATCAACTTCAATACACAACTTTAAAACAAAAAAACACATTTTCTAAATCGAAAAATGAAAACTCATACCTCTGCAAACACCGCGTCGATCCGTCGCCAGATGCAGCACCTCAACAACGTTCAACCTGCAGGTGACAAGAACGTCCAACACCTGAAACGATAATACAAACACCCAGAACAGAGGGAACCTCACTTACGTGCAGGTGATTAGAATGGCTACTTTCTCACAAAGGATAGGCAAAGGGGCGGGCTACGATGAACAGCAAATTACGCGCAGGGTGGCGGATCAACAACACACGCCTGCGACCAACCGGCTTGCAAACAAGCGACAGGGTGGATAGATGACAGAGCGTAAGGGCCCCTATCAGCGCAACACGGGTCCACGCGAGCAGAGAAAATGACAGGTGAGGGGCTGCGACTGAGCTTTTATGCCGAATAATTATTCGGCCGAACAATTATTCGGCCGAACAATTATTTGGCCGAACAATTGTTCGACCGAATAATTGTTCGGGGCCGAACAACTGTTCACACTGCCGTGAGTTTCCTCCATCCAGCTAAAACAATGCACACATTTCGAGGCCTCCGTTAAGTCTAACGGAGGCCCGTTAACGGTTATTCGGCCGAATAAATACTAAGTTATTCGGCCGAACAAGTTTAATTATTCGTCCGAATAAATATATTATTCGGTCGAATAATTGAACTTATTCGGCCGAATAACCTCCGCTAGTGTTCTTCCACCGCCGATTCTCACCAAACTGTTACCCACCTTCGCGTTTCCACCCACATCTGAGAAAGCCTTATTGTCCCAACAGAAAGAAAAGTCCAAGCCTCCCAACAAACAAAATTTTCGCAATAATAAGTCAAACAACAGTCCCAAACCCTCTGAGTCAGCTCCTTCTCTAAAAAATGACAAAGGATCCAAGCCAAAAGGCAAGAAGACTGAGTGTCATTGCAACTATTGCAGGAAAGATAATCATGATGAATCTAAGTGTTTCAAGAAGATGGCAGCCTTGGAAGCAACAATGAATTCACCTTCAGAATCTACCTCTCATGGACATGCACTTTGTGCTTCTGGTTATTCTTATAATGCATCTTATTCTTCTACTTCAAATGAATAGATCATTGATTCTGGAGCATCTTATCATATGGCTAAGGATCAAGCCATCTTTTCTACTATGCATGAATGTAACACCAAACAAATATTTGTTGGTGATGATAGATCTTTAAGTGTTGTAGGAGATGGAACAGTTCCAGTAGATAATGGTCATTTCAATGATGTACTATGTGTTCCAAGAATTTCCTGCAATTTGTTATCAATCTATCAAATCACTCATTCTGGTGAAGGTAAAACTGTGACATTTACACCTCACCAAGTTGTAATCAAGGATTTTAAAGATCCTCAACAAGTCCTAGCTACTGGAATTGTTGATGATATTACCAGGTGGTACAAATTTAACAACTTTGGGTCATCACCTTTTCCTTCGGTTTTTGTTGCTCATAGTGATAACTTGAGCAAACTTTGGCATGAGCGATTTAGTCACTTAAATTATCGCTCATTGTAACAACTAGGTAAAGACAATATGGTGACAGGTCTTCCGATGGTATCTTGCAAGGATGGTGTTTGTTCCAGTTGTGTACTCGAAAAACATCACCGGGATAGTTTTGACAAACGTGCCTCTTGGCACGCCTCGGTTCCCTTGGAGCTTGTGCATAGTGACTTGTGTGATCCTCCCATTTTTTTTTATTTTTTATTTTTTTTTCTAGTTTCAAATAATTCTTAACTTTCATTGATGATTACACTAGACTCACTTGGGTTTATTTCCTAAAACATAAGAGCGAAGTATTTATCACGTTCTTGGCCTACAAGGCCCTTGTTGAAAAACATATAGTCATCAAATTATTAAGTGAAGATCTGACAATGGAGGAGAATATGTTAACAACAATTTCACTACTTTCTGCACTAAACAAGGCATCCAACAACAACACATTGTTCCATATACACCACAAAAAAATGGTGTAGCTAAGCTGAAGAACCGCACTTTAAAATAAATGGCTAATTGTATTATCCAATCTAAGGGACTAAGTCTTCAATTTTGGACTGAAGCCATTAATTGTGCAAATTACGTAGTTAATCGCACCCCCACTAAAGAATTACAAGGTGTCACATCGGAAGAAGCATGGAGTAAAACTAAACCTGATGTAAGTCACTTCTATGTGTTTGGTAGTGAAGCATAGGCTCACATTCCGGATGAAAAACGGAAAGCATTGCAGCCTAAAAGTGAAAAGTGCATTTTTTTGGATATTCTGAAGATGTAAAAGGTTATAGACTTCTTCAACCACATTCTCATGATGTAATCACTAGAAGAGATGTTAAATTTGATGAAAATATCTTGGCCTGCGAGACTAACTTGGCGATTGTGCCATCTTTGGCCTGCGAGCCTGATTCGGTGATTGTGCCTTCTTCTTATTCCAACTTCCTTGATAGGTTTCCAAGTCCAGTTTCTGATGATGACAGTGAGGATAGAAATCCACCTCCGCCTGCTCATGTTCCTCAAGTTGCACCAGCACAAGTTCTTCCTCGATGGGTCCATTCAACATGTGAAGCAGTTGGTGATCTTGCCAGTGATCCTAGAGATCAACGTCGAACATGTTCTTAGTTTCAGCAAGCGTCTTCTCTTTTGGCTCAAGTTTCCAAGAATCATGATCCAGAAACTTTTGCAGAAGCTTCAGGAGATCCAGATTGGGATGCAGCTATGGATGAAGAATATCGTTCCTTAATGGCGAATGATACTTGGGATCTTGTACCTCTTCAAAAAGGAAGAAAACTTGTCAGATGTAAATGGGTCTACAGAACTAAGTATGCATCAGATGGAAGTGTTGAAAGACTTAAGTCAAGGTTAGTTGCCAAAGGTTTTTCCCAAGTTGAAGGGATTGACTACAGTGAAACCTTTGCTCCTGTCGCAAAAATGAACTCCATCCACCTTGTTCTTTCCCTTACAGCCTTACATAACTGGGAATTCCATCAAATGGATGTCAAGTCTGTCTTCTTACATGGTGATTTACAAGAGGAAATTTACATGGAACAACCACCTTGATATGTTTAGAATAACTCTAGCCTTGTCTGCCGCCTTAAGAAATCCTTATATGGCCTTAAGCAAGCTCCTAGAGCTTCGCATGCCAAAATGGATAGCTTTCTCCTTGACACCGGTTTTTCTAGATGCCATTCTGACCCCAATGTCTATACCAAGAAAGTGGGAAACCATCTCATCATACGTGTTCTATATGTTGATGACCTTATTCTTACTGGTAGTGACCCTAAGCTTATAACCCATGTGCAATCCAATCTTAAGCAAAATTTTGAAATGTCAGACTTAGGACATTTGCATTATTTTCTTGGTCTCCAAGTCCTACAAACCAAAGAAGGAATCTTTATTTCTCAGTCTAAGTATGCTTGTGACCTTCTTCGTCGCTTTCACATGGAAGATTGTACACCAGCCCCTTCTCCCTTCCAGTCCGGAGTCAAACTTTCATCCACTTGTCCTTCACGTAAAGTAGATGCCACCTTGTATCGTCAGCTTGTTGGTAGTCTCTTATACTTGACTCATTCTCGTCCTGACCTTTCCTTTGCCATTGGTCGTGTTTCCCGATATATGCAAACACCTCATGAAAGTCACTGCAAAGCAGCTAAAAGAATACTTCGATATATTCGAGGTACAATTCAGTTCGGGATTCATTACAGTACAAGGGGGAAACCTTTGTTGGTTGGTTTCACTGATTCAGATTAGGTCGTCGATCCTGATGATCGAAAGCCTACTACAGGGTATGTTTTCAGTCTGGGATCTGGACCTATCACTTGAGCTTGTAAGAAACAACATGCTTTTTCTCTTTCTTCAGCAGAAGCAGAATATCGAGCCACAATTAATTCCAATCAGGAAGCTTTATGGCTTCGACAGATCCTTTCAGAGTTTGGATTCGAGTCGCAGCAGCCCACTCCACTTTGGTGCGACAATCAAAGTGCCATCAAGCTTGGCAAAGATCTAGTTCTACATCAACACAGCAAACACATTGAGCTACATATGTACTTCATCAAAAATCTTGTTCATGATCGTGTTCTTGAAGTGCTCTTTTGCCCTACAGATGATCAAGTTGCAGACATATTCACCAAGTCTCTTACAAAAGCGAAGTTTTCTAAACTTCGATCTATGTTAGGAGTTCAGAAACTTGTCATTAAGAGGGGATAGGCTCTAATGCCTCCTTCCATCTCCTAATAGTGTCACTTTTGTAAATCTTTCAATCCTATCCCAAGTTGTTCTTAAGGGGGGATGTTAGGATATTTAGACACTTAGGAGTTAGTTAAGATCAACTTGTGTAATATATCCGTTAGGAAAAGTGTGTTTCTTTAGTATGCATTAGTATGCATTTGTAAATACTTAATCCGACGGTCACGATATGTTCCCGACATAGAGTGATCTGACGGATCAACTTCTCTTAGATCATACCTAACCTTGATCCATGGCTTAACACTCGATTGGTCCATGATCTCTATTTAAAGAGCATGGAGGGTCATTTTTTAGTTGATCGATTATGAGAAGCTCATCTGTAACTTTCTTTCCTTGCATAATAAGTCCCATAGAAGCTATTTGGCTGGGGCCATGGAGTGTTTCCCTCACGAGAGTTTAAACCACGTCAAAACATCGGTGTATCAATCTGTGATCTGTTTGTGTGAAGTGGTTGCTCTAGGTGTTTGGTCCTTTGGTAGTACCCTGTGTACCCGAACAATATGTCCATCAAGGATTAGATGCGACACATTCACAAAGTGAAATTTGGTGTTCATCAAGGTTTATGTTGCATTGTGATATTTATCAAGGGTTACGTTGCATTGTGGCATTCATCAAGGGTTATGTCGCATTGCAACAATGCTCAATATGTGATATGTATGGCGACACAACCCAAGATGCGAGATATTCACAATGTTAAATTTGAAGTTCTTTAAGGTTTGCGTCACATTGTGATGCTTATCAAGGCTTATGTTGCATTGTGGCGTTCATCAAGGGTTATGTTGCATTGCTACAATGCCCAAGATGTGAAATTTGGCCTTCATCAAGATTTATGTCGCATTGTAATGTTTATCAAGGGTTGCATTGCATTGTGGTGTTCATCAAGGCTTGTGTTGCATTGTGACAATGCTCAATATGTGAGACATATGGCGACACAACCCAAGATGCGACATATTCACAATGTGAAATTGGATGTTCATTAAGGTTTGTGTCGCATAGTGATGCTTATCAAGGCTTATGTTGCATTGTGGCGTTCAACAAGGGTTATGTTGCATTGCAACAATACCCAAGATGTGAAATTTGATGTTCATCAAAGTTTATGTCGCATTGTGGTGTTTATCAAGGGTTAAAGAATTATTAATTAATTAATTAACTAATTATTATAATTAATACTTATTATAAAATATGTATATTATTTAATTAAATAATATTGTCTCATTTACTATGACTAATAATTATTCAATATTAATCAATAGTATTATCAAGTTAATAACCATAATATTAATTAAATTATTTAATATTTATTCTCTTTAATTAATTGTTAATATTGAACAAACAATTCTTACATCTATTTCATTATAATATTGATAATTATCTAATATTATAATTATACAAACAATTATTACATCTATTTCATTATAATTATTAATAATTATAAAATATTTTAATTATAAAAATATTGTAATTAAATAATTTTTTTACAATACATTATTATATTATAAATAATTAGATAATATCATTTTATTAAAAAATATTATAGGAAAAAAAATATCATTGATGTGTCAAATATATAACCATGTTAATAACTATCTCTCAAATTCATTATAATATAATACATATGTAATTAAACATCTATATAACAAATACTTATTTAATATATTATTTGATTATTTAAATAATTAATATTGTTAAGAACTCCGCAATATTAGTTATTAATTAATTATTAATAAATCAAATAATTAATTTGCATTTCATTAACTAAAAATTAATATTACGTATTGAATAAACTTATAATTATTTTGTTTAATTAATATTACAAAATATTTAACTTACAAATATAATACTATTACTTATTATAAAATCATAAGTAAGAGTATTGTTTTTATTATTTATTATTTTATTAATATTATTTATGAACTAAAAAAGAACCATATTAAAAAACAACGATATTAGTGATTAATTAATTATTAATTAATCAAATAATTAATTCATATTTCATTAACTAAACGTTAATATTACCAATTCAATAAACTTATAATTATTTTGTTTAATTACTTATTATTTTTAAAAAGTAATTATATTAATTTATAATATTATCATATTATTACTTATTATAAAATAATATTATTACTTATTAAAATAATAAGTAATAATATTATGTTAATTAATTATTATTTTATGTTTTATTTACTAAATAACAATATTAATTAATTAATCATTTTAATCATTCACTAAATTATTTTATAATTATTTTGTTTAATTACTTATTATAAAATAATAAACAGTATTTAATTAAACAATATTATTAATCAAATAATTAAAATATGTATTTCATTAAAATCATTAAATGGTATTAATTTATTAATATTTTTAATTAAATAATCATTAATTAACTAATATTATTAACTAAATGACTATAATATGAAATAAGTGATTTTATAATTATTATGTTTAATTAAATATTATAATATTATAATATTGTTTAATTGAACAATTAAATTATGTATTTCATTAAAATTATTAAACAATATTATTTCATTAATATTTCGGAGATATGTGTATGTGCCCACCTGTTTATTAATGTGTTCGAATATGTTGATAGGTTGTAAATGGAGCACATACTTTTCATATTAATGTTTTTTCCCTATAGTATGTGTCTCATTTACATATATCGGCTTATTCAAACACATTAATAATTATTAATGTGGCTGTTGCTAGTTTTATATGAAAACTAAATCAAAGGCTTTCTATAAATCTTGCTTTAATCCAATCAAATTAATAATTAGGTTCTATTTTAAAACAAAACCTCTCATCAACCCAAACCCAATCTAAGGTAATTAATCTAAGGTAATTAAATACTGATTAGGTCCTATTTTTACACAAACCCACTTATAAACTCAGTCTAGCAATTGGCTGGGAATTCGTAGGTGTACCTGCTACCAGGCATCCATAGAAATCGAAATGACGGCACCATCAATTCTTCTAACTGCGTCAGATCTTCAAACAGTTCTTTTCCCAGTTTGCCGTCGCTCATTCCAAACTCGGACCTCAAAATAATGTTGGCAGTCAGTGTATGCATATATTGGTTAGCTCAATTTCACAACGCCCCCCTATGGCATTCGCAATGGTCTCGCCCCATTCATCTACCAACTCTTTGGTACATTTAGACATCATGTCAACAGATGCCTGTACGGATTCAAAAAGATCAAAAGCTTTACTGAAAGAAGAGCCGGAGTTAACAAGCATATTTATCATACATATTCATTACATTATAGGAGCATTATTAACTAATTTGTGGCTGTCACAAGGCCATAACTATTATAGCAAAACTAATTACAAAAATTATACTGACTCTCAAGTAAATTTATATGAATACTGCCAAATAAAAGTTAGTATGAGACACACTTGCTCCCAAATGAGTTTAACCTGATAATATTCATATTTACCTTGAGCATCTCCATATTAAATGCAGGCGCAACGATTCGGCGCTGGTCTGCGCTGGTGAGACCCGTGTTACCAGAAACAGAACGCGGGCATGTGTTTCCCTCCAAAAACGCCTAAGAAACGGAAACCTTTCGGGAAACGCCATTTTCTACGGTCGTTTCTGTTTCTCCAGCCATAAATCTGTTTCTTACCAAACGATGTTCGTTTCTCAACGTTTCTAAGGACCGTTTTTTTGTTTTTTAGGGTTAATGTGGTAGTTTCAATATGTTCTAGAATATAATAGGGCTGGGTATCAATCTGTAACGTTTTTTTATTTTTAAGGTTAATGTGGTAGTTTCAATAAATATAATAAGGCTGGGTATCAATATGTAACGGGAAGGAATGATGGGTATCAATATAAATGAGGTTTGAAGATCCTTGTACTGAAGAAGATCAGACAGAGTTTTCTCTATGTAATCATCTTTGCAGGTCAGAGGAGCATAATGAAATTGTGGGCAGTTCGTCAAGGTCTTACTGCACAAAGAAATTATGGCATGTTCTAGTGAAAAGATCTGCCTCAATGGCATGCTCTACTGGCCACCTAACTGAAGATGGTCATGTATTTGTTTGTGACCATTTGAAGAGCATACCACATCATGTGGTTTTTGTTATTGACAAGTCTGGTTCAATTTCCAGTCTTGATATAAAACCAACCATGGCCAAATTTAAACGTCGACACAATTGTAGGCTAGGCTGTGTGTATGAAGCTATTGTTCGATTCATTGCTACTCGGCGTAGAACTACTAGTGATGATTCTTTATCTCTTTATCTGTGGTTTTGTTCGACAATACATCGATTCTTGCACTAGAAATGCAAAAGATGAAGGAAAATATAGTGTGTAGGCTTCTTCAATATGTTGCCAAGGGGGAACCAGTTATTCTTCTGGTCTGAAACAGGCAGAATACTAGTTAAGATTGATACCCAGCCCTATTTAATGCTCCATTTTCAAATTGTTCGACCTCTCTTTTTCTACCTGGAAATTGTCAAGATTCATTCTCTTATTCAATATTGTTGTTTTCTCTCTCCTGGTTTCTTATGGGCAAAACCTCCAAACTCCGTTTCTCGTCTATTTCTCGTGTTTCTCATTTCTGGTAACATAGAGTAAGACCACTGTTCACCGTTAACACTAAAAACGCCTTTCCCGAACACAACAGAAACCCTTTTCTTGACCATAGGAGACATTCCACAGTCATTCAAGTGCTTCGAAGATAGAAGCCGCCTGATCTCTTCTGCATCAGTCAGAACAATTTTGCGTTCGTTACCAAACCAAATCACAAACTTCTCTCCTGCACAAATTAGATGAATCCCAAATCTTATAATTACAACAAATAAACAAACAATCTTATAATTACAACAATTAAACAAACAAATTAGTTGTGAAGTACAGTACCGTATCTCCTAGACCACTCGACAAAATATGGGAATGCTCTCTTTCTGAAATTGTGATCTGCCGGGGTCATGTCTGTGCGCATCTCCTGCTGCATCATGTTGGCAATATCCAGTATATTTCCGAGCATTAAACGAGGGGGAAGACCTTTGAATCCCTACTTTTTCAGAGCTCCATAGATAGCCCATGGCATCCATAAGTATTTGATGAAGAAACGTAGCAGAAAAGGGAATATTCCAGCGATAAATAGTGTGAATATCAGACCATTGATACCAACTCCAGAGACTCCGAAGACATCCATGAGGAAGTGAGGAAGTGGGAATAAGAAAAAATGAATTCAGTCAGAGTTTATGGAAAAATAGCATGACCTTGTTGCAAATAAAGATAATAAAGTAGAGCAAATATAATTCAGCTTGTTACAGATCTTTTAATGAGATGGCAGCAGGTTGGTTAACAATTGGATCTCAAATAGGTTGACATCCAACCACCAACCTGCCTGCTGTGACTCCATGGCCTGCAACATGCTGTGACTCCATGGCCTGCAACAGGCTAGATATGGAAGAACTTTAACCTAAGCTAGTGGTCTAAAAGTGTTTTTATTATTTTTATATACCGTAAGGTCCCTACAGTGGTAGTGTGTGATAATCTCAATAAATATTGCAATATATTTCGATATATGTATTGTTTGATTTAAAATAATAAATGTTACACTGACGACACGTCAATGGTAATCTATGGTGTTTTCAATAAATATTGTAATATATTTTATTTTATTTAAAATATTTAAAATAGTTAAATATTCATAATTTATGTTTTTGAAGTTATATCAATTAAATATCCTAATACTTTGTAACATATTAATTCAACCTATTCTAACAACATATTAATTCAATCAATTTGACATTGGTTTGGGCTAGTTTTTAATGTAAAAGCGGTGTAGGGTATGAAGAATTCATGAACATAATTCTACAATGTCGATACAAAATAATATATACATAAAATTCTTTAGAAAAACGTTACCATATAGACTTAAAAACCATATAGAGACAAAAATAATTAGAAAAACGTTACAAAGTGCGTGGAAGTGAGGCCTTACCCTAGGTACTACCTATCGTAAACGTTACTTTAACTTATGAATCCAAAATATCTCGAAGCACAACTTATGGTGGAAAACAAAATAGATTCGGTTAGGAGAATCAAACACAAAAATTAATATTTTCACAAAGAAAAAAAGCTTTTATATTAGGTGATAAAAGCTTACTATAAGACGTGATGGTTACAAAATTGTCTGATGCTTGGTTCATATTAATTCAATTGAGCCATATGCATACATATGAGAAGATCTAGACCATTACACATAATCTTAGACGGTAGCAAAGAAACCAAGTTTTTCCTCCAAACCCATAGATTCAATTGCTTACAGAATGATGTGACTCATAACCTGGCAACTAAGATGTACCAAAATAGTTAACTTAATCAATAGAGCATCTCAAAAGACTTTCCTCGCAATACAAGACGCCATTCATCTCCCCCAATAATTTTCTAGACTATTGGTCAGCAACTCCATTAAGTTCCCTATATATATGATTGAAGTGAAGCTCAGAGAACGAATGAATGAGCAACATGGAACGCTGCATCCAATGACTTAAATGCAAGGAGTGAAGACTACCACCAGATCTATCCCAATCCACTATACACTTGGAATCCCCAAAAATCCAGAGAGCACCAATATCCCTGGAACGTGCAAAAAACAGTAATGCCCAAAGAGCAATTAATTCAGCCCGCGTGTTTGTTCCAGTACCGGCCGCAAGATACAGATCGAAAGATAAAGAGGAGTTGATACTTAAGAAATCCCCAGCACCGCACCTCCCATTCATAGCAGCACCATCGAAGAAACCTTGTGGAGAGGGATAATTCGCAGTCACCTGAGCAATAACACGAGGATTCCGAACACGTACCTGGGGAATATAGGCCGAGAAGATGGCCAAAGAGCCAGCAGCCACCTTGCGGGTTGAAGGAGAGACTCCATTAAATTGTACATTATTCCTAGCCAGCCACACACCCGAGAAACAAACAAGCAATAAGGCAACAAACTGTTGATATGATCTTTTCGAGTGCAACAAAGGATCCTTCAAAGATAAATCCAGCCATTGGAGCTGGACCATATGTAGGGTAGATAGCTCACCCACAATGTCTTTAATGAAAGCACACTTATCGAACAAGTGCTCCGTCGTCTCAGAATCTGCAAGACACATAACACAGCGGCCCGGTCCACTGTATCCCCACTTTTGTAGATTTGACCAAGTGAGAACCTTATCCATGAGGACGAGCCAAAGAAATAATTTAAACTTCGGGGGACAGCTCGCCTTCCATAACCATGGAATCCACCAATGGACATCTCGAGGGCTAGTATCAATAATGAGCTTATGATACCCGGATGTAGCCGAAACCATCCCATAAGAAGAATGAGAAGTCCAAACCAATTTGTCCTTCTGCTCGAAAAACATAATACCAGCATGAATGAGGGACTCGACAAAAGCAATCCATTCGAAATCCAACATACCTTCGAGGTGAAGCTCAAATGCAGTAATCCAGTGGGATCCAGACCTCGGACGGTGAATAAAATCCAATATAGATTTGTGTACCAAACACAAAACACAAAACACACTAATTACATCATAAAACAAAAAAATTAATATTATTATAGAAAGATTACATCATTATAATAGAGAGTGATTAAAATTAAACACTACTTGGCATAAAGAGCCAACAATACTGAGTGTGTGAAAGATTGTATCATTGTCAATATTTATTGAGTTGACTTTTGGATTATCTTATTTTTCCATTGTTGCTTCTAAGAGTTATAGATGGACATAATTAGCGTGCTACCATAGATTCATCTTAAACCTATATCTATAAAACATCAAGAGGAATCCAATTTCTTGAGGAGTATTTCTTTTCTTAAATTTAAACTCAAGAAATTTGATCTCTTTGGATTGATAGATATGGGTTTAGGTCTTAAGTTTTTATTTTATAAATGAACATCGATTTTTTAATTACCTTTCATAATATTCTATTTTATGAGTCAACATGGATTTTTTTTAAATAATTTTTTTTTATGACTTTACATGAATTTTTTTTAATTATTTTGTTGGGAACAAACTTTACAACCTATCTTCCTCATAGTGGGTTGTAGAGCACCTCGCTTCTCTCAATACAATAAACAATAATATGAATCCAAAATATCTTAAAACACTACTTTTAATGAAAAACAAAATAGATTCAATTATAAAGACGAAAAAAACAAAAATTAATATCATTATAGAAAGATTACATCATTATAATACCGAGTGATTAAAATTAAACACTACTTGGCACAAACACAGAACAATACCAAGTTGCTTTTCATAGTCATAGTCATAGATGGGCACAACTAGTGTGCGAACTTCTACCCTACCACTTACTTGTTGCCAAACGAGCCAAAGTTAATATACTTCATATCATCTAATAGTTATATAATAGTTATAAGGAAAAGTTATATACTTCATATCATCTAATTCAATGTTTTTAATTTATATAATAATTATAAAGAAAGATTAACCTATATAATTCAATTTTTTTGAATGTAAATAGAATAATTATAAAGAAGAATTAATATAATATATATAAAATTAATATAATATATGTGTAGTTAATATAATATATATGTAATTAATATAATATATATACAGTCTTTTAGTTCACGAAAATTACTTTTACTTGAACTTGATCAAAACAATCATGGTTCCCTTTTTTCAAATGAAATATGGAGTGTAGAATGAAATCCAATAAATAAATTTTGTTTAACAAAACTTAAATTCCAAAAAAATTGAAATGGTAGAGGTTAACTTCTTGGTGTTTTGGTGTTTTTGTGTTAAATGTAATTTTACTTGAATTTATCAAAACAATCATGGTTCCCTTTTTCTCAAATGAAATATGAAGTGTAGAATGGAATCCAATAAATAAATTTTATTTAACAAAACATAACTTCCAAAACAATTGAAATGGTAGAGGTTAACTTCGTGGTGTTTTTGTGTTAAACAATATTTAAGAATCATGCTTTAAGAGCAACTCACATTTGAAATTGGAGAAGTGCTTTAAGTTGCACAAAGGTAAAGAAAAATTAAGAGCATTTTGTTGCTTTGTGCTCAGCACAAAGAATTGTGAAAGGTTAAAAAGAGTTATTAAGGAAAAATGTCAAGTACAAGAATTTGATTATGTGGAACCATGTGTTATTGTACACTATGCAAAGATAATGAGTTGAATGTACATGAAGGTTTTTAAGGTGAAGTTGTGCATTAAGGGTAAAATCATGAATGTGGGTGTTTATTTTGGGGGGCCAAGTTTTTCAATTTTTGGTAGTCGTGTTAAAGGCCAACATTTATCCATCATAAAATTTTGTTTACTAAAAACAAAATATGCTATGATAGTCTAGAAAAAGTGTATTAAATCATGACTATAATTTTGTATCCAACCGTGAATATACTAATTATTTAATTTTTTTGAATTGGATCAATGTGAAAAAGTTACATAATATAAATATGTTTATGAAGTAGCAACATCTTCCCCAATTTCCACAAAAAACTAAAACACTATTTAACAAAAAATTAATTAAAATTAGTAGATCTCAACCAAATTCAACAAAATGTGTACTTATGCAAAATAGATTCAATGAGGAAAATAATGTTATAAGTTCTAAAAGTAGATTTGAATTTACCTGAGACAAATTTTCAAGCAAAAAATTATACTCCTTGGAATAACTTGGGATCACTTTTAATAATTAAGGATCTTATTAAGGTGATTTATACATTAATCCAATTCCACAGTTTTACATCTTTCATTTTCATAGTGAACTTTACAAAACCTTTTTTGATGGATTTTTTTAAGTGTTTTTTTTTTCAAATGATTTTTTAAGATGATTTTTTTGTTTCTTAGAGACTTTTTTTAAGGTGTATTTTTTCTCAAAGGTTTAAATGCATTTTTTAAGGTCAAAGGATCGAAGAGAATCTCTTTTTTAACTTGGTCTCT
This sequence comes from Larix kaempferi, assembly GCA_027924585.1. Classification (NCBI taxonomy): domain Eukaryota; kingdom Viridiplantae; phylum Streptophyta; class Pinopsida; order Pinales; family Pinaceae; genus Larix; species Larix kaempferi. The sequence goes on from BSBM01001102.1 coordinate 7,035,965, forward strand.
AAAAGACTCAAAAGCAATTTCTTTCAAATTGTTTTTTTTCTTAATGATAATTTCTTTTTTTTAATGGGAAAAGATTTTTCATCAATTTCTTTTATAGTAAAGATATTTGATTTTATGATGAAATTCTTTTTAAATGTTTTGTTATCAAATTTTTTATGAGGTTTAGATTTTTTTATCCAATTTCATTTTACCATAAAGATTCTTTTAGCAAAATTATATAATTTTAACATTTCACAAATTATTTATTTTTAAATGACTTACCAATATCTAAGTTTAAATAAATAAGTATTTTGGGTTCGTGTCAATATGATGAAAAGCCATTATGTAATAGAAATAATTTAAAAGTTAATAGATTTTATATTTATAAAACCTAATAATAAAAACAATTTAAAAATTTCAGTGATACAGGAATTATTTTCCGATAGAATGATAGAAAAACCAGAGTAACAAACTCTTCATACAACAACCAATAAAACTAATGTTACACTTACCATTTTCAACTCCCCAAGAGTCCATTGAAAGAACTTCATGGTTACTTATAGCGAGAGAATAGAGAAAGGAAAGTAAGAAAGAGCAGCCAGTCAAAACAATGTTACACTTAATATTTTCAACTTCCCCAAAGAATCCATGGAGAGAATATCACGGCTTTGACCCACTGAGATCGTTTCCTGATGAGCTTTATCGTGCCAGTCCTGGTGGAAAGCCAAGAGGAGTACTTCACTTTCTTGCTACCTAGAAGATCATTCATACATGAACAATCCATCAATCCAATAATTCAGAACATTAAATGCTATTAAAAACTGAAAGGTATCTATCTAAATATACTTCAATGTACAATATAGAACATTAAAAAGTATTTAATCTATACATTTACCATCTGGTGTGGAGATACAAATAACATAAGGAAGTCATGAGCACGGATTTTATTCTATTTATTATTCAAAATAAACTCTCATACAACTTTGATTCAGTGTGACATTGATTTTCAAACTTTTGCAATGTTAAGGTTTTAAAATAAGTAAAAAAGAACAAAAACACAGGTAGGAATATGAATTTCCTTTTCATTATTAAACATAAGCATATATAGGATTACATCACACAAAAAATTATAAAAAATACAATGAAAACAAAATATTATGGGATAGCTAAGTGTCATACTAACTAACTCAATCACATCGTCTTATGTGACTGTATAATGACATCCAATCAAACATCGCAAAGAAAAGTAAATGAGATTAAGGCCTTGAGAGAATATGCCGTGGCAGAAGCTAGCTTGGTTCCTCCATTTACATTCAATGGTTAATATCAATGAATTGTGATAAGGATAACAACGATGATAAACAAAAACAACAAAATGCACTGGGAAATGCATCAAGATCATAATCTCGACCATCTCCTTCCTTTGCTACTTTGAAGAATACTTCGGCTATCAATGAGAAATGTTAAACCGTACATGACAATTTGAATGAAATGATAAATCTAAGAACTGAGTTCTTAATCCCTCGTGGCCATAGCCCTCTAGATATAATAATGTAATAAATCTAGAAAATCTCCAATTAATGGTAACTTTAATTGATGCGTCTTTGTTTATAGATCGAGAATGATATTGATTGATTAGGCTAAAACAAAGAATCTTCAAGAAAGAATGCTAAACCCTAACCTAGACTCTACTAGTTTCTCGTAGACTTGGGTTTTAACCACCACTTAAGAGAATCCAAGTGATGCTTAATGAACGATGAGCACATCATTTGATGTTGTTTATTTTTAAGATTTTCCACGTAATAATTACTTTATTCCACGTGTTGGCTTCGATTTTCCTTTTATCATCCCAATGGAGCGTGCTTTGCCAACTCGATCCGTATGCCAACAACCTTGTTATGAGTCTGCATTTAATTATATATTGTAGATTGTAATCTATGAAATAAATCATCAGTAAAACCAGTGTTTATTTGAACAACATTTTGTGAAGTATATGAAATCTTGTTGTTTAGAGAGCACGTAGGGTTCTTTGGTAGTGTGCACTTTTGGGAGTTTCAAGAAACAATGCTATTACCAACCAAGAAGATATGATTTTGGTCACTCTCTCATGATGGAGAATGATTTGAAACTACTTTCTACATCGATAGATTATGGAGTGATTCGATTAATTTATGTATTAAGAGAGTATTAATTGTTTGAATATTACTACCATCAACATTTGTAGGAAACTCATCAAAGTAGTCAAGAAATTGATTATTTGCATCATCCCCTATGTTTTCTCCTTGAATGCCTTGGCTTTTCGCCCAAGTGTTGTGGTATATCTTCTAAATTTAGTGAAAACTCTAAGCATGTTTTTAGTGAATGATCTTTAGCTGAAAATAAACTAGGAATAGCAAGCTCACTTACCCACTATTCCTTGGGAAGTTCAAACACTGTATTGCTACCTTGTTAAGTTCTTTATACATCAACTTCATTTTCATTGCCCACTCATGTTTATGGAGAATAAACATATTCTTGATATTTTAGATCTCAGAATGGAACTTCAAATTTTGGTATTTCCCTTACTTTTGAACCTTGCTTCTTCACCATCTTTCCCTCAAGAAGCTTGAAACCAAAATATTCATTTGGTGGATACTCACTATATGTCACAAGTTGTACATGCAGAGATGTTTCCTTTGAACCATTCCTTGAGCCTTCCACAAGCACTATGTATCTTCTTGACCTTTGCTTGGGGAAGATGAATGGCTTTGATGGTCTGGTTTAACTGAAGAGGATGAAGATGAATTAATTATTTTCGCCATGAGTACACCCAAGGAAAGGACATCAAAGAGAAATGTATTATTTCGTCAATGACCAGCCACAGCCATAGCCACATTGGGAGCATTTTCTATTCTGTTGAAGTGTAATGGAGAAAACACATGAAATGCTTTGCCCAAAACTCTCTCTATCCCATATCCATTGTGAGATTGTAATACTTATTATTTATATATGTTGTGCTCCCCAAAGTTTGTTGAGACATAGTGCAAGGTGAACTTTGAGGACTCATGTGTGGGATGGTTGGTTGTGAGGGCTCTCGATCCTTATAACTATGACATAATATTGAAAAAGGTTTGATGAGATGATGACATGGTTGGTGAGGGCACTTGATCCTTATAACTATGACCTAATATTGTGATGACATGGATGTGACCGATCCTTGTAAATATGACTTAGTATTGAAAGAGGTAAAGGTTTGATGAGATGATGACATGGTTGGTGAGGGCTCTTGATCCTTATAACTATGACATAATATTGTGATGACATGGATGTGACCGATCCTTGTAAATATGACTTAGTATTGAAAGAGGTTTGCGTGAAATTATGACATGGATATGACCGAAGGGTCACAGTCATATTGAAAGAGGTTTGGTGTGATGATGACATGGGTGTGATCGAAGGGCTTAGGATAAATCCATTTGGTTTTGGTGTGATAGAGGTTTGGTGTGATGATGACAGGGGTGTGATCGAAGGGATTAGGCTAAATCCATTTTGTAAAACAAGGCCATGGACAACATAGATGTGACCGATCCTTGTAACTATGACTTAATATTGAAAGAGGTTTGGGTGAAATTATGACATGGATATGACTGAAGGGTCACAATCATATTGAAAGATATTTGGTGTGATGATAACATGGGTGTGATCGAAGGGCTTAGGACCAACATAGATCCAAATCCTAGGTTCTATCAAGCACCGAGAGGGATCAAATTTCTTGAGGTGCAAACCTCTCCTTGAATAGCTCCTTGAGACCAAGTAGAGTCTCTAGTTTATGTCTCATATTTACTTTTTACTTTGTATTATTCTTTTTTGTTTATGGCCGACATAATATTTATTACTGTTTACTTTGTATTATTTTGTTATTCAACAAACTCGACAAACACTCTAAAATCTCATATTTACTTTTTACTTTGTATTAAAAGTAAGAAGTAAAGTCTCTAGTTTAAGTCTCATATTTACTTTTTTCTTTGTATTATTCTTGTTTGTTTATGAATCACATAATATTTATCACCTAATCCTAAGCTCTAAAGTCTCTAGTTTAAGTCTCATATTTACTTTTTACTTTGTATTATTCTTTTTTGTTTATGGCCGACATAATATTTATTACTTTTTACTTTGTATTATTCTTTTTGTTTACTTTGTATTATTTCATTACTTGACAACCACTCGACTTACAAGATCTCTCTCATACAAATGTTATTTATGGCCAACAATATCGAAAAACACTCAACTAACAAGATCTCCTTCATACTGGGCTGTAGAGCACCTCTCGGTGCAATAAATCCATTTGGCTTTGGTGTGATAGAGGTTTGGTGTGATGATGACATGGGTGTCATCGAAGGGCTTAGGCTAAATCCATTTTCTAAAACAAGACCATGGAGAACAAAAACGTAGAAAGAACATCATCGATAATGCTATAATAGATCATTAAAGAAGAAGGGTCATATTGAAATAGGTTTGGTGAGATGATGACATGGGTGTGATCGAAGGGCTAGGTTAAATCCATTTTGTAAAACAAGACCATGGACAACAAAAATGTAGAAAGAACATCATCGATAATGATATAATAGAGAATTAAAAAAATAAGTATTTTGATGATAAATTAATCATAGGATGATGCTAATGAAACCTTTGAGAGGAGGAGAAAAAAAACCATTGAGCCGAAGTTATGTCAATCTCGCCAAGGGCCTTTTTAGGAATATGCCTTTATCTGGAGAAGATGTGTAACAAGTCACCTTTATTATCACCATCCAGAACTAAACAACAAATCCTTGATTTTGTAATGTTGGTTCAATTGTTTCATTAAAAGAATCTCAAAGACTCCCTACTGGTGGAAACCCCAAGTTGACGTCAAGCTAGTTAGAAGACTAGGTTAGGATTGCAAGTATAAACTGAAAACAAACATATAGGTGCAAGAGAACTTGGTAATAAAAATTTTAATCATGGGGGGGAGGATCCTGGCAATGCTTTGTTGGCTAAATGCTGTTGAACACAAATGTAATTAACACACATTATTTCATGATGTCTATTGCATCCAGTTTACCTCATGTTATCATTTGGTTATTACATAGCTCATCAACGTGTAGGTTAATTCAACAATAAATTATATCCATGAAGATATAAAACGAATTTCATACATCAATATATCATGTAATGATGTTAAAATAAGAAACATATGCTTATTTATATCATACCTCATATCCTGAATTGATTCAGAACATAGTTTAAGATGGTATCCATGCACCAAAATTTGCATTTTATTTTAAATGTACAAAGTGAATCACATAACTATCATCATCATTAGAATATAACAAAAAAATCATATTTTTCCATCGCATAAATAGGTCCATATAGACACATGTGATTTCTATATTAGTCTAATTGAGTCCAAAGAGGTACTAAGTGAATGAATTACTAAAATCAATACAATTAGAGGTCTGATTGCCTAAGGATGAAAAATGGGGAATTGCAATCATGGTAAGTAGTTGGTCTTAGTTACATCTATATTTGTATATTTACTTTGATAAAAAAATGATACAGACTGTTGAAATTTTCAATGAGACCGAGAGGGGGATTGAATCAATATCATGCGCATATTTACAAATAATTCACTTTTTAAAAACATGCACCAATTGTCATTTAAAACAACATCAATAAAAACAAATTGTGCGTAGACATTTGAAGAAACATTTACATATATGTATAAAATTTGAATTTACACAAAAAGATGAGAGACACCAATCTCCATAGATTTGAGCATCGACTGAATATAAAATAATATATTAATTACTAAGTGAAATGGTGTAACCCTTTACTATGCACGCTCAAGTATATAAAGGCGAGCATCATTGTAAAATATTATCATCATCAATAATTATACTTTTATCAATATTTATTTATCTCATTGAAGATGGAGCATCTTCCCCCTTAGTATATGGATACAAATTATCTTTGCACTCGGATACGGTGTAACATTGGTATCAGAGCCCCTTCTTGGGCTTGATTCCAACCTTTGGCTGCCTTTTGGTTTTTAACCATTATATTAGGGTTTCCCCAAAAAAGAGGACCTTGTCCTAAAAATAAAAATGAAAAGAAGAAGAAGTAAAAAGAAATGAAAACAAACAAAAAAAGGAAGAAGTAAAAAGAAAAAAAAGTAGAAGTAAAAGTAAAAAGAAAAAAAAAACAAAAAGAAGTAAAAGTAAAAGTGAAAACAAAAAAGAGGAAGAAGCAAAAAGAAAAAAAAACGAGAAAAGTAAAAGTAAAGAAAAAGTAAAAAAGTAAAACCACACGTGGTTTCCCAAAAGAAGAAGTAAACGTAAAGAAAAAAGAAGAAGTAAAAGTAAAACCACACGTGGTTTCTTAAAAAGTGGGTTTGGGTTTTATTATCCAAAAACAAACAAAAAGAGATATTTGAACCTGGGTGGGGAAGGTATCAATCATTCCTCCCAACCACCCAATCTACACCATTTTACAAATATGAAGGGGGAAATAATATTAGAAGAGCAAAAATCAAAGTCAAGGAAGATATTGAAGCCAATTATCTATTTATTGAATAAATTATGGATTCCATATATAAGTCCAAATTTTGGACTAAGTGTCCTTATTGCGAAATGGAATTCCAATATCCAAAACTTTTTAAGAATGAAAATCACTCATGTCTGATATGTAGCAAATATTTTACTTCGGAAGAATATCAAGGTCAATCACAATTATAATCGCAAATATAGAAATTGGAAGGTGAATTAGGATACTACAAAGAAACAATAAAAATATACAATTTGAGATAAGTAAGCAGAGCATTCTTGATCAGTTGACAGAACGAGAGAATCGTCGCTTAAAAGATCACAACCAAAAGCTGAAAAAAACTAATCAATGTATCGAGAAAATGTTATTATCTAAGAGTGAAGAAATATCTCGATTAAAAAATCACAACCAAGATCTTGAATACAAAAACAAAAAGTTCGAAGATAACAAAGAACTGTTGTATAGAAGTGATAACGATTTAGAAGAAGACATAAAGCGTTTAAATAATCTCGTCATGGATAAAGATGATGAATTGATGCAAGTCCATAAGAAGATATAAAGTCAGGAATCAGAGATAGGTCAACGGCATCAAAAGAATAAAGAAATCCATCAGACGTACGACGCTACTAAAAAGGCGCACAAGCTGGAAATTAAGAAAACCAATGACATATTAGCAAGCAATACTGAATAACTATTTCGACTAAGAATTCATAACAAAAAATTACTTACAAAAATAAAAAATTTGAAACATAGTCAGAAGATGGAACCCTCCAATGAAGACCTAGAAGGAAAAATACTAGAACAACAAAAAGAAAACCATCATCTGAAAGATTGCAATCAAGAACTAGAGAAACAAATGGATAAGTTTAAAGAGGACAAAAAGTCGCAATACAAAAGGTTCAAGAAAATTCAAAGTAATAACAATATATTAGAGAGCAAATTAGAGCAAATCTAGAAGGAAGCATCCAAACTCTCTGAAAAGCAAACTCAAGTTCAAGAAAAAGAAGCCCATTTAGTAAAAGAACAGACAACAAGGTCTGCTTATCGTCACCCAAATTATAAAAAGCATTTTGACCAACGACAGGGTCAAAATGAACATACACAAAGGAATTACAATGTTAGACAAGCAAGAACCTCAAATCAACATACCAAGCAACAAACAAAATGACCCATCCCATAAAGCGATCAAATAGCTTCGATAAAAATAGATCTTGGATGGACCACATCAGAGACGATGCGGCACTTCTTCTTTGGAATTCGTAACTCGTATCACCTCATTTCATCATGTGTCACAAATACTAAAAGAAAGGATCTAGAGATGACGGTTCAAGCAAAAAATCAGACATAACCCTCGTCTTCAAAAATCTTTGAGGACAAATCTTCCCTTAAGGGGAAGGAAATGTAACAAATATAAAATAATATATTAATTATAATTTATTAATTACTAAGTGAAAGGGTGTAACCCTTCACTATGCACGCTCAAGCCTATAAAGGCGAGCATCATTCTAAAATATTATCATCATCAATATTTATACTTTTATCAATATTTATTTATCTCATTGAATATTGAATATATTCCCCCTTAGTATTCGGATACAGATTCTCTTTACACTCACATACGGTGTAACGGACTCACTTAGACATTCCTCTAATTGGGACATCAACCCCACTAGAAAGCAACAACTTGTGGAATGTAGAATTGAACCTATGAGGACACCAATCCTCCACGCAAGCACTAACTTGTTGAACCATGCTCCAACTTCTAAGGACACCAATCCTTTCTGCAAGCACCAACTCATAGTGTTCATGCACCAACCTGAGTGGAGACACCGATCTGATATGTAGCAAATATTTTACTTCGGAAGAATATCAAGGTCAATCACAATTATAATCGCAAATACAGAAATTGGAAGGTGAATTAGGATACTACAAAGAAACAATAAAAATATACAATTTGAGATAAGTAAGCAGAGCATTCTTGATCAGTTGACAGAACGAGAGAATCGTCGCTTAAAAGATCACAACCAAAAGCTGAAAAAAACTAATCAATGTATCGAGAAAATGTTATTATCTAAGAGTGTAGAAATATCTCGATTAAAAAATCACAATCAAGATCTTGAATACAAAAACAAAAAGTTCGAAGATAACAAAGAATTGTCGTATAGAAGTGATAACGATTTAGAAGAAGACATAAAGCGTTTAAATCAGCTCGTCATGGATAAAGATGATGAATTGATGCAAGTCCAGAAGAAGATGTAAAGTAAAGAATCAGAGATAGGTCAACATCATCAAAAGAATAAAGAAATCCATCAGACGTACGATGCTACTAAAAAGGCGCACAAGCTGGAAATTAAGAAAACCAATGACATATTAGAAAGCAATACTGAATAACTATTTCGACTAAGAATTCATAACAAAAAATTACTTACAAAAATAAAAAATTTGAAACATAGTCAGAAGATGGAACCCTCCAATGAAGACCTAGAAGGAAAAATACTAGAACAACAAAAAGAAAACCATCATCTGAAAGATTGCAATCAAGAACTAGAGAAACAAATGGATAAGTTTAAAGAGGACAAAAAGTCGCAATACAAAAGGTTCAAGAAGATTCAGAGTAATAACAATTTATTAGAGAGCAAATTAGAGCAAATCTAGAAGGAAGCATCCAAACTCTCTGAAAATCAAACTCAAGTTCAAGAAAAAGAAGCCCATTTAGTAAAAGAACAGACAACAAGGTCTGCTTATCGTCACCCAAATTATAAAAAGCATTTTGACCAATGACAGGGTCAAAATGAACATACACAGAGGAATTACGATGTTAGACAAGCAAGAACCTCAAATCAACATACCAAGCAACAAACAAAATGACCCATCCCATAAAGCGATCAAATAGCTTCAATAAAAATAGATCTTGGATGGACCACATCAGAGACGATGCGGCAATTCTTCTTTGGAATTCGTAACTCGTATCACCTCATTTCATCATGTGTCGCAAATACTAAAAGAAAGGATCTAGAGATGATGGTTCAAGAAAAAAATCAGACATAACCCTCATCTTCAAAAATCTTTGAGGACAAATCTTCCCTTAAGGGGAAGGAAATGTAGCAAATATAAAATAATATATTAATTATAATTTATTAATTACTAAGTGAAAGGGTGTAACCCTTCACTATGCACGGTCAAGCCTATAAAGCCGAGCATCATTCTAAAATATTATCATCATCAATAATTATACTTTTATCAATATTTATTTATCTCATTGAATATGGAGCATATTCCCCCTTAGTATTCGGATACAGATTCTCTTTACACTCAGATACGGTGTAATGGACTCACTCAGACATTCCTCTAATTGGGACGTCAACCCCACTAGAAATCAACAACTTGTGGAATGTAGAATTGAACCTATGAGGACACCAATCCTCCACGCAAGCACTAACTTGTTGAACCATGCTCCAACTTCTAAGGACACCAATCCTTTCTGCAAGCACCAACTCATAGTGTTCATGCACCAACCTGAGTGGAGACACCGATCTCATTTCCTTGCCATGTCCAACCACCTTGAGATATAGATATTACTATTTGCTGACTTCAAATATGCATGCACAAATATTTACACTCTTATTCACTTATTGCGCTTACCCACTGGTTCAACTCTTCAAAACATATTTCCTTTGATTCCCATGAGCATTTCATCTGTCTGAAGCTTTTCAATTCAAAATATTACTCCATTTGTTCTACCAAGCTTACCTCTCATTCATCAACATTACTCCTATTTATACTCAACTTGTTCAAACAATGTGTCCACAAGTTGGGGATTCTCCAAATGGTAACACCCATTCTTCATTTCTTTACGATCAATATTACCCAAGCATCTTCCACCTGTCTTAACCCATTCGAATGAGGTACCATGCCTTGGTGGGTCTTGCGCACACTAGATCATTGGCTTAGTCGGACTTGTGCACTTGTAGTACCATGACTAGGTGGCAGTGATGACTTGTTGTAATATCCCCTCTACTACCCCTATACTTTTGTAACTGAAAGATAAAACATTGTATCAATTCTTGGTGAAGAGCTCAAGGCCAAGGTCGTTCCAGTAAACTACGTAAGTGTGATTTTGATTTCCTAAATTGTATTTAAAATTGTAGACTTAGGAGACTGAAAGGATTGATGCAACTAAACGATAGGGGTACAAATACACTAGGGGAAATGGTTGAATGGATGGGAGGCCATGTGTCACATACCCTCCCATCTATCCAAGGCAAGGAAGGGAACATGATGTCAAATTTTGGGCTTTCACATAATCTCATCCCATTCATTAGATTCATACAATTAAAAACCAATGTGTGCAGATGTAACTCAACAAACATGCAGAACGGAAATAATCAAATCATCCGCACACATTTCATATGTAGACAACATATCAATAATCGTCAAATTAATACCAGAAGTAAATACGCATAGAGGATACTTATCTTCATTATGCAATTATCCCAAACAACTAGCTATGTCACTGCAACATTCCACCCAACCATAGGCTAGTTGTGTTCATCAATATCTCAACACAACGGCCACCCCTGAGATGGACATGATTCTTACAAGGAAAGGGGACATTCAAGCTCATGCACAACCAAATAAACATTTCATCTAAGCCAAGCCAGTCCATAGCTGGGTTTCTCAGGCTAAATCAGGACCTTGGATGCTTGCACTCAAGCTCAAGCCAAAACAATGGATTGGGAGAGGTAAATTTGACCACAGAGAGGAAAAAAAATTATCCTGTAGGTTCATAAGCATTCAATAGCCAAAATGGTCTCAATGGAACCCAAGTTCCATTTCCCTTCTTCCCACTGGTATGTAACACAAAAACGCCCTTCCCATCTAGGAGAATGAAGGCAGACACAACAAAACCATGGAGGAAAATGCCTAGGTGGCTCCAAAATCGTGAGGGAGAGAAACTGGTTGATGGATAATGTCCTGGGGAGCAATTCATGGCTATTTTCTTTCCCTAGATGCAAAACGCAATTTCCCATGCAGGGTGGCTTGCCCATACTCGAATTTGGATAGCCGTACCTCCCATTCCCCAAGGCATTAACTACCTCAACCAACTCTTTGGAGAAATCAATGATTGGGTACAAAAGTCAACATGGCTAGTTGAGGGTTCATGGGTTCTCTCATTGCCACTTGGATTGACTTGATTGGCTCAATGGTTTGAATGTTTTCCCTCCCAAATCCTTATAAAATCATGCCCCCATCTCTTATTGCATTGCATAGCTAGTTGTGGGTATTTTATTAAAATGCATATTTACATGATGTTTGAATTCCAATGTGCCTGGCTAGCATGCAAACCATATGCGTCAATAAATCAATGGCGGGGCCTTGGCCTTGAGCTCCTCACCATGATTTTATAACAATATTACATCATTTACATTTGCATGTAATGGGGTCAAAATGGGGATATTACACCATGAGTTTGATGATGAGTGTCATCTTGGTGCCTCGGGCACTTGAAAAAAAATAATAGTATTCACTTGATTAGCCTAAATTTTTTGGGTGTCATATTACATTTAGTTAGTCTTAAGTAGGATGGTGAATAAGTCAATGGTTGTCAGAGGAACCAGTAGCAAGTGTCGGTTACATACTTATATAATTTCAACTATGATCCTAATGAGATTAAATGGTGAAGTCAAATCCTATACTGGAAACACTTTTCATAACATATGAATACGTAGTTAATGTATATATGAGATATATTAGTCACCTAGATTCATATTAGGAAGAGAACCTAAGTTCAAAAAATTATTAATTAGTGTAAAGGTGTTGGTCTTTATAATCTTTAAATATGTTCTTAAGAAAGTAAATTATTATTATGTTTAGTAAAGGGGTGGATTGCTATTGGGTTAGCATGATATAAATTTATGTGTGTGTGTGTATGCATGTATGTGTGAAAATGAATTATTTTGATTATCATATATATATATATATATTATTTAAATAATTTGGTATTCCAACGGACTAATATGGTTATGAAACTTTTTTTATATTCAATATGGGGATTATTGAATATGTTTATTTGGTAAAACAACAAAGGGTCGATAGGGTTTCGAGCCCTAACTGTTGCACCATGAGACTCTAAAAGGAGAAGGTGCACTCTTTATTGGGGGGAATAAAAGACATCTACATTTTGGGGTAACTATCTTTAAGAGCCAGTTAGGGTTTATCCTTCTCGGCCAGGTTTTTGGAACTGCTCATTGTTTAAAAAAAACAAAAATGTCTTGAAAGGGGAGCAACGATAGCCATCGGGGTTCAATTTGGTTTTGATATAGTATCTTGATAGGAGATAATAAGGATAGAGGATGGAGAGCGAATGCCTCCCCTTGTTTTTTCTATTCTTAATCACTATGATATTATGAGTAAGACTTGTCATGTAACATCCCAAAAATTCGTAAAAATTTAAAATTTTCCAAGTGACCTTTTTGCCATTAAATGCTATGCGGAAGTAAGAGTTTCAACATTTATATTTGCTATTTACATAAATATGAAATTAATGCATCTTCATAGATTTTCATTAATTACTTAATTGTCTAGTCGCCTATTAAAATAGATAGTGTCGAAACACTTAAGTTCAGAACTGTTATAAATGCATGTTGTAATGACATTGGAATGAATTTATAATCTTACGTCTAAAAGATATAATGATGCCTATTTTATAATGTTATGCTTAATGAAAGTCATAAGTATCAATGACTTCATTTGACCCTAGCATTCTAGGTGTCGACATGTATATAATTTGTTCTATGTTGTTAGTACCGTTGTGGTTCTTTTTATACTTATGTAAATAGTCATGAGTCAATATCTATTTGATACATTAGCTTATTGTTTCTCATTAATGTGTTTTATGACATAATTAAAGTCATTTGTACTTACTTATCTTATAAAGAGTATGTTGAGTTTAGCACATTATAAAATGGAAGATACGACTTCCAAAGCTTGACAAGAGACAAACTAGCATATGCTTGGGACTTACTTAGCTTAAATGCTAATGCATGAAATCCTTCTATCATGTTCCAGGTTATAGGTTTAGTTAGGCAAGTGTTAGATAGTCTGCATGTTTTAAATTCATCTTTCAAGGAAAAGGATGTGTACCAAGGATAATTATATTTAAAAAGGACAATGCTAATATTGATTATGTTTTTAGCAACTCCATGCTTGAAATCCTAGTCTTAAACATTAATGTGATCACTCTAATGTTATGGCTTAATAGGATATGGGTGTGTTGGTTGTGGAACTAGATCTTCAAGTCTCATAGATGATATTATATCAACCGTGTTTATACCTCAGTTTTATATGATATGTAGGTGGAGTGTACAGTCACCCCAGCGGGGGGGTGTGGGGGGGCATCGCCCCCCCATGGGGTTCCAGGGGGGACCATCCCCCCTGGCTGGGGGGTCTGGGGGCAGCGCCCCTGAAGAAAATTTTTGGGGCTGTTTTCGCCAGCTGTTTTGCAGGCCCATGGTTTTGGGTATCCCGTGGTATTTTCCCATTGTATTTCCCTTATAAAATAAAGACATTGTAATACGGCTAAGGAGGATGATGTATTAGGTTTTATGCATTGTAAAGATCTCTGAGATCAGGAGAGAGACTGTGAAACAGAGAAGAGGAAGTGCAGCGGTTGTGCTGCAGGTTGTATCCCTTCACCTTGCTGGACGGTAATAATAATAAGGACTGGCAAATTCAGTGTGGACGTAGCCCAAGTTGGGTGAACCACGATATATTTGTGTCTCTCTTGTAATGTGTATGTGTGATTATATTTGTATTTCTTTTTATTGTTATTGCTATGTGATCCTGTTTTTCTAACAATTGGTATCAGAGCCAAAGGTCTATTTGGCAGTTAAACCCGCAGGAAGCTAGGGTTTCTGGTTCGAGTGGGAGCAATGGCAGAAGAAGGAAAGTTTAAGGTCGAGAAGTTTAACGGCCAAAACTTCGGGTTATGGAAGATGCAAATGGAGGACTATCTGTACCAGAAGGATATATTCCTACCGCTGGGAGGAAAAGCAAAGCAGCCGACGGCTATGAAGGACGAAGAATGGGAGATTCTTAACAAAAAGGCTCTGGGAACAATACGGTTGAGCCTGGCTTTATCGGTGGCTTTCAATATCTCAAAAGAAACGACAACAGAGGGTTTGATGAGTGCATTGGGTAAGCTGTATGAAAAACCCTCGGACTCCAACAAGGTATTTCTAATGAAGCGTTTATTTAATATGAAGATGTTTGAAGGTGGATCTGTTACTGATCATTTAAATGAGTTTAATACGGTTACAAATCAGCTAAGTTCTGTAAGTGTGAACTTTGATGATGAGGTTAGGGCTCTTCTAATCTTGTGTTCATTGCTAGAAAGCTAGAATAGCTTAGTCATGGCTGTAAGTAACTCTGTCTCTGGTTCAAACACCTTGAAATTTGATGATGTTATTGGTGTTATTCTTAGTGAGGAAATGCAAAGAAAAAGCACAGGTGAGACATTAGGTAATGCGTTGACCATGGAGAGCAGGGGAAGACAAAAGGAGAGAGGAAAGAGCCAAGGTAATCGTGGAAAGTCTAAAATGGGCAGATACAAGTCCAAACTGTGAAAGATAGAGTGCTGGAACTGTGGAAAGAAAGGACATCTAAAGAAAGACTGCAAATCTCTAAAGAAGAAAGGAGATGCACAGAAGGAAACTACCCAGGAAGCAAATGTAGCAGGTGATGTGTTACAAGATGATTTTATTCTTGCATTAGATAATACTAGTGATTATTGGGTAGTAGATTCAGGAGCTTCATGTCATGCTACACCCCATAGGAAATACTTTCATGAGTATGTTCCTAGTGACTTTGGACATGTTTTATTTGGTGATGATGAGCCATCTAAAATTGTTGGAATGGGTAAGGTATGGATAAAAGTTAAGAATGGAACTGATTGGTTGTTGAAAGAAGTTAGGCATATTCCTGCTATGAAAAGAAATCTGATCTCAACAGGGCAGTTGGGAGATGGCGGCTGTCTATCTACGTTCGGAGAAAAGTGGTGGAAGATCACTAAAGGATCAATGGTGATAGCAAAAGGAGACAGAGTAGGTACATTGTATTTATGTCCTCATAATACTGACCATTCTATCTCTTTAGCTTCCAAAGGAACAGATACAGCATTGTGGCATCATAGGCTTGGCCACATGAGTGAGAAGGGGATGCAGATTCTCCACTCAAGGAAGTTGCTGCCGGATTTGAAGCAGGTAAGTTTGGAATTCTGTGAAAACTGTGTTTATGGAAAACATAAGAGAGTCAGATTTCTCAGGGTTGGCAAACAGAAGAAGAATGAAAAATTAGAGCTTGTGCATACAAATGTATGGGGACCGGATCAGGTATAATCTCTTGGTGGCTCTCATTATTATGTTACATTTATTGATCATGCAACTAGAAAAACTTGGGTTTATTGCATTACACATAAATATGATGTGTTTGCCACTTTTAAGAAGTGGAAAGATTTGGTTGAGAATGAGACAGGAAAAAGATTGAAGTGTCTTAGATCTGATAATGGAGGTGAGTACCGCGGCAAGGAGTTTGATAGTTACTGTTCATACCATGGGATTCGTAGAGAGAAGACAGTCCCAGGAACACCACAGGAAAATGGTGTGTCAGAAAGGATGAACAGAACAATCATGGAGCGTGCAAGGTGTATGAGACTGCATGCAAGGTTGCTCTTACAGTTTTGGGAAGATGCTGTAAATACTGTTTTTTATTTAATAAACAGAGGACCTTCAAGTGCTTTGGATGGTGGTATTCCAGAGGAAGCATGGACAGATAAAAAGGTAAACTGCTCATTTCTGAGAACGTTTGGTTGTGAAGCATTTGCCCATATTGATAAAGAAAATAGAACAAACCTTGAAGATAAATCCAAGAAATGTACCTTTATTGGATATGGGGTTGATGAATTTGGTTATCGTTTATGAGATTATGAAAATAACAAAA